>OZ020522.1:905324-1043008 GCA_963971425.1 Bryoerythrophyllum caledonicum
GTCTGCACGCGCGCGACCCTGTTTGACGACGTGTCAGCCACGTAATCGCCTTCGTGGCAGTGGGTAAATTGATTTACCTCGAGTCATGGTCAAACTAGGGTTGACCCTTATCGGACGGACAGCAGCCTCTACCGGACGGACAGCCGGACGGACGGACACTACCGGACGGACGGACGGCCGAACAACCCTGTCGCCATTTGAACAACGCCGCCGGAACATTTGAAATTGATGGCGACAATGATGAGACTCAAATTCTCCTATCGAGACTACCAGCCGCCAACCACAGAACTATAGCTATCAAAACCATCTCACGCTTTACCATGAGAGCACATCGCCTCGACCAAATCAAGAGACCGCCCTGTCATTCAATCCGCGATAGCTCCATCGAAACCCTATGCAAAAAATGATTGCTTTCAGATTCAATCGATTTGGATTCCGGCTGATTGCAACCCTCCTGCGATGGATGATTGTAACCATCCCCGGATGATACTGGCATATCGGCGGCGGAGGGCGGGTGGATGGGTCCCACCGGTACACGTGGGCGTGGATCCGTTCCTAGGCCGATAGCCGATATGGTGTTATCGGGTCTCGGGGTCTGCGCCGATAGCAGGGGCGGGCAGGCGCTTATCGGGATGGATCGGGCAGGGATCTCGGAAAGGGCGAGAGGCGCTGGAAGGAAAAGACGCGGACAAGGGGGCGGAAAGATGCTTTTGGGGGACGGCCGCGGGAGACGGAAAGAAGACCAAAACAGGGCCTGACAGCCCGAACACGGATTGAACCTAGTGAGCGGGTACAGAAAGAGATTATTCTTTAAGGCAGGCAGTCCTGTAAATAACTCATCTCAGCTAATCTCATCCTAGCCTGGTGGCATGCGAATCCAATATCAACTTTTGGTTGTGAGACGACGGATTCTCCCCGCATTGGGCCAAGCTCATTCTGCAATATTATTCTTTGAACACGACGTTGTTCACACTTTTGCTTCGTAGTTATTTGTCTTCGTGAAGACACAACCCGCCAAGATGTCCACAATGCAACAAAGAGGTCAAAATGAGTTCATTATTGCATCTCGTATGTACATGGCTCCTTCCTGATCCTGAACTCTTTACAGGAAAGGCAGCCACTTGGAGGGCTTCTTCTCATCATGTTCTATCATCTGTGCTTTCCTGAGGACATTAACTACTTTGGTCATCTCTGGACGGTCTATTCCATAAGGATGAATGCAGTCCTTCGCGATATTCACCACCAGCTTCAAGGCCTTCGAATTATAGTAACTACCTAAAGTAGGGTCTACGATATGTTTGAGATGTCTGCTGCTATTATTGTTACTATTGTAGAGGTCCTCCACCTGAAACGATAGCACATAAAGATGTCAGGATTTCCATTTTTCAGCATGAGAATGATCTCCAATAATAAGAAGAGAAATGACTGGCTTACCCAATCACCAATAAAGCCTTTTCTATCCGTATTCTGAATTGGTTTCCGGCCTGTAATAATCTCCAGTAGCACAACTCCAAAACTGTATACATCACTCTTCTCCGTCAGCTGCCCAGTTCTGAGATACCTGCACAATGAATACATTTTTTCACAATTACTGTGTCGGTGTAAGATGAAAACATTATGGCAGTGAGGATTTTCATATAGGCAGAAGACATACTCTGGGTCAAGGTACCCCAGTGTTCCTTTCACCATGGTCGTCACATGAGTCTTGCTGACGTTGTCTTGGTCAGCACCCAGTTTTGACAGCCCAAAGTCGCCCACTTTTGCAACCATGCTTTTTGTAAGGAGGATGTTCTGACTCTTGATGTCCCTGTGAATAATCCTCGGACGGCACCCAGTGTGCAAGTACTCCAGCCCTGGTTCCAAACACACGCCGAGCATTCATGAACAAACATGATCCACAAGAGATTAATGACAAGGAACCTTTCACTCTCAAAAAAATTGTGCAGAACCAAAAGCAGTGAACCTGACAGGCTTCCACAAACAACTTGTCGTAAAAGTCCACGTTTCTACAACTGAGAGTTTTGCTGAACCCCAGAAAAAGAAATTATACCACATGCAGACTCCAATGCGACCTTGAGACGCGTCTTCCAATCAAGAAATTTCCCTCCCACTGCATTCCATTCCAAATTACACAAATCAATCGAAGAGCAATTCAAACACGGCGCCATATCTGAATGCTGGAGACTGTTGTCGGCAAAGTTTGAGAAGTACTGCCAAGGTTATGAATGTATTGTTAGTGAATGGATGTTATCTAGAATACAGGTAGTATGATTCTGACCTCGGAGATGGTCCCATATGCTGCCTTCTTCTGCATATTCATAGATCAACACTTGTTTCGTGTCCAGGCAGTACCCCAAGAGCCTCACCAAGTACACATAATTCACTCTTTTGAGGAGATTCACCTGTCACACAACAGGTCCCAACTATTAGGACCATCCAGAAAGCACATAGATCCAAATTCTAGTCCTCTTATGTACCTCATTGAGAAACTCGGTCAGGCCTTGCTGGGAGTTTGCATCCAGGATCTTCACCGCCACCTCCTTCTCGTTGTCCAGCTTGCCCAAGTACACCGCGCCGAAGCCGCCCTTGCCGATCGACTTGGACAGATTATTGGTCATGCTCAGAACCTGGTGCAACGATCACACTAGTTAGATACAAGCCAGCTGCTTGAGTTTCTCACATAACTGGTTGAGTTCCAAGAATGAAGTCAAAAGACTCTAGTTATGTTAAGGTTATCTTTGAATTCACCTACAGTTTCAATAAGAAACCCCTCTTTTCATTCATAATACTCCTTCTCGAAAGGTATTAGATCAATAAAAGAGCTGGGTGGTGAATGAGTGAGGCAAGGAAAAAACAGTTCGTTTAGGAGAACAAAGGTGGTCAATTCTGAGCACCGACCTGGCCCCAAGTGTACTTCTTGACAACGTCCTCGATGACGGAGTCGCTCCCAAGCTGCGGAGAAGTGGCGTTTCGGGTATTCTCGGCCTTCGTCAGGTGATGCGACTCACCCACACCAGTAGTAGCACCCCTCCGAAGCTCAGGCCTATCATGAGGAGCTTCAGCATTCTCCACCCCTCGGAGCAAACTGGGGCCAGAGAACTCCCCAGATCTCGCTTCGGGGCTCGCGGAGAAGCTCGTCGACCTGAGCCTGGAAGTTTGCAACTGCTGCTGACGTTCTAACCCGAGCGACATGGGCAGCACGTCCACCACTTGGAACGCGCCACAACCATCAGCGATCGCAGCGCCGCACACCACCGCCTCGTCAGGGTTGATCCCCGTGTTCAGCTTCGACCCATCAAAGAACGCCGTCAGGAGCTCCACCACTTTCGGGATCCGCGACGAGCCTCCTATTAACATGACCTCGTCGACGTCCTTTCTCTCCACCCGCGCGCGTTCTAGACAGTCCTGGACGCACGCCATGATCCTCGCGAACAGGTCAGCGTTCATCTGCTCGAAGCAGGCGCGCTTGATGGTGGAGTAGAACGTGAAATCCTCGAGTAGCGACTTGATCAGGAGAGAAGCCTCGGGTTCTGTGGACAGCCTGAGCTTCACGCGCTCGACCTGTCTCTTGAGGCGTCTCACCACGCGCGGGTGCCTGGTGATGTCGCGCTCGTAATTTTCCTTGATTTCGGTGATGAAGTGGTGAAGCAGCCGGAGATCGAAATCCTCGCCGCCGAGCTGAGAGTCGCCGCTGGTGGCCTTCACTTCGATTTCTCTTTCTTTAATGCTGAGCAGGCTAACGTCCAGGGACCCACCGCCCAGGTCGAAGATCACGACCTTGCGCTCCCCGACCGAGGAATCGATGGTTTGAAGCGTGTACCCGAGCGCCGCGCAGACTGCCTCGTTCACGAGCCTGACGTCCTCGAACCCGGCCAAACTGCAGGCACTGCGCATCGCCATGCGCTGCACGTACGTGAAGCAATGCGGCACGCTCACGCAGGCCGTGTCGACGACGGACCCCGAGTGGACCTCGGCCAGGTCCTTGAGCTTGACCAAGAGCATCGAGCATATGTCGATCGTGGAGAACGCCTTCTCTTTGCCCTCGTACTCCACGTGAACCATCGGCCTATCGTCCTTGCCGCGAGTCACCTTGAACGGCCACTGAATGTGCATCTCGTCGACGTCCGTGCCCAGGTCGCTGAACTTGCGCCCAATCAACCTCTTCGCATCTGTAAACGGAAGTGATCAGAGACTGACCGGTTTCTAGAACAGGAACGGTCAGAAACTAGACAGATTGCGCGATTCTAGAAACAATTGCGTGCTTATCAAAGACTGTTTCGAGAATGAAGTTAGCAACAGGCTGCACGATTCTTAAAAAAAACCCATGTGCTTACAAAAGACTGTTTTCTAGAATGAAATCAGCAAGGAACTTGCAGGTGCGCTTACCGAAGACTGTGTTGGCAGGGTTTCTGCACACTTGCTCCTTGGCAGCGTCGCCGATGAGGCGCTCGGTCTCGGTGAACGAGACATAACTGGGCTCATTGGAGATGAGCTCGAAGCGATTCTCCTCGTCTAACCATATCCCCACGCGGCAGTTCGTGGTGCCTAAGTCTATGCCAATGGCGGGTCCGTATTTCGCCATTCTGCACTTGGCGACTCCGTCGACGACCTTCATGTACTCAACTGGATCCACATCATGTTCGGACTTGTACGTGCAGCTGAAACCATACGTCCTCTTGCATATTCTAGACTCGATGGCGTTTGAGTTGAGCGTCAGCGCCACGGCACCCTGGCATGCTGCGCAGTGGGGGTTCGTCGGACTGAGAATCTGGGGCACACGCTTTTCGAACCTCCGCTTGATGTTATCCGTCAGATTTGGCGACCCTCCAAACTCGCCCACCACAACCAGCACCTTGACCGCTGGGGAGTCCACTTTCTTCAGCTGGTCCGCAATGAGCTCCAGATACTGCTCCAACACCGGGTCGAATATCGACTGCATTTCCTCGTACGTGATCTCCAGCTCGTCGTAGGAGACCCTCTCGTGAAGATCCATATTTCTGTCGTACGCCTCCCACGCGGTCGCCACCTTACTCGGGAGGACTATCTCGGTTACCTCTCCGATACGGTCCTGGTCGCTAAAGCTGGTCGGCTGATCCTCCACAATCTCGATCAGCATGCGGCTTGTGATAGGATGGGAGATGAAGCACTCTTGCAAGCACGGCCCGATCTTTTTATGCAGAAACTCCATGAAACGCGTCTCTAAGTGAGTGCCGCCACACAGCCCCCAGGAGCTCGTGGTGACCTCCTTCACTTTGTAGGTTGGAGCCATCGAAACGACCTCCTGCAACGTAATGTCGGTGGTTTCCAAGCCGATGTCCACCACCAGGAGCCTGTCGCCCACCTCGAGAGCGCACAGTTGGCCCGTCCGATTAAGGTGAAAGAACGCGGCTTCCAGCTCCAGGACGACGTTCAGCGGGTGAGGGCTGCCGTCCACGCCGTTCACCAAACCTGCACCCGTCATGCACGTCTTCATCAACTCCTTGGCGTAGTTGTCCCAGATGGACGGCACCGTGATGCACCACTGAATCATGTCCTTGGTCAATGCAAGCCCGTATTCCTTCCGCAGCGCCATCAGGATGAGAACTCCCATCCCACGCAAGTAGTCCGTGATCAGTGCCTCCACCGTCAGCCATGGCGGCAGCTTCGTCACGGACGAGGCTGTGACGTGCAGCCTCAGTTTCGAAAGGTAAATGCCCACGTTGGCCAACAGGGAGCTCTCGCTTGATCCGAAGGACAGACTCTCTCTGCGCGCCGCCTGGCTATCTCGGTCATACTCTACTCGAGCAGAATTCCCCCACGACTCGAACTGATACCTGCCGCCTCCATCCGTGCTGTTATCCTTTTTGTAGTAGCTGGCTGTCGGGGTTCTGCACCACGGCTTCATTCTTTCACGCTTGGGGTGGTTGCAAAAGGAGAAGATCCTATCTGGCTCTGAGATGTGCGAGAAGGCAAACCCTGTCGACGTCGTCCCGAAGTCCAGGCCCACTACCACCTTGGGGGATTCCAAGACAGGTCCACCCCCGGTATGAGATGCCATCTTGCAACGTCGTCCGGCGGTACAGGTTACATTCAATATCCTCTCAAAGTTCAAGCCTTTCCCCAACGGACCATACTTGCTGTAACGACATACATTTCTCCGGCTAGCATCAAAGGAGATCACTGTCACCTCCTTCAGGCTATCTGTACAATCCATGATTTCGAAATATTCAGCACATGGTTGAATAAATCCCAGATCTAGCTCCAAAAATTAACCAGCACCCTAAATCAAGTAACTGCCAACCCCGGTCCATAAATCACAGATACTATGTCACCAATCAAGGCTCTGAGAAGTCATTTCCCAGAAAAGCATTTCAAGACATGAAGCAGATGTGGCCTACAGAAGAGCGAATCATAGTGCCCGTGTTTCAGCTCGGCAATAATCACCGCAACGATTGCGGTAATAACAACAAGACCTGGCTCCCACCGAGGTTTCAAATTTGACTGATTTTACCCAGAGAATTATACGGCTTCCCAAATTCAAAACATTCCTCGAACGGAGATCACATGTACCTTCTAAATAAGTCCGGTGAAGATGCTCGAGTTCGCATACAAGATCCCTTTTCCCTGCGCCATGTCAACCTTAACCTAAATCACAGCACAGCTGCAGGTTCAGTAATCGTTCACGAGCTGATCTCTGAAGCAGATTCCACACAACCAGCTCAACCACACAGCCCGACACTGGCAAGAAAAGGATAATTGCGGAATGTGCAAGCAAGCGAAACTCCAACCACTCCACGCTACTCTACATTATAATCTTGTCTCCAGAAACTAGTCACTCATAACTACTCCCAGATAAGTTACTCTCCACACACGCAACCCCTCTCTCTCTCACACACACGCACAAACAAAAACCAGGGTATCACAAACAGTAAAAAAATATTAAGAACTCCCAATCGCGAATGAAAAACCTAGCCCTAGAACCAAACAACACCTCAACCCAAACCTAGGACCAAAGTCTGACTCAACACACCCATCGACGGCTCCCAAAGTCAAATCACCGACAATTCAAAACCGTCACCGACAATTCAGAACCGGCACCTGCAGACCTAGAAAGTACAGTACCAGTATTCACCGAGGCAGAATCCGCAATCAGAAACGGACCCAGCTGGTGCAACGCTAGCAACTGGCCAGAGTCCAACCGGAAGAGGAAAATCCGTACCTAGAAGGTACGAAATGCGACTTGCTTGCAGGAGTGAGTAGTGATGAAACGGCTCCAGAAGCGGCAGGAGTGCGAGGTGAGTAGATGATCGACGTGAGATCGAGCGGGGATCACGAGGCCAAGGCGCAGAGCTGGCTTGAAAGCTGAAGATGGTGTTGGCGATGGCGATGGCGGGTTCGCAGGACAAGACTACGGGCGTCCACAGACCACGGGCGACCCGGTCCTCCGGCTTCATACTGTACCAGTTGTCGGCATCCATTTGCCCACTTGCACCACCGGTATACAGTATCGCCATGGTGCCTGGCCTTCGCCTATTGGCTCCGTGAAACCCCGGGCCTGTAGTTCAGATCCCATTTTCCCGGAGCGCGTATTCTGAGTGATTTGAGAGAGTTTCTTTCCAGCTTCGATTTGTATTGTGCTAGCCACTCCACACCTCGAGTGGCCGGTTGCGCTCTTTTTCAGCTCATTTGAGGCAGTATGGAGCGAGAGAGGGCCACTAGTAGATTCAGTGGCCAGCAAGGCTTGGTTGCTCGTCCACTTCGTCCTCTGAAGCTAGAATGATTGATACAAGTAGTAGCGGGGATGGAATCAACAACACTGGACACAGAGACAACGCTAGAAACAAAACTAAGACAACTGGAGACTCGGTTCTTAGTGCGTTGGGGGAGCGTCGACCCGGCGTGAAGGAGCGTCAACGCGTACGTCGCCACCCTGGACGATCGCCGCTTCCTTGACAGGACGTACCTGCACGCCGTTAAGACCCACAAGCTCTCGTTTTGGAAGCGCCTGGACGTGAGCATCACAGTCGACCCCGGACAAAGGCGAGCTGGCGCGCCGGAGCGGGACGTGCTGGAGTTTACCACAGTGTCTTCATCTTGATCAAGTAAGATAAAATTGAAGGATGCTTGGCAGTAGTATCTTGGACATGACATACAGTATTTGATACCGTTCAGGTTGTTGGTTTGCAGCTAGCTAGCTTCTTTGAATATTCATGTGCAGAAGCTGGTTTAGCGCCAGTAGTTTGAAACATGTGGACGTTCAGATTATTTACTGATAATAACGATTTTATTTACAACAGTTCAAACACGCTCGTGATGTTCAACTTGAGAACGAAAAAGTGGGAGCTCGTGCGCTTGCCAATAAGATTGTCACTTGAGGATCACATGAAAGAAGAACTCATCTTCAGTGACGAAGTTGACCGCGAGGCTGCTGTCGATGTCGAAGACGATACGTGACGAGTTCGACGAGGTCGATGCTTTTGACAACTATGGATATTGATGAAGTTTGATCTCAGGAATTTATTGTTTCAGGATTCAGGGATGCAAGAATTGTTTGACTTCATCAAGGGTAAGCTAGGAATAAAGAGCGTTGTGGGATTTTAATCACTTGCTAGTATTGAAAATCTCGCAGAATTCAATAGTGTCATAGCAAAAGTTTTGGGAGTTGCCCGACAGGCTTGCACTGGAGAAGTTTTGCTTTAAGATGGCATAACATTTTTTTCCATAGGTCTCATGAGAATAAAAATTAGATTCCATGCAACACTTGTCTTCTTGCATCTTTGTACATGAGTTCAAGAATTGTGTAAATGTAAATTACAACCATGGAACGTGCCCGAGATTTGATAAAGCTTACCTCATGACTTTTGTCATTTAGGGGTTAGTTATAGAAATTTCTACAAAAATTTCCAAAGTGATACACCATCTAAAAATCTACAATTTCACTACACTAAAGATGATATTTAATGTAACCACACTAATGTTTTTGGTAATGCAATAACTTTTTACTTTCAAAGAAGATTTTTACCGAGGGCACAACTATCAATACTATCTAAGGAGAGTGATCATTGTTCACTTAGTTGATAAAAACATTCATTAAGAGTAAAAACTTATAGAACTTTTAAACAAATTAGTGTGGTTAACACTAAATATCATCTTTAGTGTACCACTATACAGTAACTCTAAATGCTATTTTGTATGCTATCAACCGTTGAAATTTGTGCAAATTTCCCCTAAAGTTTAAGTCACAGTACTAATTTGGGAATTAAAGGTGTAAATATAAGAATCATAAGGTATAAATATGAAGATATAAATGTACAAATATGAGAATTAAAGGTACCAATATGAAAATTAAAAAATACAATTGATAAAATAAATCTACTAATGTGGATCTCTATATTCCCCACGAGGACAAGGATAGTCCTGAAGCAAGATCCTATTGTGTTGCGACACCTACTCTTAAGGTGCCAGCACATGGGATTGCTCCTAGGTTTTGGCTTTACAAAGTATCACATGTTCTCTTGTATATAGAGAGAATATGTGGGAATATGAAAATTAACTTTTAGAAATAGAAATATGAGAATTAATGGTTATAACATGAAAATCAAATGTATAAATATGAAATGAAAATGAAATGTAGTAAAACAAAAATTAAACCCATGATAATAGAGTTGATAAGTACAAATATGAAATTTAACATTTGAATTCTTTTATATATACCATGATATGCCTTTTTTAAATAAGTACAATATTTAATAGAAATTGAGTCAGACTGTATGCAATATTGAATTTTTTATTGCTCTTTGCCAATATTTTCGAAAGCATATGCACCTCTAGAAGCTCATAGAATGACTCCAAACACAAACTGCGCACCTGATGAAGCCTAGTGTACATTGTAAAAAGATTTCATGGTGACAATTTCTCTCCAATTCTGAAACCTCAACCCATCGAAATTATACGAGTCAGAAATAATCTAGAATCACAAACAAGAATTAACGCCGTTTACAGTGAAGCCTTGATGTCTACGTATACCCATCTCTATAATATAGAATTGAGTGGCAGGTGATATATTGAAAACTCGAGCTCTTCCAGAATCATGGACGTCAACGATAAGTGCAAACTCTTATGCAACAATGGGATCAAGAGCCTTAGCTGGAATCTGGAGAGGCAGCCTCTGCTTCAGACTTCACTACAGCCTCTGCTTCAGACTTCGCTGCAGCCTCTGCTTCAGACGTCACTGGAACCTCTGACTCCACAGGATCGTCTCCAACAAGTGGATCCGCGACAAGTGCATCAAAATCAATCTCTACAGCTCGCTTCTCCGAAGCCATATGCAAAATATCACAATTTGTCCCATATTGATTTTCAAAACTTGGTTTCTTCTTCTAATTTATGTATATAGCGAAGAATTAAGGACTTAAATGGAGGGCATGTGTGACTTGTGTTGTGTGATTGGGCAGAGGAATACAAATAGAGCACCAAAGAATTGGATCCAACAAATAAAGACATGGAAGACTTTGGAAAGATGAGAGCCACTTCCATGTAATTCTTCTATAATTTTTGCATTGTTTTGTCATTTTTGTAGTTGTTTCACGGTAATTCTACAATTATAATGTACCAATTTTGTAGTCATTATATAATCATATTTTTGCCATTTTGTAGTTGTCTTGGAGTAATTCTATAGTTATCGTGTATTAGTTATTTAGTCATTGTATAGTAATACTTTTGCATGCTATTGCGCAGGGTATGTTCACTCCAAAATAAACCTCATGTATATCATGTCGGATGCTAATCAATACAAGATTACTACAGTGATCAAACGAACTCACTTCAAAATAACTTTCGAATCACTACATAAGAAGTAGCAAATAACTTAAAGATCACTAAAAAAATTACTATGCAATCACTAAGATAGCAACTACACATTAAATCTTGATAATTGAAAAAAATATCTAGAAAACAACTATACAATAATCGTACAACAACAACACAAAACTATACAATACAATAATTATAAAATAACTAATCATGTGCATATCAACCATAAAGAAAAATATTTTACTACGAGAATAGCTTACAAATTACAACAATATGTTTAATAATACAAAACATTAAGTGTAAAATAACTATACAATGCACTTATTGACCTCATCCAATGAAACATTGCCATGTATTGATAAGTTGGTCCTAGAAAAAACATCCACTACAAATGAGAAGATAACATGTAAGCTACCACATAGGATTACTTCTCAACATAGGAACCATCTCATCATTGACGTCAAATGCCACCTCAAATTCCACGTCACATTGAAATCCACCTCATTCGTCACTTCAAATTCCACATCACACTTAAATCCACATCATTCTTTGAGGATGATACTCTACGTAGGCAAATGGAGGAAAAAGTAATGTCCACGGCAAAAAGAATAACTACAGAAATCAATCAATCACTCAAAACTATTACATTGGCCAAACAAATTTTTTTTTTAATAATTCTTTAATAATAAGTGTTATCTATAGCGCAACAATAACTAAAAATACTTGTAATTCAAACTTTGATTTCCCGCAATGCTTGAACTCACTTCGGCATAATGCGCTTTCGGTCGGTTGTAGCTCTGCAAGGACCTTGCAAACCACGTCATCTTCGTTCCGTTTGGCATCAAACACTTCCCACCACCTATCAAACAACGGCACTTTGAACTTCCCAGCCGCAACAATTCTAAATAATTCTTTAATAATAAGTGTTATCTATAGCGCAACAATAACTAAAAATACTTGTAATTCAAACCTTGATTTCCCGCAATGCTTGAACTCACTTCGATATACTGCGCTTTCGGTCGGTTGTAGCTCTGCGAGGACCTTGCAAACCACCTCAACTTCATTCCATTTGGCATCAAACACTTCCCACCACCTATCCGGCAACGGCACTTTGAACTTCCGAGCCGCAATATAAACAACTCCACATGCAACAACCTCACATTTGAAGCGCACACAAAGTGTGCTACAAAAACTGTCATTGGCAAGATTCCACGCCACTTGCATCAGCTCCGCGGGCGCATCGAGCACCTTCAAATAGGCAATGACAAACTTATGAGGATGTTCTACGTGACAAACAAACCCCATCTCCGTCAAAAGAACTTTCTCGGTCGTGATCAGGTCGGCCTCCAAGAGCTCAAGCGGGGCATCTTCTCGCCAAGTCTGTTCCATATCGTTAAAAGTCTGTAACACGTTGTGGATTCTTTGAGGGCTTTCCTCCAATTTTGCAGCTAGCCATGTGCAACTGGCTGCCACCTTCTTCACGTTGAATTCTGCAAACGAACTTTTGCAATAAAACCGATGAAACAACACCTGCCCCGTCACCATCACTGGTTGCGGCAAGCGCAAGTGTATGCCACTCTCCTCCACAAGCTCACAGCCGAAGCGACGCAACATGTATTCCGTGGCGTTGTTGATGCCATCTTTGCGAGACGGCGAGTCGGCAAGCTGATCCTCCAAGACGTAGAATGTGTCAAGCCCAGTGTAGATCATTTGTCCTCTCTCTCTCCCCTCGTTGTGCTTATGCTTGTTGTAGTGATTGTTCACATGAACGTGCTCATATGCAAGTGAAATTTTTTGCAGCTATGTGCCAATGCAGCGATTGACAATCATACCAGTGCGTTCACTAAACCCTTGTTGTCCCAAACAAGGCAATATATATAGTTTCACAAAAAGTAAAAGTCTAAAATAAAAGGGTCAAAGTAAAAGTTTAAAATCTTCCAGAAAGTAAAAGTGTCGAAGGAAAAACACTAAATCAAGTCTCAAAATGTAAATTGAGTTCCCACTTCCCTTTATAAAAGATAATATTGTCCTTATCAGTCACATATTAAACACAACCGTTACCCTTCAGAGTCTGCAACTGAAGTTATAAATCATAACACTTGCATCATCCAAAGTATCAAATTCTATACAAAGTGCTTCTGAAGATATGGACAACTTCTACTAGGAAGTTTGAAGGTACAAAAATGATATTCCTAAATTGGTTCTGGGTTCTGGACGCTAGCATCATCATATTTTCGAACCCTGTGGAAGAGGAATATTAACCCCTAAAGGCCCAAGGCATTTTATACAGGAGAAACATTTTTACACGAGAAACACTTCAAAACTACTTGTTCTAGTGTAATAAGTAAAGAGGGAATTAAAAACTTTTATTTCTACATCTAACCGTAGGATCTCAATAAATACTTGTTTAATAATGTCCTCACAAAATTTCATAAACTTTGACTGCACGGATTGAAAGATTATAGTATTTGAAGTAGAGAAAACATGTCATTTTCTTTTCTGCGTTGAGTGGATTAGCAGAGTTTGACTTCACTTGGAGTCAAGTTTTTGCACTACACAAGGTCTAAAAACATTGCGTTAATCTTGATGTTATTATCTTGTACACCAATTTCAGAAGTCGGGGAGGGGTATAGCATACTCAAAACAATTGTGCAAGGAGTGGAGGTTCAAAAATTTCCAATTTACGTTTTAATTTTTTGTGAAAAAAATATAATTGAGAATGAGAATCCAAATGGTCAATAAGAAGGTTTACACCACATCTTGAAGTAGAAAAAATAAAGTTAAAAAAATATAAAGAGCTCTAAGTTTTATGCTGAAAATATCATCAGCAATTGCTTGAATTTCAAGACGTTCTTCAAACCAATCATAAACTTTATTGAAATAGAAATGCTTTTATATATTTCTTCTCTAAAAAGCCTATATGAAAATTTTTATTCGTACGGATTAAATGTAAAAAATATACATAAATACTAGATATATCTATTTTCTACATAGATATATAATTATTTATCATTTTATCTCAAGTTAGCTTCTTTTTTATTTATTTCTTTTATGAGAAATCTTTTCCTTTAAATTTTTCATTTGATTTTTGTATTATATCATCATACTACTTAAATCATAACCTGCACAGTGAACCACGTAGCGATCAACCACGACGTCAACCGTGCAGTGAACTACAGAAACGCTGCAGTCAACCGCACAGTTAATTGCGCAATCAACTGTGCAGTGAATCATGTTACCTTTTTTTTTAATAGTTTGTAATATAAAAACTACATTAAAATGGTTGGACTAATGCGTTGCAAAGCAAGTGCCAATTGCTAGTAATATTAATTAAATATTATTATTCAAAGATTTTCTTGTTTGAATTTTAATAAAATTAACTAAAAATTAGATTTTTACTTTATTTTCATGCTCTCATTGGTGTTCTTGAGCATATCTTTGGCAAAAAAGAACAAGAAGAACAAGAAAAACATTGATCTCCTTGCTTGAAAAAATGTCTATTTGTTCCACCACTAAAAAAATGCCTAGTGGACAAAGGATTAGAAGTTCTTTATTCATATATTATAATTCCTTTCAAAAATTGGACGTCTCTGATATTTTTTGAAATTGGTTGAGACGTACACTGAAATTGATGTTTAGTGTCGTCGTACAAATAGTGTACTTACCCTAGTACACTATTTGTATAGTATTTGTATACTATTTGTATAAATTAGTTGACTATTGGTGTCACAATGCTTAAACTTTGATTTCCAACGGGCAACCCATGCTTCTCTTCATTTGCACCTTTCAAATGGCCATTACTCATTCAAATATTGTTCGAATTGGGAACATGAGGTGTTTTTTGACATCTACATTTTTTGTAGATGTCAAAAAACACCTCATGTTCCCAATTCGGACAATATTTGAATGATTAATACTCTTCAGAAGATTGCTGATAAGATAGTCTAACAGCCTTTGACTTTTGGACCCATTTTTTATACTTTACTATTGATACCCTAAATGTGTACAAGTGAAACAAATGATTTTGCAATTTGTACAAAAATTGACAAATAGTGTAGTAGTTGGCATTTAGAGTACGGATATGTCACTACACTAAATACCTCGTTTGCAATTGGTGTATGGATTTGCATTAAATAGTGTATACTACACTAAACATCAATTTTAGTGTAGTTTGTTAATAATGACGTCAGGGAAATTTCACACCTTTGACAAAACACATTGAAACAATGACCTGTAAGGGTATCATGGATGTTAGAAAATCATTTTATTTAAAATGTTTATTAAATAGAAAATTTAATTAATTAATTTATGTTTTGCAAAAAAATTCCCAAATTTAAATCATGGAATAGATTCAAATTTTTATGGTTAGTTACTAAAATTAAACTATCCACCTCCATCAACAGCAACTCAAAGGAAAAAAATCAACACAAATCTTTTAGATTGTGAAAAAAAGTCCCTAGATACTACAGAGTTTAAGGAATGAATATGGTGGTCTATCAAAAAGAGTTCATTGGTGTACATGCATCATCCAGTTGAGATGAGCAACATGATTGCCTCTTTTTGCCTAGCAAAAGAAAGTACTATTAGCTCAACAGCTGCATGTAGAATATGCAATTGAAATACTAAAAACAAACTTGACAACAATGACAACGCACAATAGATACAAATCAATGAACTATAGAAGATCAGATTGTTACTTAGTTGTTAAGCTCAATCATAGCATTAAAAATGTATACAATGGATTGCCAAAGTCGGTGTTAGAACCACTATCCTCATTCGCAAATAAAAGATGTAGTCAGTAGAGTGCATCTAGTATCACCTCGATTCATGCAATGTGGCACTGGTTGTCATCTCAAAAAAAATAAAAAATTGTATAGGATGAGGCCTTGGCGGGAGGGCCTCACGGGCTGTGAGGTACCCGATGCGGGTGTGAAGTGCCCATGACTGAGCTAAGTGGATTGGAGCAGATTTGTGGAATACTTAGAAAATCAGGGATCCCTATGGAGGGCCCTCGGATCCAAGGGTGATCTCCAAGGGTCACTAATTTTTTGAGAATTTCAAAAAGCCACCTCACACCAATTCATATCACTCAAGCCCCGGCCCTCAATACATCTTCCACAATAGCCCCCATAGTAGCCCCCATCTGCGCTCACCCAAGCCGTCCGCATGCACGTACTCCAAAAGAAGATCTATGCTCACTTCCATGACTTCCGGAACTTCTTGGAGTGGCTCATGCAAATTCTAAAAAAATCAGTGACCCTTTAGGAGGCCCATCGCGAGGGGTCATATAATTTTTAAAAAAACTGGAAATATACTCTTGTACCTAAATTATCGAAGCGGGACCGGTACGCGCAGCGGACGTCCCCGCAGTGGCTCGGGCCATTTGTCGGAGTGGTGCGTGCTGCAACCCACGCCATCGAGCCCGAGATCAACTCCGTGAACGACTACCCGATCATCGACGCCGCGAGAGGGGTTGCGCTCCACGGCGGGAACTTCCAAGGGACACCCATCGGGGTTTCCATGGACAACCTGCGGCTCGCGGTGGCGGCTATCGGCAAGCTCATGTTTGCACAGTTCAGCGAGCTCGTGAATGACTACTACAACGACGGCTTGCCCTCCAACCTCTCCGGGAGCCCAGATCCGATCCTCGACCAAGGCATGAAGGGCGCCAAGATCGCAATGGCGTCGTACCTCTCCGAGCTCAACTACCTCGCCAACCAGGTCTCCACGCACGTCCAGAGCGCCGAGCGGCACAACGAGGACGTGAACTCCCTCGGGCTCGTGTCCGCGCGCAAAACCGACGAGGCCGTGGAGATTCTAAAGCTCATGAGCTCGTCGTTCCTGGTGGCGCAATGCCAGGCCATCGACCTCCGCCATGTGGAGGAATCCATGCAGGCGGCCGTGAAGCAGGTCGTCTCGCCAGCAGTCAAGAAGACGCTGTTCATGAGCAAGGACGGCCCGCTCCTCCCGTCACGCTTCTGCGAGAAAGACCTCCTGCGCGCCAGCCCGTCTTCTCCTACATCGACGATGCCGCCAGCGAATCCTACCCCTTGATGGAGAAGCTGCGCGACGCACCCATCTCCCACGCGCTCAATCTAGTCAACAAGGACGCCTCCAGCTCTGAATTCGCCCAGATCCCCGTCTACGAAGCTGAGGTGCAAGAGCGGCTGCGCATTGTGGTGCCGATCGTCCGCGAAGCCTACGACAACAAGGGCTTGTCTTCTGTCCTTAACAGGATTCACAGCTGCAGAACGTAGCCATTGTATGGATTCGTGCGGGGCGAGCTCGGGACGCAGCTCCTGCCTGGCCTGCGGACCGTGTCGCCCAGAACCGAGATCCAGAAGGTGTTCGTGGCCATGTCGGAGGAGAAGTTCATCCGCCCTCTTCTCCGATGCGTGCAGGGACCATCCCCGATGCGTGCAGGGACCTTTCCCAGCTCAACAATAGTGAAATTATTTCCCCAAATATGATAACAGTACAGGAAGAAATTATTCTTTAAGGCAGGCAGTCCTGTAAATAACTCATCTCAGCTAATCTCATCCTAGCCTGGTGGCATGCGAATCCAATATCAACTTTTAGTTGTGAGACGACGGATTCTCCCCGCATTGGGCCAAGCTCATTCTGCAATATTATTCTTTGAACACGACGTTGTTCACACTTTTGCTTCATGGTTATTTATCTTCGTGAAGACACAACCCGCCAAGATGTCCACAATGCAACAAAGAGGTCAAAATGAGTTCATTATTGCATCTCGTATGTACATGGCTCCTTCCTGATCCTGAACTCTTTACAGGAAAGGCAGCCACTTGGAGGGCTTCTTCTCATCATGTTCTATCATCTGTGCTTTCCTGAGGACATTAACTACTTTGGTCATCTCTGGACGGTCTATTCCATAAGGATGAATGCAGTCCTTCGCGATATTCACCACCAGCTTCAAGGCCTTCGAATTATAGTAACTACCTAAAGTAGGGTCTACGATATGTTTGAGATGTCTGCTGCTATTATTGTTACTATTGTAGAGGTCCTCCACCTGAAACGAAAGCACATAAAGATGTCAGGATTTCCATTTTTCAGCATGAGAATGATCTCCAATAATAAGAAGAGAAATGACTGGCTTACCCAATCACCAATAAAGCCTTTTCTATCCGTATTCTGAATTGGTTTCCGGCCTGTAATAATCTCCAGTAGCACAACTCCAAAACTGTATACATCACTCTTCTCCGTCAGCTGCCCAGTTCTGAGATACCTGCACAATGAATACATTTTTTCACAATTACTGTGTCGGTGGGAGATGAAAACATTATGGCAGTGAGGATTTTCATATAGGCAGAAGACATACTCTGGGTCAAGGTACCCCAGTGTTCCTTTCACCATGGTGGTCACATGAGTCTTGCTGACGTTGTCTTGGTCAGCACCCAGTTTTGACAGCCCAAAGTCGCCCACTTTTGCAACCATGCTTTTTGTAAGGAGGATGTTCTGACTCTTGATGTCCCTGTGAATAATCCTCGGACGGCACCCAGTGTGCAAGTACTCCAGCCCTGGTTCCAAACACACGCCGAGCATTCATGAACAAACATGATCCACAAGAGATTAATGACAAGGAACCTTTCACTCTCAAAAAAATTGTCCAGAACCAAAAGCAGTGAACCTGACAGGCTTCCACAAACAACTTGTCGTAAAAGTCCACGTTTCTACAACTGAGAGAATTGATGAACCCCAGAAAAAGAAATTATACCACATGCAGACTCCAATGCGACCTTGAGACGCGTCTTCCAATCAAGAAATTTCCCTCCCACTGCATTCCATTCCAAATTACACAAATCAATCGAAGAGCAATTCAAACACGTTTAGTTCGGCGCCATATCTGAATGCTGGAGACTAATGTCGGCAAAAATTATGAATGTAGTGCTAGTGAATGGATGTTATCTGGAATACAGGTAGTATGATTCTGACCTCGGAGATGGTCCCATATGCTGCCTTCTTCTGCATATTCATAGATCAACACTTGTTTCGTGTCCAGGCAGTACCCCAAGAGCCTCACCAAGTACACATAATTCACTCTTTTGAGGAGATTCACCTGTCACACAACAGGTCCCAACTATTAGGACCATCCAGAAAGCACATAGATCCAAATTCTAGTCCTCTTATGTACCTCATTGAGAAACTCGGTCAGGCCTTGCTGGGAGTTTGCATCCAGGATCTTCACCGCCACCTCCTTCTCGTTGTCCAGCTTGCCCAAGTACACCGCGCCGAAGCCGCCCTTGCCGATGGACTTGGACAGATTATTGGTCATGCTCAGAACCTGGTGCAAGGATCACACTAGTTAGATACAAGCCAGCTGCTTGAGTTTCTCACATAACTGGTTGAGTTCCAAGAATGAAGTCAAAAGACTCTAGTTATGTTAAGGTTATCTTTGAATTCACCTACAGTTTCAATAAGAAACCCCTCTTTCATTCATAATACTCCTTCTCAAAAGGTATAAGATCAATAAAAGAGCTGGGTGGTGAATGAGTGAGGCAAGGAAAAAACAGTTCGTTTAGGAGAACAAAGGTGGTAAATTCTGAGCACCGACCTGGCCCCAAGTGTACTTCTTGACAACGTCCTCGATGACGGAGTCGCTCCCAAGCTGCGGAGAAGTGGCGTTTCGGGTATTCTCGGCCTTCGTCACTAGGTGATGCGACTCATCCACACCAGTAGTAGCACCCCTCCGAAGTTCAGGCCTATCATGAGGAGCTTCAGCATTCTCCACCCCTCGGAGCAAACTGGGGCCAGAGAACTCCCCAGAGCTCGCTTCGGGGCTCGCGGAGAAGCTCGTCGACCTGAGCCTGGAAACTTGCAACTGCTGCTGACGTTCTAACCCGAGCGACATGGGCAGCACGTCCACCACTTGGAACGCGCCACAACCATCAGCGATCGCAGCGCCGCACACCACCGCCTCGTCAGGATTGATCCCCGTGTTCAGCTTCGACCCATCAAAGAACGCCGTCAGGAGCTCCACCACTTTCGGGATCCGCGACGAGCCTCCTATTAACATGACCTCGTCGACGTCCTTTCTCTCCACCCGCGCGCGTTCCAGACAGTCCTGGACGCACGCCATGATCCTCGCGAACAGGTCAGCGTTCATCTGCTCGAAGCAGGCGCGCGTGATGGTGGAGTAGAACGTGAAATCCTTGAGTAGCGACTTGATCAGAAGAGAAGCCTCGGGTTCTGTGGACAGCCTGAGCTTCACGCGCTCGACCAGTCTCTTGAGGCGTCTCACCACGCGCGGGTGCCTGGTGATGTCGCGCTCGTACTTTCCCTTGATTTCGGTGATGAAGTGGTGAAGCAGCCGGAGATTGAAATCCTCGCCGCCGAGCTGAGAGTCGCCGCTGGTGGCCTTCACTTCGATTTCTCTTTCTTTAATGCTGAGCAGGCTAACGTCCAGGGACCCACCGCCCAGGTCGAAGATCACGACCTTGCGCTCCCCGACCGAGGAATCGATGGTTTGGAGCGTGTACCCGAGCGCCGCGCAGACTGCCTCGTTCACGAGCCTGACGTCCTCGAACCCGGCCAAACTGCAGGCACTGCGCATCGCCATGCGCTGCACGTACGTGAAGCAATGCGGCACGCTCACGCAGGCCGTTTGGACGACGGACCCCGAGTGGACCTCGGCCAGGTCCTTGAGCTTGGCCAGGAGCATCGAGCATATGTCGATCGTGGAGAACGCCTTCTCTTTGCCCTCGTACTCCACGTGAACCATCGGCCTATCGTCCTTGCCGCGAGTCACCTTAAACGGCCACTGAATGTGCATCTCGTCGACGTCCGTGCCCAGGTCGCTGAACTTGCGCCCAATCAACCTCTTCGCATCTGTAAACGCAAGTGATCAGAAACTGACCGGTTTCTAGAACAGGAACGGTCAGAAACTAGACAGATTGCGCGATTCTAGAAACAATTGCGTGCTTATCAAAGACTGTTTCGAGAATGAAGTTAGCAACAGGCTGCACGATTCTTAAGAAAACCCCATGTGCTTACAAAAGACTGTTTTCTAGAATGAAATCAGCAAGGAACTTGCAGGTGCGCTTACCGAAGACTGTGTTGGCAGGGTTTCTGCACACTTGCTCCTTGGCAGCGTCGCCGATGAGGCGCTCGGTCTCGGTGAACGAGACATAACTGGGCTCATTGGAGATGAGCTCGAAGCGATTCTCCTCGTCTAACCATATCCCCACGCGGCAGTTCGTGGTGCCTAAGTCTATGCCAATGGCGGGTCCGTATTTCGCCATTCTGCACTTGGCGACTCCGTCGACGACCTTCATGTACTCAACTGGATCCACATCATGTTCGGACTTGTACGTGCAGCTGAAACCATACGTCCTCTTGCATATTCTGGACTCGATGGCGTGCGAGTTGAGCGTCAGCGCCACGGCACCCTGGCATACTGCGCTTCCGGGAATGCACGGACTGAGAATCTGGGCCACACGCTTTTCGAACCTCCGCTTGATGTTATACATCAGATTTGGCGATCCTCCAAACTCGCCCAACACAACCAGCACCTTGACCGCTGGGGAGTCCACTTGCTTCAGCTGGTCCGCAATGAGCTCCAGATACTGCTCCGGGTCGAGTATCGACTGCATTTCCTCGTACGTGATCTCCAGCTCGTCGTAGGAGTCCCTCTCGGGAAGATCCATATTTCTGTCGTACGCTTCCCACGCGGTCACCACCTTATTCGGGAGGACTATCTCGGTTCCCTCTCCGATACAGTCCTGGTCGTTGAATCTGGTCGTCTGGTACTCCACTGACTTGATCAGCATGCGGCTTGTGTAAGGATGGGAGATGAAGCACTCCTGCAAGCACGGCCCGATCTTTTTATGCAGAAACTCCATGAAACGCGTCTCTAAGTGTGTGCCGCCACACAGCCCCCTGGAGCTCGTGGTGACCTCCTTCACTTTGTAGGTTGGAGCCATCGAAACGACCTCCTGCACCACAATGTCGGTGGTTTCGAAGCCGATGTCCACCACCAGGAGCCTGTCGCCCACCACGAGAGTGCACTGGCTCGTACATTCAAGGCAGTGGAAGGACGCGGCTTCCAGCTCCAAGACGACGTTCAGCGGGTGAGGGCTGCCGTCCACGCCGTTCACCAAACCTGCACCCGTCATGCACGTCTTCATCAACTCCTTGGCGTAGTAGTCCGAGATGGACGGCACCGTGATGCACCACTGAATCATGTCCTTGGTCAATGCAGACCCGTAGTTCACCAGCAGCGTATTCAGGATGAGAACTCCCATCTCACGCAAGTAGTCCGTGATCAGTGCCTCCACCGTCAGCCATGGCGGCAGCTTCGTCACGGACGAGTCTGTGACGTGCAGCCTCAGCTCCGAAAGGTAAATGCCCACGTTGGCCAACAGGGAGCTCTCGCTTGATCCGGAGGACAGAATCTGTCTGCGCGCCGCCTGGCTATCTCGGTCATACTCTACTCGAGCAGAATTCCCCCACGACTTGAGCTGATACCTGCCGCCTCCATCCGTGCTGTTATCTTTTTTGTAGTAGCTGTCTGTCGGGGTTTTGCAGCACGGCTTCTCTCCTCTGGAATTGGGGTAGTCGTAGAAGGTGTAGATCATATCTGGCTCTGAGATGTGCGCGAAGGCAAACCCTGACGACGTCGCCCCGAAGTCCAGGCCCACTACCACCTTGGGGGATTCCAAGGTGCCAATGGCGGGTCCGTATTTCGCCATTCTGCACTTGGCGACTCCGTCGACGACCTTCATGTACTCAACTGGATCCACATCATGTTCGAACTTGTACGTGCAGCTGAAACCATACGTCCTCTTGCATATTCTGGACTCGATGGCGTGCGAGTTGAGCGTCAGCGCCACGGCACCCTGGCATACTGCGCTTCCGGGAATGCACGGACTGAGAATCTGGGCCACACGCTTTTCGAACCTCCGCTTGATGTTATACATCAGATTTGGCGATCCTCCAAACTCGCCCAACACAACCAGCACCTTGACCGCTGGGGAGTCCACTTGCTTCAGCTGGTCCGCAATGAGCTCCAGATACTGCTCCGGGTCGAGTATCGACTGCATTTCCTCGTACGTGATCTCCAGCTCGTCGTAGGAGTCCCTCTCGGGAAGATCCATATTTCTGTCGTACGCTTCCCACGCGGTCACCACCTTATTCGGGAGGACTATCTCGGTTCCCTCTCCGATACAGTCCTGGTCGTTGAATCTGGTCGTCTGGTACTCCACTGACTTGATCAGCATGCGGCTTGTGTAAGGATGGGAGATGAAGCACTCCTGCAAGCACGGCCCGATCTTTTTATGCAGAAACTCCATGAAACGCGTCTCTAAGTGTGTGCCGCCACACAGCCCCCTGGAGCTCGTGGTGACCTCCTTCACTTTGTAGGTTGGAGCCATCGAAACGACCTCCTGCACCACAATGTCGGTGGTTTCGAAGCCGATGTCCACCACCAGGAGCCTGTCGCCCACCACGAGAGTGCACTGGCTCGTACATTCAAGGCAGTGGAAGGACGCGGCTTCCAGCTCCAAGACGACGTTCAGCGGGTGAGGGCTGCCGTCCACGCCGTTCACCAAACCTGCACCCGTCATGCACGTCTTCATCAACTCCTTGGCGTAGTAGTCCGAGATGGACGGCACCGTGATGCACCACTGAATCATGTCCTTGGTCAATGCAGACCCGTAGTTCACCAGCAGCGTATTCAGGATGAGAACTCCCATCTCACGCAAGTAGTCCGTGATCAGTGCCTCCACCGTCAGCCATGGCGGCAGCTTCGTCACGGACGAGTCTGTGACGTGCAGCCTCAGCTCCGAAAGGTAAATGCCCACGTTGGCCAACAGGGAGCTCTCGCTTGATCCGGAGGACAGAATCTGTCTGCGCGCCGCCTGGCTATCTCGGTCATACTCTACTCGAGCAGAATTCCCCCACGACTTGAGCTGATACCTGCCGCCTCCATCCGTGCTGTTATCTTTTTTGTAGTAGCTGTCTGTCGGGGTTTTGCAGCACGGCTTCTCTCCTCTGGAATTGGGGTAGTCGTAGAAGGTGTAGATCATATCTGGCTCTGAGATGTGCGCGAAGGCAAACCCTGACGACGTCGCCCCGAAGTCCAGGCCCACTACCACCTTGGGGGATTCCAAGACAGGTCCACCCCCGGTTTGAGATGCCATCTTGCAACGTCGTCCGGCGGTACAGGCTACATTCAATATCCTCTCAAAGTTCAAGCCTTGCCCCAACGGACCATACTTGCTGTAACGACATATATTTCTCCGGCTAGATTCAAAGGAGTTCACTGTCACCTCCTTCAGGCTATCTGTACAGTCCATGATTTCGAAATATTCAGCACATGGTTGAATAAATCCCAGATCTAGCTCCAAACATTAACAAGCACCCTAAATCAAGTAACTGCCAACCGCAGTCCATAAATCACTGATACTATGTCACCAATCAAGGCTCTGAGGAGTCATTTCCCTAAAAAGCATTTCAAGACATGAAGCAAATGTGGCCTACAGACGAGCGCATCATAGTGCCCGTGATTCAGCTCGGCAATAATCACCGCAACGATTGTGGTAATAACAACAAGACCTGGCTCCCACCGAGGTTTCAAATTTGACTGATTTTACCCAGAGAATTATACGGCGTGCCAAATTCAAAATATTCCTCGAACGGAGATCACATGTACCTTCTAAATAAGTCCGGTGAAGATGCTCGAGTTCGCATACAAGATCCCTTTTCCCTGCGCCATGTCAACCTTAACCTAAATCACAGCACAGCTACAGGTTCAGGGTATCACAAACAGTAAAAAAAACATTAAAAACTCCCAATCGCGACTGAAAAACCTAGCCCTAGAACCAAACAACACCATTCAACCCAAACCTAGGACCAAATTCTGACTCAACACACCCATCGACGGCTCCCAAAGTCAAATCACCGACAATTCAAAACCGTCACCGGCAATTCAAAACCGGTATCTGCAGACCTAGAAAGTACAGTACCAGTATTCACCGAGGCAGAATCCGCAATCAGAAACGGACCCAGCTGGTGCAACGCTAGCAACTGGCCAGAGTCCAACCGGAAGAGGAAAATCCGTACCTAGAAGGTACGAAATGCGACTTGCTTGCAGGAGTGAGTAGTGAAGAAACGGCTCCAGAAGCGGCAGGAGTGCGAGGTGAGTAGATGATCGACGTGAGATCGAGCGGGGATCACGAGGCGCAGGCGCAGAGCTGGCTTGAAAGCTGAAGATGGTGTTGGCGATGGCGATGGCGGGTTCGCAGGACAAGACTACGGGCGTCCACAGACCACGGGCGACCCGGTCCTCCGGCTTCATACTGTACCAGTTGTCGGCATCCATTTGCCCACTTGCACCACCGGTATACAGTATCGCCATGGTGCCTGGCCTTCGCCTATTGGCTCCGTGAAACCCCGGGCCTGTAGTTCTGATCCCATTTTCCCGGAGCGCGTATTCTGAGAGATTTGAGAGAGTTTCTTTCCGGCTTCGATTTGTATTGTGCTAGCCACTCCACACCTCGAGTGGCAGGTTGCGCTCTTTTTCAGCTCATTTGAGGCAGTATGGAGCGAGAGAGGGCAACTAGTAGATTCAGTGGCCAGCAAGGCTTGGTTGCTCGTCCACTTCGTTCTCTGAAGCTAGAATGATTGATACAAGCAGTAGCGGGGATGGAATCAACAACACTGGACACAGAGACAACACTAGAAACAAAACTTAGACAACTGGAGACTCGGTTCTTAGTGCGTTGGAGGAGCCTCGACCCGGCGTGAAGGACCGTCAACGCGTACTTCGCCACCCTGGACGATCGCCGCTTCCTTGACAGGACGTACCTGCACGCCGTTAAGACCCACAAGCTCTCGTTTTGGAAGCGCCTGGACGTGAGCATCACAGTCGACCCCGGACAAAGGCGAGCTGGCGCGCCGGAGCGGGACGTGTTGGAGTTTACCACAGTGTCTTCATCTTGATCAAGTAAGATAAAATTGAAGGATGCTTGGCAGTAGTATCTTGGGCATGACATACAGTATTTGATACCGTTCAGGTTGTTGGTTTGCAGCTAGCTAGCTTCTTTAAATATTCATGTGCAGAAGCTGGTTTAGCGTCAGCAGTTTAAAATATGTGGACGTTCTGATTATTTACTGATAACAACGATTTTATTAATAACAGTTCAAACACGCTCGTGATGTTCAACTTGAGAACGAAAAAGGGGGAGCTCGTGCGCTTGCCAATAAGAACATTGTCACTTGAGGATCACAGAAAAGAAGAACTCATCTTCAGTGACGAAGTTGACCGCGAGGCTGATGTCGATGTCGAAGACGATACGTGATGAGCTTGACGAGTTCGACGAGGTCGATGCTTTTGACAACTATGGATATTGATGAAGTTTGATATCTTAGGAATTTATTGTCTCTTAGGAATAAAGAGCGTTGTGGGATTTCAATTACTTGCTAGCGTTAAAAATCTCACAGAATTCAATAGAGTGTCATAGCAAAAGTTTTGGGAGTTGCCAGACATGCCCGCACTGGAGAAGTTCTCCTTTAAGATGGCATAACATTTTTTTCCATAGCTCTCATGAGAATAAAAACTAGATTCCATGTAGCACTTGTCTTCTTGCATCTTTGTACATGAGTTCAAGAATTGTGTAAATATAAAAAACAACCATGGAACGCGCCCGAGATTTGCAAAAGCCTTCCTCATGACTTTTGTCATTTAGGGGTTAATTATAGAAATTTCTACTAAAATTTCCAAAGTGATACACCATCTAAAATCTACAATTTTACTACCACTACACAATAACTCTAAATGCTATTTTGTATGCTATCAACCATTGAAATTTGTGCAGATTTCCCCTAAAGTTTAAGTCACAGTACTAATTTGGGAATTAAAGGTGTAAATATAAGAATCATAAGGTATAAATATGAAGATATAAATGTACAAATATGAGAATTAAAGGTACCAATATGAAAATTAAAAAATACAATTGATAAAATAAATCTACTAATGTGGATCTCTATATTCCCCACGAGGACAAGGATAGTCCTGAAGCAAGATCCTATTGTGTTGCGACACCTACTCTTAAGGTACTAGCACATGGGATTGCTCCTAGGTTTTGGCTTTACAAAGTATCACATGTTTTTTTTGTATATAGAGAGAAAATGTGGGAATATGAAAATTAACTTTTAGAAATAGAAATATGAGAATTAATGGTTATAACATGAAAAATTAACTTTTAGAAATAGAAATATGAGAATTAATGGTTATAACATGAAAATCAAATGTATAAATACGAAATGAAAATGAAATGTAGTAATACAAAAATTAAACCCATGATAATAGAGTTGATAAGTACAAATATGAAATTTAACATTTGAATTCTTTTATATATACCGTGATATGCCTTTTTAAAATAAGTACAATATTTAATAGAAATTGAGTCAGACTGTATGCAATATTGAATTTTTTATTGCTCTTTGCCAATATTTTCAAAAGCATATGCACCTCTAGAAGCTCATAGAATGACTCCAAACACAAACTGCGCACCTGATGAAGCCTAGTGTACATTGTAAAAAGATTTCATGGTGACAATTTCTCTCCAATTCCGAAACCTCAACCCATCGAAATTATACGAGTCAGAAATAATCTAGAATCACAAACAAGAATTAACGCCGTTTACAGTGAAGCCTTGATGTCTACGTATACCCATCTCTATAATATAGAATTGAGTGGCAGGTGATTTATTGAAAACTCCAGCTCTTCCAGAATCATGGACGTCAACGATAAGTGCAAACTCTTATGCAACAATGGGATCAAGAGGCTCAGCTGGAATCTGGAGAGGCAGCCTCTGCTTCAGACTTCACTACAGCCTCTGCTTCAGACTTCACTGCAGCCTCTGCTTCAGATTTCACTGCAGCCTCTGCTTCAGACTTCACTGCAGCCTCTGCTTCAAACTTCGCTGCCTCCTCTGCTTCAGACGTCACTGGAACCTCAGACTCCACAGGATCGTCTCTAACAAGTGGATCCGCGACAAGTGCATCAAAATCAATCTCTACAGCTGGCTTCTCCGAAGACAAAGGAGCCATCCGCAGCGCCTCCAGCAACCCCTGCAGAGCCACAGTCGGCCCCTTCCGCTTCTTCTTGAGAAGCATCTCACTCACGTCCGCAGGCGAGATGGCCTTGTCCACGAACGCCTCCTCGATCTCGGGGAAGAGATCGTGCCACTCAATCCCCAGGTTGTTTTTAGCCAGGGTGCGGAACGCGGGGAACCCGCACCACGACATGTTGATGTGGCGGTCCATGCGGCCCGCGCGTAGCAGCGCCTTGTCCAGCTTCTCAATGTGATTCGTGGTGAAGATGATGAGGCGCTCGCTCCCGCACGACGACCACAGCCCGTCCGTGAAATTTAGCAGGCCTGAGAGCGTCACCCGGCTTGCCTGTGCAAAAATGCAAAAGTTGAATCAATAAATAAAGGGAATAGAAAATGAAGTTCATTTGTAAAGTAAGGCAAAGATACCGAGAGTTTCGAACTTTGCAATAATTAAAATCAGTCATGACTAGCTTAAAAACATCTATGCTCAGCTCAAAGAGGAAAAAGGCGGCTAAGATTCATGCTACCACATCACCCCTCTCTTCTCAAAGGCGGCTCAAACTAGTTCTAAGCTCGAGTTCGAGCTCGTCCATACTTAATAAGGATTCAGCATCAAGCTCTTTCATGTCTAACAGCTATTGGGGAAGGAAATAGTAATGTTATGAGTCAAAGGACCAATATCTCATCAAAACTTCACAAGTAACTCAACTATCAGCTAAGAAACTATTGCTAGTTTATTTCTAGTGTTGTTGGAAGAACAAAATAACGAACAAGTCTAATGAGTAAAAAACTGCCAAAGCACATATGATTGAATTTCATAGAAACAGGGCGTGTTCAAGAATCTGATACCGAAACAGAGGATATGAGAGAGAAGGGGTGGTACCTCATCTTGATCACCTGGCTTGCGGCCAGGTCCCGGCGGGTTATTCTGAGCAGCGTCCTTCCGGGCCTTGGCACGCTCCGCAAGGTCGACCGAGCAATCGATATCTTCGATCACAATCACAGAGCGGTTTGATGTCTCAATCAGCAGCTTCCTCAGCTCGGAGTTCGAGCCGACTTCCGTCAATTCCACATCATAAATATCATACTGCAAAAAATTGGCTATGGCTGCAATCATGCTGGATTTCCCTGTTCCTGGTGGCCCATAGAGAAGGTATCCCCGCTTCCATGACTTCCCTGCCTGCTGATAAAACTCCTTCCCTCGCGTAAACTCTAGAAGATCCTCCTTGATGTCCTCCTTCAAATCAGGGTCCATTGCGAGTGTATCGAATGTCGAAGGGTGCTTGAATGGCACCGACTTCCACGCTTTCCTCTTGTACCTGGGGATAGCCACACCGTCGTCAGAAATGAACCACATAGTAATGATTGGCGGTACTTTTGTGCAAACCTTTCTAGGTGCGAATTCAAAGTGCAAACACGACCAATTTTTTATGCTATTTTCATGTATTCTAAACCTGCCCTACTGTGGACGCAACAGGACATGTTAGATTTATCACATGAGTAGAGAAAAAATCTTAAATTGCTCAAAAGAGATGGCACAACTAGCAATGTACAAACCGCGGTTGGAAGGCTAATCTCGTCTCTAATCGGCGGATTTCTACATTGCCAGTCGCGCTATTTCTCTGTGAATATAGAAAGTTTTGCACTAAAGTACCGAAAACCGGCAATCAAGTCGTAAAAACGGGCAAACACACTTGAGAGAAGAGAAACCCACCCGCCATTATCTTTGATGTTCGTGTACAAGAGGCGGTCTCTCGCGAGCTCCTTCACGGACTTGGCGACGTCCATGACATGCTGCACATACAGGTCGAGGATTTGGGCCTTGTCCTTCTTGCGGATTTTGAGCGTGTACTTGCGCTTCTCGTCGTTCACATTGTCGCCCCACGACATGGTGGGCTGCTGCCGGGCGGAGATCTCGTGCGTCCACCACACTTTGGCCCCCATGAACGACTCCTCCACCGTCTCGTGGTGAGCCAGCGAGAATGTGTTCTGTGTTGCGTTCTTCGGGCGGCACAAGTTGACATGCTGCGCGGCGATGGCTGTGGATGAGCTCAGATACGATTGCACGTAGTCGTAAATCTCGTTCCCACCCGCGCCGTAAAACTCTGGAATGTCGAAGAACACGTAGGGCGTGAAGTGGCTCAGGGCGCGCCGTATCCATGAGTCGAACATGAACCCGTACTCCTTGGGCAGCAGACTGCGCAGGAAGCTTAACACTCCCAGCATCGCCGCCCAAAACGTCCAAAACTCCATCGTCCCGGCCATCTTCACCCTAATTTCCAGAAATTAAGACTTCCAGAAAATTCACACACCAACTCTCTCACCACCACCTCGTCAAAACTCTTCCCGAGCTCGTTGACCTCAATTTTCGTCGTTATCCTAATAAGAACGTGATGAAATCAACAGAAACCGCAAACTGAGTCCCCTAAGATCGATTCCCAACACACCCACTTCAAATTCTCCAACAAAAATGAAGCTTTAGAAACAACTAGACGACCTCCCGAAACGCTCCACTGACTCTTTCCTCCCAACACGACTGACCTTTCTCTTCCACCCTATAGTATTCTTCCACGAAAATCAAGTTTGACGACCTTACAGAGAAAATTCAAATTCCACACGACGAAGTCTTCTCTTCCACCCTGGCCGTCAAAACTCCTGCACCTTGACTTCACCCTACTACTTCCCCAAACCAAACTCCCCTCCTTGGGAATCTGAAAACGAGCACACCACCAGAGCGAGTTCTCCTCCGAGCTTTTATGTTTGCTGGCAAGCTCATGTCGGTGCCCTGAGGCCCGCTCCACCTGTCGTCAAAATTCAATATCATATCAGTGACGAATTACTAAACAATAAGCTCATCTCTTGCGAGACACTCCACAGTCCAGCTGATCCTGGTGGTAACCACCGTCCCCAATCCAAGCTCCAGCGCCTTCACCTGCTTCGAGTGAATTCATGTGCAAGTTCCATTTACGTGATTGGGAAGCAGTCATTCGTTGGATTAAACAAAGCTGCATCTCTGGTTACCGACTTTCCTCGTTTCCTTAACATGAGCGAAACGTGAGCATAACATAGCAGGATTCTGCGCCCATCGATTTTACCTCCAGTCTACAGTGGAGCCTTTAATGGTGATCCTGTATCTGACACTACAGTACTGGTCACGTTTTCTGAACTTTTCTCCCCGAATTATTTTGTCTGTGACAACATCTAGCCCCCATCTTGTGATTCGCCCTCCAAATAGTGTTGGAGGTAAATATCAGTGGACGTGAGAGACGCCTCGGATACCGTTAAATCAATCCTTGACTGTCACTCGTATCAACGACTAAGAAGGCTGGGGCAGGACTTTTTGAGAAACACGCATCCTTGGAAATGTCAATGAAGTTAAGAGAATTTTCAGAGCAGGTCGAGTGACGAACCTCGAACTTGGGCGGCAAGCACCTGCAGCTTCATCCCCCTGCAAGAGTAGAAACAGAAAATCCTAAACGAAAGGATGTCCGATTAGCAGACCATCTGAAATCCTGCGTCCCCGTAGAACTAGATATTAACTTGAAGACGAAGAGAGCGTTCGGATCACGTCAAAGATAAGAGTGTCGACCTCATGTGATACATGAATACAACACGAAGGCGGAGAGTTTGAAGAAGTTTTAGAACCTGGGTTCTGGAAGGGCTAATCGTTCTCAAACCACAACGGACAGGCTTTACTTGCGAGCGCATTGCAATAATCCATGCAAGTATTTCCTTTCCGTTGAACAGGTGGAGTAAACCACTCAAAGGGAACGTTCTCTTCTGGCGAGAGAAGGAGAAGTCCATCACAATGAAGTACACAACCCTTTCTCTTAGCCCAACAATCCGTCTGCTTTCGTAGCTCCCAACACTATCAGAAAAATCATATTTAGAAACTCCTTGCGTTTGATAACGGGTGATTGAGCCTGCCTGGAAAACTGTACTCGCTCACCTCCAACAGTACTGAGCATAACAGGAAGTTTAACCTTTACCAGCTCTATACGAGTCAAAAATCCTTGCTACAGATCTCTAGTTGTCGAGGAAGAGTGGCGCCATGACTAATGTGATGGTAGCGAGCATCTTGATGAGCACGTGCAGAGAAGGCCCAGCAGTGTCTTTGAATGGATCTCCAACTCTGCAACCAAAACATTTACATGATCAGCTAAAAACTCCATGATTCGCGAAAAACAAGAGAGCCGAAAGAAGTGGCAATGAGCATGTTCATCCGAGAATGCCATAATTCAAGGTCTACAAAAAATCTACTCGACAAAGAGGGAATTCCAGGGAACTCGAGAAGATAAAAGCAAGAGCTACAAGGTACGCAAACAACTAACACAAGATTGAAGAAATAGCTGCAATCATCAGCGTTGAAGGTAACTTACGTATCACCGGTGACAGCGGCTTTATGTGCTTCGCTTCCCTTCCCACCATAAGCCCCGCTTTCAATATATTTCTTAGCGTTGTCCCAAGCTCCTCCCGCAGTGTTGAGGAAGAGAGCCATCAAGATACCTGAGACTGTTGCGAACATGAGCATGCCCGCCACAGCTTTGGCTCCTAGCAGAGGCTGATCTGTTGCTTGTCCAACAAGTCTAAAAACAACACCTGTGAAATCACAATTTCAGGGTTGACTGTCAGAACAGCTTAAATTTCATTAAACTGCAAACCATGAATGATGATACAAAATGACTAAACCAATCAGTGGCAATTTGGTAACATGAGTTGAGTTCACTTTAGAAACATGTCGACAACATTTTAAAGGCTCCATTACCGATAACAATAGGAGAGATGACTGCCAGAGCTCCTGGTTTGATCATCTCACGGAGAGATGCAGACGCAACAATAGAGACACATCGAGCATAGTCTGGCTTTTCTTGGTATGTCTGCAAGTCAACCAAATCTGCTATAAGCATCAAATTTCATGAAGGAATCACATTTGGTACCAATTGGAATTCCTGTACTGCGCGGATTAGTCGCCGAAGGAAGAATGCTCACCATAATACCAGGCCGTTCAGCGAACTGCCTGCGGACTTCACTGACAACCTCCTGAGCAGTACGTCCTACAGCAGCACATGCCCAGGCACTGAACAAATAAATGAGCATGGACCCCAGCAAACCTCCAACAAACACTTCTGGAATTGCGATATCGACCTGCAAGCAAAGTAACGAAAAATTTACCGTCATCAAGGGCATCCAGATACACTCTTTCTGTGTTGCTTGGAAACGATAAAATAGTTATGTCACTGGAAATGTAATGGGAGCCCTAATTACAAGATTCACAACAGTGTCCCTGCACATCTGAATGAATTCAGACTACTGAAGTGATCGAAGTCGAGGTACCACAAAAAATTCAGGGAGTTGTCATACCGTGGTGAAAGGCACGCCGGAGAATGAAGACACTTCATCCATATAAGCACTGAACAGAAGGAAGGAAGCTAAGGCAGCTGAGCCGATGGCGAAACCCTTGGTGGTTGCTTTAGTTGTATTGCCGACAGCGTCCAACAAGTCTGTGATCTCCCGAACACTTTCTGGCTGCAGAATGTAAGTCAAACGCAATCAGCGAGGCACGACTCTGAGCAAAAAATATTACGCTTCATGAACGCCAGGAAGAAACCGCATCTATAAACATAAGCAGATCTTACCTGTTGACTCATTTCAACAATGCCTCCAGCATTGTCAGCAATGGGGCCGAACATATCCATCGTCAACACATAGCCAGCAGTACTGAGCATGCCCATGGTTGCTACAGCTGTTCCAAAGAGCCCCCCAGTCGGAGACCCCTTGCTATCCTGAAGCCCAGAGGTCTTTCCGAGCCAGTAAGCAGTCACAATGGATACGCTGATGACAAGAACTGGCATTGCTGTTGACTCAAGGCCAAGACCCACACCTGCTCCAACAAACAAGAGCTTGGTCAAACATCAAAAGCGAATAAAAAGGATGCAGACAAAACCACCGACAGGAGCTCTGCGTCAACAGCTCTGTAAATAACCAGGAATATTGTATTCCATAAATGCCAAATCATGAGCTACAAGATAGCAACAGAAAGACAACTCAGATGAGGCTGAAGAAAGATAACCTGCAATGATGTTGGTTCCGTGACCCGTTGTACTCGACAGGGCCACCTGACGAACTGGATCGTACTTGTAATCAGTGTAGTACTGAGAAATCCAAACAAATGCGTAGGCTGTCATGATACCAACCAGCCCGCAAAGAGCAAAATGAAACCAAGCCGAGGGAGCCTGTTCAGTATAGAGAAGCCATCTTGTAGACTGCATGGTTCATAAAAGATAAGATTCAGAGAAGGTTCAGCAGTCATCTCAAGATGATAATATGCATGTGCCCAAAAATGTTATATTCAACCGTTTAGGTAACAGAAAGAGCTACAGGCAAAAGTCAAAAGTCTTGGGCTTTCAAGTACTACGCTGAGCGCCTGCCAAGTTCTAAAATGAAGCCGAAAATACGCAAACAACAGTTTATACAAAGGAGTGCAAAACATTCAATAAGAACAAAAGAGTCGACGTTTCTGAAAATACTTACTCCTCCGAAAGCCAAGACTGCCAAGAAAAGCGTAACAGAGTAACCCTTCTGCAAAATGACCATAGGATCTTCAACAACTGACTTTGAGCTCACGTCCCGTGTGCCTTTTATGGAAGCAATCCCAATTGCAGATACGACCAAGTCAAATGAATGTACAACCAAGGGGAAGAGGATGAAACCAGACGGATCTGCAAAAAGACAAGAGAGTATCAGTGGCGTGTGGACCTCCATCTGCGAAGAACCCACAACTCGGAGAGGGCGAAAATACATAGTGTGATTGACGAAGAAAAACTTGATTGATATACTGACCGTCCAGTTTGCACCGTTTGGCCATTGTTCCACCAAGAATCATAGCACTGATGATTTCAGCTGCAATGCTCTCAAATAAATCCGCGCCACGCGCAGCACAATCTCCCACGTTGTCCCCAACCTGCCCCGAAATGCAAGCTTCAGTAACTAGTATTCTCGACAGAGAATATAAGGAAGAAGTCATACTCGCGTCCCAACGCATGTAGAACTGACAGGCTGCAAGTAGCTACGAGCTTAAAATCACACATGAATACCAGCAAGCATGAAACAAGAGCATACCAGATCAGCAATTACAGCAGGATTTCTTGCGTCATCTTCAGGGATCCCTTGCTCAACTTTTCCGACGAGATCTGCACCTACATCTGCAGCTTTGGTGTATATCCCTCCTCCTAGTTGTGCAAAAAGTGCAACAAACGACGCACCAAAACCATAGCCAACCAGCAGTAGAGGCACTGCGAAAAGACAGTGAGCACCTTCAGTACATAAACCAAAACAAATCTGAAGTAGAACAAGAGAAGCTGAACCAGACCACTTAAACTAAGCAATGGGTAAACAAGATAGGAAAGAGGAAGGAAGATAACTCACACTCTGTCATCTTCATATTGTTTACAGTATCAACACCAAGGAAAACATAGAAGGATGCGAAGAGCACTGACACCCCCATTACTGTCATGCCAACCACAATGAGAGCAGAGAAGCCACCAGCACGCACAGCCACCTGCCATTGTCAAAAAGACCTACATTATGTCGCTGTACAGGAACTCTCCACATTTCACATAACTAGTGTATCTATTGTGAGTTCTGAGCGAAAGCTTATATTCACATGTCCTGAATCGGAACACATCCTTTAACCCTCGAACATGCCATCTCATTCCATCATCCCTCCTGTTCTCGATCCAAGAAATAAAGTACAACATAGGAAGGAAAACGACATCCCTCCAACACCTCACCATTCATAATAAAATGATGAAAACGTTCTTTGTTCTTCGAAAGCAGGTAATAGAAAGCGAGAGCTCAAGAACAGAAGAGTCAGAAACACAAACCAGAAGAGCTTCGCGTGCGGAGCGCCTAGCAGCACTGGACACGCGCACATTGGCTCGTACCGACACCCACATACCGATATAGCCAGCAATTCCCGAACAAAGTGCTCCTAGCAGAAAGGATAAGACCGTGATAAAAGCCAGTGTTGACCTGAAAGAATCAGAACACCAACCGTAGTCAGAAATCACATAGTAGTGAACACAAGCGGCTGCCATCCTAGACATAGAGGAAATGTGTCCTGGAAGATTAACTATCCTAAAAGCAGGAATATCATTTATAAGTAATACTAATTGATTATCTGATCATGATGGCAGAGCCTGCTTACTTCTCCAGTCCAGCAGCATCTTGCTCCGGTGTAGACTTGCGGAACATGTAGATTCCGAGAATGATGACAGCCAGGACTCCTGCCATCCTCGATATTGATCCATATTGTGTTCGGAAGAATCCCTCTGCTCCATCTCGGATTGCATCAGATATCTGCATTGACAACGATTTCTTAGCTACGAAATACTTGTTCCTAGTTTTCACTAAAATAATGTAACCAAAAAAGTGGTGTCCAACTTCTCTACAAAATCTCTCACCTACTCATACAAATAAAAGATTCAGCACTCTATTCAACAACACACCTCATAACATCCTACTCAACTCAGAGAATAAGGACAGAAAAACTCAGATCTAGAACAGAATCAAGATTAATTACAGTACCTCACTCATTTCGGGCGGACCTTCATCCTTCGCAAGCACCCAGCTTGCAAGGTACACTGCGTAGACCAAGCTGCCCGTGCATATTACAAAGACAAACAAGATAATCGGCGAGCTTCGTGATCCAATGTAGAACAAAGACAACATAGTGAGCAGGGCCAGCACGTAGTAGACGCGCCTGTCCAGTCTAAGAGCCGTCTGTACAAGCTGCATTAAAAAAAGGAAAGTCAGCTGAAGAATTTCAACCAAAAACTTCGGTGAGAGAAAACCTTAACAATCCTAGCTCAAGCTCAGATGAAACAAAACATCAAATCCAATCTCTTCGTCATGTGAAAACCTCTGGAGTACACATCTTTTCTATTCAAACGAGGCATAGTTGCTTGACAAAATCCTGATACCTTACCCTCACTTAACACTCAACGTAGGCATCCTGAGACAACAGAATAGTATCAGCAATACATGCAAACGTACTGCTGCATTAATAATCCATGCCCTGACAACATTGCAATGCATGTGGAGGTAAAAATTACAATCCACGACAAGTGCGTTACCCAGAATGGCTTGTTCTTTAACGATGAAAACGTCTTGGACTTCTCTTGATACGGCCCGAGCAATGCATCCTCCACGTCCATCCTCTGATCGTCATCCATTCCCATGATACCGCCCGAGGAAAATCTGCGCGCAGCCTGAGGATTGGGGGCCTCTCCCCCCAGCGCAAGCTCCAGCTCTCACCTCGGAACTCAAAACCTGAAAAAACCTCGCTCTCCTAAATTATCATCACTTCAAGCACAAATACTGATACAGCTTCACAGAGAACGCCAAACCGAGACTCGTACAATGCAGCAACCTGGAAAAAACAGAGATTGTAAGGTAACAACACCGCAAACGCTCCAAATTAAGAGCACCAAACGTAACCCTACCTGAGCCAGAACTCACAGAAAAAAGCTGGCGACTAGGAACTTGCTCGCGATTCAGGAGAGACGGAGAACGGGAAGTGCAGGAGTCATCCAGAGCGGCATCGCCGTGAGCGATTCAAGAGAGAGGAGACGCGTACCTTGAGCGGCCTCGGAGAAGCTCCAGAGTGCACCGAATTGGATGATTTTAGGCTCAATCGGTCGGTGCGGGCGAGGAGAGTGCGAGCGCGGGTGCAATGGCGAGCAGATTGGCGATGGCGGAGGCAGAGGCGTCGCGGGAGTCAAAGCCCTCGATGGAGCTTACGTCTGGCTGCGCTTTTTTGTCTCATGAACGAGAGAGACGACCGCTGTTTCACCGGGTCACCCGGGCGTATCCAAATCCGTTACCGTCCCACACATCTACAGATTTCGTCTTCATATGTTCGTCTTTAGTACATGTCTGTATCCGTTAATCTGGTGTTGGTTTTGGGGGTGAATCAGGTTGGGATTGAAACACGACCGGTGTACCGCCGGGTCACCCGGACGTGGAGCGGCGGGTGGTATCCAAACCCGTTACTGATTCTGCCATCTATGGATTACGAGTCGGAATGTAGGACACAGGTACATGTTAAACACGGTGTTGGTTTTGTGGGTGAAGGGGTTTGTTGGTACACACGTTCTCAATGAGCCATGTTCATCCCAATATGACTTTCGATAAATGAATACCTATTAATTTGAGGACTAGAGAACGAAAATAATATTTATTGATAATATTCTCGTACTTATGAACAACTAGAGATTATTTTAAGAGATTATTTTGCATGCTAAATTTTCTTCTTGAAATATAAACCTTATTTTCTTAAATAATCATGCAACGGTTTGCTATGGTCTTATGGTACCATTGAGAATGCTTACTCAATGCAAATGGAATATGCTAGAGATGAAATACTATTAGCTATTTTTAGTAATATGATTAGATAAGAAGGAGATATATTTTGTTTTTAGGTTAGTCCAGGTAAAGAATTTTTGTGTAAGATTTTTTTTTTAATTTTTTCTTTTAAAAGCAAAGTAATTTATGCATGATAACTTGTTTGCTTTGGACTTTGTATTGTTTACAAATATCTACAAAAGTGATAATTTTATGAATGCTAGAAAAAGTGAAAATCATGAAGATTAGAATGAACTTGCAATTAAGCAATTATGCACTTGGCCATTTAAAAGTGCAGTTAGGAACCACGATGGCCATGGCGCACCAAAAATCCCACATTTGAAAAAAATTGTCAATTTTGAAAAAAAATTAGAGTTCTTGGATCAATATTGTGTGCAATTAAAATTGTCAATTTAACAAGATGTTCAATTGCTTTTTCAACAACTTTTTAGTAGAACGTTGTTGAACTTTGATAAATGTCTATTTAATATCATTGTACAAAATTTTGTGAATAGCTTATAAGGATTGTAATGTAGAAAAGATGCAATTATCCAAACAGAATTGCCAACTGATATGAAGAAATTCCACATGGTACATGATACATAAGAAGAAGACAAAAAAATGAAGGCATTTATACATGCACTTGGTGATGTAATTAATCAATAGAAAAAACTTATAGCATTTATTATTTACATAGTGTGCCTACACTATACATTATATTCAAAGTAGTACTAAAATACTCCTTATATGTATAGCGGGAGGAGAGTAGGAAAGGAGAGGAGGGGTACGGGAGAGGAAAGAGGCCCCGGGTGTAGGTTTGGTGATGGCCGCGGTTTAGGGTTTAAGGGGTTTAGGATTCCGCAAGTTTGGGGCAACGGCATCGAGTTTGGAACTCGAGGGGTGTGTGCGCGTACACCCGTGTGGAGGTGAGAGAGTAGTGTGAAGGAGAAGGTGTGAGCAGCGGCAAATTAGGGTTCCGCAGGGCTAGAGTAGTGGCGAGGTTTAGGACTCCATGGATGTGTGTGCGCACACTCCTACGGTAGAGGCAAAAGGAGAGTGTGTGAGGGGAGGGGGTGTGAGCGGGGAGAGGGGTGAGCGGCGGTTAGAGTTTGAGGTGGGGAGAGAGGGTTTGAGCAGCGGCGGGAGAGGCTGTGAACGGCGAGGAGAGGGTGTAGGGTTTGAGGTGGAAAGAGAGGGTTTGAGCGGTGGCAGGAAGAGGGATTGAGCAGCGGCAAGGAGAGCGGAGAGGGTTTGAGCGACGGCGGGGAGAGAATGTGAGCTATGAGGAGAGAGGGTTTGAGCGGGCGCAGGGAGGGGCCGTCAGCTATGTGGAGAGGGATGAGGGTTTGAGTAGCCGCGGGAAGAGTATTTGAGTGGCGGAGGACGAAAGTTTGAGTGGCAGAGAGGCGAGCAGAGAAACATGCGAAGGATACCTACAGCTCAACGCTGCCCAAAATCACAACCGCCAGAACCTCCAGGGGGGTGCGCGCACACCTCACACGCACATATCCGCTCTAGATTTTAATTAATAATTTAAAAATATATATTAAATTAATGCTCGTAGGCGGAAGGCTCCTAAGGCCCCCGAGATCCCCGCGGGCTTCGCGAGGCAAAGCGTAGAAGAGCTAGGAAATTTAAACCTAGTTCCCTTGGTCATCCATCTGAGTCCTATTCCTTCACCATTCCACTTAACTTCAAAGTTGCTCAACTACCTCCAATCGGCTTCCACTAGCCTTGGTGATGTTCAAGGCTTGGAAGTTGCACTCACATCAAGGTATGGTATTTCATTATATGATAGTACAAACAGGTAACAAAACAATGAATCACCAAAGTATTGGAAGTGATACACGACTAATATTGTCTTTTTTTTCAAGATGTACGTATACATTATGTACATGAACAATGTCGTTTCCAAATAAAACAAAAACCAATTTAGTAATCATGTATTCTACAAAAGTTTAAAACATAGTTATCATATTTTGCATATTATTCACGTATGTACACATATTTAACGCAATATGTAACCACAACATGTAACGCAACCTGTAACGCAACCTGTAACGCAACATGTAACACAACAAACACAAAAGTTTAATACAAAAGAGTTAGTAAGATTTTAGCATTTAAATAAAAAACAAATTGGGGGAAAAATCTTCTGGTTTTTGAGTGCCAATTAGTGCACTTGGCCAAGTGCATAATTGTTTAATTGCGTGTTAATGTTGTAACATATAGATTTTTAAATGTACCAAGTTAACTAACATCCAATATGAAGTTATAGATTTAATAATATTTTTAAATTGGAAATTTTAAGTACTCCTTTCACATCTACAAGATTGATTTCAAAGTATATTAACAACAAAAAAAGCTTATTTATCACTGTACTTATTAGAATTTTAAACATCATTGCATGCCTTGAGACAAGTTTAAAAGAGTAAAAATGTACTTTGATCAACATTTTCAATGAATTCAAGACCAAATAATGAACCTGTTGGTTTCTAAATCAACATCATTCTAACGCACCTCACAATTATCCTTACTTTGGAAGTTTTGTAAATTGGTAAAAAATGCCAAACAAATGTAAGCATAAGAAGCTTACATGAGCCTCCCAGGTCAAAAAGTCAACTTTTATTTTGGAGAAATTTTCACACATGTCACATTGATAAAAACTACTCAATATCAACTAAATCCAATCCAAAAGATATTATTCGTTAAAAAAATCAAAATTCTAATCCTCAAAATTTTCATTAGACATCCAAAGTGTAAAAAAAAAAAGAACACTTCAACGCACAATATGTTTAGCAAGAGTTTATAGATTTGAACTCAAACAAAACACAGATATTTAAACACAATGTTGTACCCTTAAACATCACAACGGACCACTGGTGGCCATAGTATTCTACAGTGGAAAGCATAAGTTTTGGGATAGTGAAGCATCTCTCCAATTCAAGTAGACTGTAACTTAGTTGATGGATTGATAAGAGGTTTTTTGGGCTAGCTCTGATTAGTACACCACATGGCACCTAATTGACATTGACTCCCTCAAAATATGCCACTTGTAGAGATTGTACATGTAAAAATTATGAAGAGATGTGTACAACTTAACCCCTAGATTTCTTTGACAATTTTACACCAAAAACACTTCAAAATTGCTCATTTTAGTGCAATGAGCAAGGACAAAAAAATTAAAATTGCTTCTAGTTCTAACCGTAGGATCTAAATTAAGACTTATTAAGTACCTTACTGAAACAAAATCATAAAGTTTGACCGCACGGATTGTAATATTATAGTGTTTGAAGTAGTGAAAAGGGTCCACTTCTTCCTTGTGTTTAGTAGATCAACAGACTTTGACTTCACTTGGTGTCCAATTTTGCACTACACAAGGTCTAAATTAATCTCCATCATGTTAAGCATGATATTTGTTCCTTGCACTCCAATTTTTAGAGGTAGAGAAAGGGTGTAGCATATTCAAAAAAATTGTGCAAAGAGTGGAGGTTCAAAAATTGTCAATTTTGGTTATATTTTTTTGCAAACTTAGTATGTTTTAGAATGAGAATCCAAATGGTTGATAGAAGGTTTACACCACATAATGCTGCAGAAAAAATAAAAAATAAAAAATATGATGATCTTGAAGTTTTATGTGAAAAGAAGAAGTTTTTTGGTACCGTGCCCGACAATGTGCATTAATGTGTAAAAATGTTTGACTTGGATTGATATGTTTTTTTGCACTAAAGACAAGAGATTTTTTTGACAATATGAAAGGAAATAATATTATTAGTTAGTACTGAAAATCTAACATTCAATAGAGTGTCCTAGCAAAAGTTTTTGGAGCTGCCCGACGTGCCCGCTTTCCCCATTTGAACTTCAAAACCCTATAACTATTTATCCGACAATAAAATGTCGGATTTAGGAAAAAAATTAGACTCACAGAAAGCCTTAAGTAATGTCCATCTACTGTAAAAATTTCAAAAAATAATGCTATGAACTGATGCAAGAGGTACATGCCCGAACCTTCTATAGGCCCCCGTGGGGACGCTTGGAAATTTAGTGGCTAATATGCACACAAGCTGTGCACGCCACAATCTTTCTCAATACAAATGCACTTGTGAGGCTTTTTATTTTGGATTTTTTTGGTAATATTTTGAGAGACCTTTAGTGATTCACTATGACACTTACATGGTCCAAGAAATAGATAGGGCAGTTCTTGAGATGTATGAGCGCGGCAACTCATATGGCGCGATTTCAACAATTTTGAGCCTTCTTCGGAGCACTTGTTCCGACATGGTATCAAAGTTTTGTAAGAGAAGGAGTTTAAAAGACAAAACCTCACCTGATAGATCTAGAATTCTTGATAAATGTGGTGACCATGACATTAAGAGGAGGTTAAATGACCAAAACACTAGTACAACGGGAGCTACAGGAAGTGTGTTACGATGTGAGGGCAGTCAATTGAGTGATGATATAGTCAAAAGGAGTCTTTGGAGGCAAGGGTTGAGACCATGTGTGAAGATCAAAAAGCCACTTTTGACAAAGAAACATCGAGCACGACATTTACAGTGGGCAAAGAAGTACAAGCATGCAGATTGGGAGTTCTAGTAGGAAATTTCGAGCTCATGTCATTTTTTCAAATGAGTCCAAATGCGTTCTTTTTGGTTCAAGTGGACGTCAGTATTGTTGGAGCAAGAGTAGAGAACGTCTTTAAAATCATTATGTGCAGCTTATAGTTAAACATGGGGGAGGAAGCATAATGGTTTGAGGTTGTATGAGTTGAGAAGGAGTTGACAAGTAAAATTTGATTGAAAGAGAGATGGATAAATATGTATACCACACCAATTAAGAGACAGAACTTGTGGACAGTATACAAATGCAAGGTTTGGAAGATAATTAAGTTACTTTCCAACATGACAATGACCCAAAACACATTGCACATTATGTTGTAGATTGGTTGCCTGCTCAAAAAAAATTCTTTATTGGACATCGTGTAGAATCACCTGACCTCAATCCAATAGAACAGTTTTGGAATGAAGTAGATTGCTGTCTAATAGGGTCTGAGAAGAAACCCATTGGTAAAAGTGACTTCTGAGAGAAGATCCAGGGGATTTGGTACAATATAAAGTTTGATGTTGTTATTAAGAAGTTAATATGCTCTATGCGTAAAAAAGCTCTTGATATCTACCAAGCTATAGTTGATATGTAATATAAATCAACTTGAGTATAAAGAATTGTACAGGCTTGTTGCACATTTGAATTATTGTTTGTTTTCATTGAAAACTTTGTGCTTTATGCTTGTTGCACCTATTTGCTCCTGTGATTGTGTTCTTGCTATTTAATGACAATTTATGTAGATTTGGCAACCGAATTTCTAAAGAAGCTCCTCTTGTACAACTATTTCTACTTGCCACTGTACCTGTATGGTGTTGTATTTGAACATGATAGGATTGAGATATTGCAATGACCTCCAAATGAAAGATGTTAGTTGAGGAATCTTGAATCCAAAGGTGCTAAATTTTAAGGGATAAAAGAATCAGCTGCACTTCGTACTCACGTTCATATGATAAATCTAGGTCCAAACAATAATTTGAAAAGGGGCGCCTTCGAACACCTGGTAATATTTGCACCTTCGAACAGTGCATTCCAAAACTCGATAAAGTATTTACACAACATGCGAGAATTCAACTCCATGTACCTGCCACAAAAACAAATGTTCCTGCTCCTTCGCAACCACGAGTTCATCATCTCATGAACTAGACACCAAACACCGATCGACATTACAACCATCTTGACGACTTGTGCTCAAACATTAAGACGATCTTTATCAGTAAATGATCTGAACGTCCACATATTCCAAACAACTCACATTGAACCAGCTTCTGCACATGAATATTCAAGGAAGCTAGCCAACAACCTGAACGGCATCACATACATTGTCATGTCCAAGATACTACTCATGCCAAGCATGATTCAATTTAAGGAGGAGAAGTGCTAGTTCTGATCAAGCAGTCTCTTCATCATGGACCGTTCTACAGGCGTTGCACCTTGCAAGCTCGCGGATTATCAAGCACTTCAGTGCTTGCAACGCTGCACCCCCGCTTCCAGGTTCGGTTCGGCAGGCCATTCGCCGGCAAAGGACTATCTCCATAAGGATCGAAGTCCGGGTCGATGTTGCGTCTGACGATCGCGATCATCCTGGCCACCTTCTTGACGCCGTGCTCGCCCACGCTGCTCCCGCACCGCACCACCCACGGCTTCAGATTCGACCCCAACTCCACCACCTCGCAGAAGCTCCCATGGTACTCCGGCGGCACACTGTGATAAAACTCTAGGACCCGCTCCCGCGCACCAGCTCGCCTGCTTGTGCTGCTCATCCGTCCGGGGTCGACAGCGCTCCCCTGGTGCTCCGGCGCGCCAGATCGCCTGCTTGTCCTCATCCGTCCGGGACTGACTGTGATGCTCACGTCCAGGCGTTTCCATAATGAGAGCTTGTGGAGATCCATGTGGGCCTTGACGGCCTGCAGGTAGGTCCTGTCAAGGAAACGGCTATCGTCAAGGGAGGCGACGTAGGCGCGGAGCTCCTCGTGCTTGTATGCGAGCGCGGTCTTGTCTAGGAGAAGGTTCGGGAGGATCTCTTGGAGGCCGCGACCCGGGGTCGCTGCGTCGAAGTTCGCGGGTGCCATTTCGACGTGAGAGGTGACTTGCTAGACAACTCTTCCTCACAAACTCATGTGGTTACTAAGAAGACAACTTCGGAAACAATGCCTCCATTCCCCTCATGTACTACTTCTTGAACTAGGCTCGCCGCCTTTTCTTTGGTTTAGATATTAATGCATGGGCAGTCCCAGTGAGGTTCCGTTTTCCAGTTAAGTCCCCGTCCTCCTCTCCGACTGCCAAAACTGAGTACGAAATAGCTTAGTCTACCTTTAGCTGTTCATATTTTATAAACTACTGCATTTGATGCCAAATTAGTTGACGGCGTAAGTGTACATGCAAGTAGATGATGTGGCTAGCAAATTACAAGTCGCACACTGCAAAATAGTTTGAGAAAGATATAGATCAAAGTAAATTAGCTTTGAAACTCATTTATGCTCACATAGCTTGGATTACGCAATGAATGCTACAAATTTGACATGCACAAGTGGTTTTCTGGGTCTGATTTTTTGGATGGGCATGTTCTTGGGGTTCACATTTATAATTGTGTCCCTATTGAGTGCACATCGTGTATGCAAATCGAGCAAAATGGTTTCATTGAGGTCTCTCTTTGATGTTGATAGGAAGGAGATAGAAGAAGCTACTTTAGAGAAGTTGAGGAGAGGTGAAAGTACTAGAAATGTTGCAAGAGACTTACAAGTATTCCAAAGTTGGATTGCACAATTTTGTACGCAACATTTGAGTGAGTTGGCTGACGTGAATCGTAGTTTTGGTAGCAAGCCGGAGGTGTACAGTGCAACTGATCGTAGGGCTTGTGTGAGAGAAATCACTGTAGGTGTCTTAGAAGTTGCACTCAAAGTTGGAAATTACTTGAGAGAAGAGGTTCATGTTGGTATGAGTGACAATAGTGTGAGGAGAGTGTTACAAAAAGCAAGTTTGAAATGTAAAGTGAAGCTAAAGAAACCAAAGCTCACACTTCTGTAGATTAAGAGACAATTAGAATTTGTTAAACGTCATTGCCATTGGAGTGATGATAGTTGGCATTGTGTAGTATTCTCTAATGAAACAAAAATCAACTGATTTGACTTTGATGGTCGCATTTGGTGTTGATTTCGTGACGGGCAGAGACAAAGTGTTGGAATGGTGCAACAAACTGTCAAGTTTTCAGGTGGGGAGTGATGATGTGGGGTTGCATGACTCCAAGTGGGCGTGGTATGATGTGTAGGATTGAGGGAAGGATGGATCAATACATGTATAGGGAAATTTTAGAGCGAGAATTGATTCATACACTGCATGCATACAATTGAGACCCTGCCAATTTGATTTTTCAACAGGATAATGACCCAAAACATACATCCAAGAGTGTGCCCCGTTGGCTGAATTGCAAGAATTCACTCTTTTGAAGTGGCTAGCGCAATCTCCAAACTTGAATCCAATCGAACACTTGTCAGTAATTTTAAAACGTCGACTCAACCAATATTAGAGACCTCCCAAAGGAATGTTCGAATTGTGGAAGGATTGTTGGGCTTCGATGACTCCCAGTGAGTGTGAGAACTTACATGGTCTTAGTAGTGGAACGAACAAACACTTTATTCACGCCGGCCTCCTGAGGAGACCGACGTTCTTCTTCTTCTGAGAACTTACATAGAAGCATGACTAAGCGCATTAAAGTTGTTATAGCTGCTAAGAATAGGTGAACACATTTTTAACTTTGTTCCAACTAGTGTGAGTAAAACCGAATTTTGGACTAAACTTCACTTTACTATTTTTCTATACATACATACTTGTGTGTAATAGACCTCAATCCCTATGGAAGCTTGGCTGATTGCAATGGAAATCCTATGCAATCCATGGTTTCATTTTTGGTGCATCCAATTTCCTTACGTTGTTTGTTGAATTTCAATATGTTGTGTTCGTACTTAGTTTTGGCACTCACTGTATCTCCCAGTTAACTCCCAAACTAAAGTAAACTCCCCGATAACCAACCAAAACCCATAGCCAAGGCCTGTAAAATTGGGGTATATCCAACCCTCTTCCATCCCATTACCACCAACTTAACTCCAAATGGAGGTTTGCCATTAATCAAGACCCTTACTTTTCGTTGTTGGTTATAGGGGGTACCTATTGCTAGCCACCCACTAAACATGCTTGCACAATTTGAAAATTCATAACTAATTCAGTTTTCATCGGAAAAATATGAAATCACTTGGGTTGGAATTGTAATTCTATTGACTATCACTAAAAAAATAATAGTATAATTATCTCCTCTCTCCATATATGCTCATTCCTTGTCGGTTTTAGGGGGGCTTGCCTTAAGTACCCATGGTCCTCCCACGTGGCTTCATCAGGGCTCCACATTGAGATTCAGCACGTCGAAATACCTCATACGTACCACAACAGTACTGTAATCAATTGTCGTCTGGAAGTTGGAGCAGGCGCTTCAGACAGACAAGCCGTCGGATTCATTTCACGACGGTCCCAGTTCATTGCATACTGCTTCTGTGCATGAGTTTATTTTCTGAATTATGCTGTTAAGTAGCCGTCCGCTAAGACTTCTTTGTCACCGTCACTTTCTAGATGAACGTGTCTGTCTTCAATTATTTGTTGAATTCACCGTCGTGCTTATCGGCGTCTGGTTACACCGCAAAAACCTGAGAAAGAACTTCAAGTTTCAAGTTGCTGTGAAGGTTCTCTCAGTAATTACGAGGTGTACTGCTTCTGCACAGGCAACCTTCACATAAGTCCAACGGATATTAAAAGTATCACGCGAGTATCACATTCATAGATATCAGTCGAGAAGTGCACATAGTACTAGACCACTACTGAACATGCTGGAATTTTTGGTGGCACACTTCACACACATCAAATTTTCTTCTACAAAGTTTGTGAAATACCGCCACAGTTACAAATAGTGTTTATACACTGGGTAACAGATCTCTACAGCCTTGAGACATGTGGGTTGCAAAGATTGCACACTGTATATAACAAACTACAAAAAAATTGTGAGGATTTTGTGGTGTTCAAGAACTGCCGACTCTTTCTCGTACACGTCAAAATGCTTTGTGTAGATATCCCCCGTTATCCTTCTTGCTTTCACTTGCTTGTTCAAGTGTGGTCTAACCAATCTCCTACTGATGGTTTTATAAGATTAATGGGCTTGCTGAGAGGCGGTATTCCAGAGATGTCAAATGGTTTTCATACCAAAGCATCTGCTTTCTACAAAGGTAACCACTGTTCCACATGGTTTCTATCTTGTCTCGGAACTCCACCGTTTGCATTTGCACTTTAACAACCTCGAAATCCATCTTTTGGAGGAAATCTTCATCTGTCGAAATAATGTTGGATGTGCTAGCCATGTTGGATATGCCAGTCATGACGTCGCACACGTGCACATTCTGTGCAATGCCCCGCAACAGCTTGACTATCACCACCTTCAAGACCGTGGTCGTCATTGGCCTGCTCGACGACGATTGTGACGATGTCGTGTTGATAATATTCCTTCGTGTCTGTCCAACTCCTCCGGCGCAAGAAGTCTGCGAAATGATTCACATAGAAATTATAGGATGGGAAAGATTACTGAGGAGAGAATGGAGGATGCAACAAGGAGTAATCGAAACCAAAATGGGACGATGTGAAGGTCGGTTCCCATTTAATACGAGACCACCAAGACTGCTTAAAGTAAAAAAGAAAAGAGAAAGTAAATCTAGGAACGATGTAGATGTGGAGGCCCTTCCAGACAGTCGCACCTTTACTTTACGTGACTCTCAAGCATATTGGTAGACGCTTCTAGCACCATCTGCGAGTGTCTCACAGACGCCACCAACGAGTCAATAGCAAACAAATAGTACTATCATAAACCACAAGCCTTGTAAGAACTTTGCAAAGAACTCCAATGGGGCATTCAAACGAAACATCCTGGACCCAGCATGATACTCATCATACATATCCAGCTAAAATAAGAGATGTCCGATTGAAATAATCAGAGGCAACAAGACGTTGCCGGAACAATGAATTCCTGTTCGCATTCCAAAGCAAGCCGGCCAGCTGAACAAAGCCACCGACATCCAGCATCTCACTGATAACAGTAATAAAAATGAAGAGAATCAGGACTTGGTACATTTTCTTGTCCGAACCATACCTATCTGGTCACTTCTCAATGATCTAGACGAGGAATTACTGTAAGATATTGCGGCCGGACGGGCGGATGGAGCCCCACCGCCCCACCATGGCGTGCCCCAGCATCTGCCACAGCGTGTGCTCCGGCTCTGCCGCTGTGATCTCCGGAGACTCGAACTCCTCCTGGTCCGGCTCTTGGTCAGCTTCCACGTCGATGATGCCGTGATTCTCCGCGCTCCGTCTGCGCTCGCTGATGGAGCACGGCGCCGAGGAGGGGCTGCCTGATCTGTGGGCACTGGTGGAGGTTTCGCCGAGGAGAGGCTCCTGGAGGGCGGGGAGGGCCTTGGCTGGGCACTCGAAAGTCATGGTGGTGGTGATGATCCAGGCCAGCAACGCGCACCCGCTTGGCACTAGCGCTAGCACCACCCGGATTAGCGAGCAGTGGCAGATGGGAGGGAACGTTAGCAGGGAGTTTCCCACGATGTCCCCCGTCGGGCAGAACCGCGTTTGAACTGGTAAGAAACAATGTTAGGAACGAGAACGTAGGAGGATGACACTTTCTATGTGCAAGTTTGTGGAGAGGCTTTGTACCGTTCATGCCTTCAATCCAGTAGAGCGCAACGCCACAGGCGAGTTTGTCCAGGAAGCTGAGGGAGCCGTAGACGAAGCCAATGCCGCTGAGGTTGGTGCTCGCGAGTAATCCTTCCATACTCGTCGCAGTGACCTGTTTAGCGAGTCTCCATGTTAATGACCTGAGTCATCCAGGAAACAAGCAGGTGTGAAGTATAGGTTGGATGCGCACCAGCATGAAAGCGTTTCCGATGCCGATGAGAGCTGCCAAGAGGTAGACTAATCCAGGCAGGTTTTGGGGGTGGAGGAGGAAAAAGGCGCCGGATAACACCCACAGAACCGCGCCCATTGCAAACACTAGCTTCAGCTGAAAACTTGTCCAACGTAATTCCTGAAAATCAAGTGACAACAAATGGTTACTCTTGGTTTTCTCCTTTCGTAACTATTAGCAATGGTTGCAGGTTAATGTACCTGTAAGACGATGGAGGCCAGGAAGCTGCACGCATACACCAAGGCTGGTACCTGCAAATATTCCAAGCAACGAAAATCGGCTCTCATGAATAACACGGGTCATAGTACTCCTTCGACTGATGAAAAATTTCTCAAAAACAAGAAGAAAAAGGTTGAGAGAAGAGCTTACCACAGCCTTGGATGATTCGTCCATGAATAGGTCATCAATGAGGTAAAAGGGTAAGAGTGCCTGTCATTTCGTAGAAAAATATGTACATTAGATTCTAGCTCGCAGCTATCCAGAACCACAGACAGATATTAACTAGAACTATGTAAAATGGAGAGTCCTCTAGTTACCTGTGAAACATTGGTTGTCAGCCTGGTGAGCATATAAACCGCAGCCACTTGGTAATACAGGAGCTTCCCGAACCAGACTTTGAAACTTTGCCTGGAGTTGCTCTCCTCACTGCCCTGCTTGTGGTGAGAAAGCTTTGGCTCCTTGACTCCAATCAAAAACACCAGCACGAAGCAAGAGCCCACAACGATAGCGGTCCCTGCGATCCACTTAAACTGCAACAAAGAAACAGATGCAGGTCCAATATCAATCTTTCATGGTCTTATTTAACAAGTCCAGTCTAAATCTCTGTTCTCTTTATTCTTTATTATGAGTCCGGTATAAATCCAGTGAAAAGTGCTGTATCTTTCATAAATCCAAATGAAAAGTACCGTACTTGAGTCTCAACGTCACAGACTTGCTTCGAAGGCATGATTCGAAACACCGCGTATGCGATGACGTACAAGCCCAGATTCGCAACCTGGAAACCCATACAAGAGTGTAAAAAAAACTGTGACAAATTGAGGAATTGAAGAAATCACGGTGATAAAAGCAACGTACCATTGTGAAAGCGTTCCTGCAGCTGTTGAGAGAAACCTGGTTGCTCTGATTCGAAGTAAGGCAGTTGACCAAAGACCTGTTAAAACCACACGCATTGTCAGAAAACATTTGTAATGTGAAGCAAAGATACCAAGAGTTTGGACCTCTTTACTCATTTAAATAGAAAAAAGAAAGCTAAGATTCATGGTACACAATCACAGGTCCTTCTTCATTCTCGGTGACATCACGAATATCGAAACATACATGAATTTACCTTGAGAGAATATGATGGCTTCATGTGGGAAGTATAACGTGCTTACATGTGGGAGACTTGTGTGGCGGCCCATCCAACGTTGAAGATGGCTGCAAATGCGCTGTACCCTATGGTGTGGGCGACAGCGTAATTGTTGCCGAGCAGCGCATACGCCATGCATCCTCCGAACATGGAGGCGAAGGAGACTGCCGCCAGGAGCGAGCCCCCGTCGTGCCAGAGCTTGAAGGATTTTGTAATGTGTTCATGTTCTGGTTGGAATTTTATGGTATTCAGTATGAAGTATATTTTGGCATTTTTCTTATGTGATTTAGGGTGCCTTTTTAGTATATTAGGCATGGGACCCGGGTTGGTTTCTATGTCTCTGCTTAGCAGTAATAGTAGTTTGATGTGTTTGGGTTTGGTGGTGTGTTTTAGAGTTCTCGTTTTCTGTGTTTTTTTTTTGGTGTTTTCTTTTGGCCTTGGAGTTGTGTTTTTTTGGGAGTTTGTACGTGTCTTTGTTTGGGGGGTTGTTGAATTTGTATTCGTAATTATGGCAAATGTAGTGATATTAGATGTATAACGGGTTTTTGGTGTTTTTGTTTTTATGTCTTTGTTAGTGTGTGGGATTGTGTTTTTTCTTGTGGTTATGGTGATAATTTTGTTTTTGTTGTGTGTGTTATGTGTAGTTGTATGTTTACGTATTTTTTTGTTTTTGTTTACGTTTGTATTTTTGTGTTTTTTTTTTGTTTGTGTTTGTATTTTTGTGTTGTTTTTTGTTTATATTATGGTGCAACTTTTTGTTCGTATTTGTTTGTTTTTTTAATGTTTTGTGTGTATGTGTATGTGTATGTGTGTGTGCATTTATGTATAAGTATTTATGTCTGTAGTGTGTTCCATATTGTATTCTATTTTACATGTTGTGTTGTTTTCCTTTTTGTGTTTAGTGTGGTGTTTTGTACTGTGTTTTAATTTGTATTTCATGCTATATTCTGAACTGAAGTTTGTGTTAGTTTCTTCATTGTGTTTTATAATGTTTTTTGTTTTTTGAGTGTGGTTTTATGTTGGTAGTTGTATTTGTGGATGTGTGGTGTTTTGGGTTGGTGGGCTTGTTTATGTTGTTATGCGTGTTTGAGGATATGTAAATTTTTGTGGTTTTGTTTGTGTTTATAGAGAGGTTTGTTTGTGGTGGGGGAGACATAAGTAATTGTGGGGTGGTAATGAGTGTGAGATGATGTGGGTCCCATGACGTTTCTTTTGTATTGGGCATGTTTGAGGTAATGATTTCTTGCCATGTATTGTGCGTTGGCTTTGTATTGGTCTGTGGTTTTTGTGGTTGGTATGTATTCTCCCGAAGGAAGTGTGTGCTCCAAGAGATTTTGTATGAGTGGTGTATATATGTAGTTGTAGTAAAGTTCCATAGACAATAAAGGTGTACAATATACCATGGAGTGTAAGTAATATTTGTATCTCGTGTCTTACTTCTAGATGTGTTTGATATACATATGTAGTTAATAAAGTATCTAAGGGAGAGTTGAACTATGAGAGGTGAGAGAAAGATAACTAGTCCATACAAGATACTTAGGCAACAAACTTTTAATGGGAGAGAAGATGAAACAATGCAATATGTGTAGAGGTATACGGTAGATATTGGTGTAGGTGTAGAGTTTATGTGATAGAGTGGATGTTGATGGAGATAAGAAAAATAGTATGATATTGTAAGAGAAACATAAATGAGTGAGGGGGTGGATAAAGTATGCTATGCTAAAGAGAGTTGTATCCATGACATTGTATTGAGGTGAGGTAGGTGAAAATGTGTGTGTTGGTGTAGATAAGAAATATATTGAGAGATTGGGAGAACAAAAAGGGGGAGGAGGGCTAATGGAGTGTACTATGGTAATAGAAGTTGTGTCTATAACATGGTGATGAGGAGAGGTGTTTAAGGTAATCCTAGTTGAGAGACGGAGATCATTGCTACTCACCCACAAAGCTCCAAAGTGTAGAGAGATCTGTCTATAGTCCGTGGTCAATCCACGTTTGATGAGTCTCCAAGGGCTGGGGCTTTGGATCTGGTGATGTCTTGCATTGCAAGTAATGTAGAAGTCATCAAGCTCTTTACATTAGCCAGCTTGTCTTGGAGTTCTCGTGTACTGTTGTCAATATAGGCCCTTGTTTCTTTGATGATGTCTTCGCGGAAGGTGGTGAGCTCTTGGCGCAGTCTTTGGTTTCCTGCCTCCATAATGGAGGCCATCTCCGATTGAGTGATGCCAGAGGGGGCCGGGGTTACTTGGATGGATGCCACCGTATTCACAAGAGCCTTGTTGATGTCATTAAATCCCCATTTCTCCACTAGAGTAGGAGAGAGGGGGTCTGCGCCATCCAGACTACGACGATGGGGTGAGATCTCCACTTGGTGTCTCCCTATGATGAAGATTCTATGCAAGAATTGTCTATAGACAATGGGGGTCAAGAGTTGTACGTTGGCTCCACCATTATGTTTCCCTCCTTCTTGCTTATGGAACCATATGGACACCATGTTTTCTCCAAAAACCTTATGAATGGCCTCCGTGGTTTGTGCCATGCTTATTAGTATGTGGAGATGTGAAAGTGTCACCGTGAGGGCGTCTTTCTTTGCTCTATCAATAGCTGATATAATGTTAGAGCTTGAGGCTTTTGCTGGTAATATCTCCTGGTGTGTGGTGATGCTGTGGACTTCAAACTTCTTGGCTTGTTGTGGAGTTGGGGCCACAATGAAGGCATGGGATTTGTTTTGGACCTTCTGTACGTTTGTAACCTCAAACTCCAACTCCCTTGGGCTACTAAATCTTGAAAAAGGGAGTGTACAGTCACCCCTTTAACCCCTAAAGTTCCTTGACAATTTCCCTCCAAAACTATAAGTGGTACTAACTTTCAAACCACAAATCCAAAAAATAAAATAAAAATATGTCCACGAAGCTCTTATCAAAGTCAATCTAGAATAAAAATTTCAGAGAAAATTGATTTTTTTTCGAATATTAGGAACCTGCCCAAAAATCAAGGAATCCCCTCGAAGGAGACTCTCGTCCTTTAGGGGTTAAGATTGTCACTCTTGATCTTTACGGACAAGTTCTTCCACGCCACCGCGTGAAAGGTCTTTCATACCTTTACCCTGGAGGCTAGTCCTAACCGGCCCAAGTGTAGAATAAAGTATCTCGTGCGTCTAAGTAATGCAATGGCGTCCACCTCGGGCCTAAGGAGGTGGAGCTTGATAATTCCTGACCATATGCTTTTGCCATGTTTTTTGACTCCCTTACATAGAATTGCGATGGGGTCTATCAAAATATTGCCAAGAGGTATCTTCATGTGCTCAAGTCTAGCAATAGTGAGTTTCCTCACATCCTCATGATACATAGGATGTTGTGGCAATTCAAAATGAATTGCCACTTGAAAGTCAAAGGAGAGACCAGTCTCAGGGGAGGTAGGGATGTCAAATGGTACATGTGTCAGGTTATAATGTTGTCCCACGATGTTATTGCTCTGTATAGAGGAGTATAATAGTTGTGGAATTCTTGAATATGCCACGTTGGTGCCAATAGCCTCTTCTGCTTCCTCCTTGGGCATTCCTTGAGTAATCATATCTAAAACGCTCTCTCTACTGAACAAAGGCTCTTGCCCTTCATCAATTGCAAGTTTCTCCATGGTGGAGAAACCCAACCAAAACGAAAGGAGGAAAAGTCTGGTACAGAAACTTATAGTAGGGGTGTAGAGTTACCTCTGGCTTTCTTCGTGGGGGTTGGGGCTTCTCCAGTAGATGGACTATCCTTCTTGGCTTTGGTGGACCTCTTGGAAGTCTCTGAGGTACTCTCCACCTCCATGTCTACTGCCTTGGCTTCTTGGAAAAGTTTAAGTTGGATGCTTGAGAAGTCTCTATAAAAAGGCTTGGGGTGCTGCGGGCGCGTTGTCAGACATCTTTTCGGATGATGTGCTTCCTGTGGTTCCTTTCCCCTTACTTCTGATGTGACTGATGGGGGCCAGCTCAAGGTCAGGGTCTGTGGTTCCTTTCTACTCTCTTCAGATGCGACTGATGGGGGCCTGCTCAGGGTCAGATCCTGAGCCTGTCTGCAACAACAACAGTTGAGGAGGAGCTCGAGCAACGTTCTTGTTGCGGGCCCGTGAGGGGGGGATGGCTGAGGTTCGGGATGCAACTTCCTTCTCAATAGCAGGCTCTTACCTAAGGCTTGCGAGTCGGAGTCGGAGTCTGGTTGTATCCGGAGTAGATGAGGATGTGCATCGCTCTTGGTGTGGACCTGTGGTAGGGGGGATGGCTAGGGTTCGGGTCGGAGTTTCCGCCTTTGGAGACGGCACTTGCTGGGGGTTTGTAGATTGGAGTCGGAGTCTGACGTTATTGAGGGCAGGCGGGGAGGGACGACTCTCTTGTCGCAAGCTTGTGAAGGCGGGGATGGCTGGGGTTCGGGTCGGAGTTCTCTCCTCGGCAGACGTCGCTTGCTGGGGACCTGCAGGTCGGGGTCAAAGTCTGTTGTTTACAAGAGCAGGCGGGAGGGAGCGACGCTCTTATCGTGAGCGTGTGAAGGGAGGGATGGCTGGGGTTCGGTTTGGAGTTTCTTCCTTGGAAGAAGGCGTTTACTGGAGGCTTGCGCTTTTCCCCGGGGAGAAGGTTGAGGGGCGGCTGTCTGTCAGGACGGGTTTGGCGAAGGTGGTTCCAGTCACCGCTTCTTCTCTTGTCTTGTAATTCTGCTGCTGGCCCACGTTGTGGAGTTTGTGGAGCTCGTCCTCCTTATGCTTGTACATTTCTTTGTAGGTTCATGAGCTAGTGTGGTCGGTTGGGAGGCTGCAGGATCCGTTCGGGAGGTTTCTTTCGTTTTTGGGAGGGTCTGTTCACGTCTTGAGCTCATAACGGTACTCGAGCGGCAATCCTTTGTGGCTTGGTTTCGGAGGATGTGTTGTCGGGTGGGCAGGCTTAGATAGAGGGGGCCGTAGATCGTCGATGGAGTTGTCTTGATGTTACGAAGGGGATAGCTACAGTCCTCTTTGATGCTCGCAATATTGATGTAGTGGGATTTGTTGGTGGAGTGTGGCGGGGTTTCTTCACTTCGTAAGGCTGCTTCCGAGTGTAGAGCGTCTTGATGCCTTGGTGTGCCTTCTGCAGGTCTTGCCGCTCGGCTGTGTTGAGCGTCGATTTTGGAGGGGTGCGTTGCTGGCTAGCTTCGGGGGGGTGTTGACTTCTTGCGATAGAGGGCGCTGCTCCGGGGATGTGCTGCTTGGTTGTCCTGTTGCTGAAGTTGGCCGGGAGTTGTTGCTTGGTTGCGGCTTGGTGCACAATGTTGAGTATGTGCTGCTCGTCGTCGGGGAGATAAATCACTCGAGAGGTGCGCCTCTCTCCTCGGGGGGTGTTTTGTTTACGTATATGGTTTCCAGGAATGTCGGGAAGTTGTTGCCTGATCCTGGGCTTGTGCTTGGTGTTGGGGACGTGCCGTCTGCTGCTTGAGAAGTGTGCCGCTCTGGGGGTACACCTTTCTTCTGGTTGGCTGTGTTGGAGTTTGTGTCCATGTTGGTCTTTAAGCAGGGTAACAACTTCTTGGATCCTGGGAGGATTTCTCCAGCGCTTCCGCTCTTGGGAGTAACTTGTAGCTGGTACGTTTGCTATATCTGATTGTTGGTCTTTGTGTGAAGCGTGTTGGTCCAGAATCCTAGGCCTCGGTTTGTTCCTGTTGTAGGCCGATTTGGTTGTTTGTGGGCGGTGGTGTTTTGAGGCTGGTTTCTTGGATGGTGGTGTGCAGGAGATCGTTGGCTTGAGGCTGCCTCTTTGGCCCTTGTTGCAAAATCTGCACAGGACACCAAGTACTTCCACGAGGTGTGAGGTCCCTTAATTTTGGTATAATGCGTGTGTAGGTTAGGCAATGTTATCCTGGTTCCTATTACTGTGAGTGAAGTTCGTGTGGTGTTAGGTTGTCTTACTAATTTATTGTGACGTGAGGTGCAGGAATTAACATGAAAGAGATAATGCAAATGGTAGAGAGGGTAAAGATTGTAGTATGGGAGCGAAGTAGAGCAAAATAGAGAAGTTAGGGTTAGAATAGGCCTATTTTTGATGGTTTTGTTGTCCTTTGCTGGCAGCTGTGTCTCGGAGGTGGTTCGCGTTTGGTGTGCCGAGGTGCTCGTCTTGCCTTTTCTTGATGGTGTTTCTGCGCCGTCTTGTTGCTCCTGTGAAGCGGACTGTCAGGGCAGATCTGGAAAGACTTGAGTTGAGTCCGATGTCCTGTGCCTTCTTGTTGCTTCGGTGAGGCGGGCTGTCAGAGCAAATCTGGGAAGACTTGAGTTGGGTCCGGTGTCCTGCTGGTTTGGTGTGTGGTGTCTGTCTGCTTGTGTGCGAAGTATGGACTTGTACAATGTAGATCTAGTGTTGTGCCTATTTTGTTTATCTCTAGTGTTGTGCGTCTAGGGTAGCGCAACTCCGCTGGATCTGGTCGATCTATCACTTTAGTGTGTTCTAAGGTTTCCAAGGAGGAAGGGAGGGAGGAGTAGGTGGATCAAGACCGCTTTAACCTAGCTGCATAGAATGGATCTGGCTAGTATGGGCGTGTAGTGAGTACAATGGTGCTAAATCTGAATAGCCAAGACATAGGTTCCCTTGCTTTCAATGTACGTCTAACAATCTCTACACAAGATATTCACTTGGCGCCTAACTCAACTCAGATCTATCCTTGTTGTCCTTTCAACACATGGGCGCTCGAACATCCACACATACACAAAAACACTAGCAAAAGAGAGGACATTCACCAAGCCCAACACCTCTTGGCAACTCAAATGTGTATTTTTGCGACTAACTCCTCACTTCTCACCTGAAAACATGGAGCGTTTTAGCTACTCATCACTCGGACCTTTTTGAATATTAAACATCATACTAGCATGCCTTGAGACAAGTTTAAAAGAGTAAAAATGTACTTTGATCAACATTTTGGATGAATTCAAGACCAAATAATGAACCTGTTGGTTTCTAAATCAACATCATTCTAATGCACCTCACAATTATCCTTGTTTGGAAGTTTTGTAAATTGGTAAAAAATGCCAAACAAATGTAAGCAGAAGAAGCTTACATGAGCCGCGGAGGTCAAAAAATCAACTTTTATTTTGGAAATTTTTTCACACATGTCACATTGATAAAAACTACCCAATGTCAACTTAATCCAATCCAAATTATAGATATTATTCATTAAAAAAATCAAAATTCTAATCCTCAAAATTTTCATTTGACATCCAAAGTGTAAAAAAAACGACACTTCAACGCACAATATGCTTAGCAAGAGTTTCTAGATTTGAACTCAAACAAACACAGATATTTAAACACAATGCTAAACCCTTAAACATCATAACGGACCACTGGTGGCCATAGTATTCTACAATGGCAAGCATAAGTTTCTGGATAGTGAAGCATCTCTCCAATTTGTATAGATTGTAGCTTAGTTGGTAAATAGCGACGCTATCTTGTGAGCAATGAACAGCGAGCGGCGAGCGGTGAGCATAAAAAAGGCTAAAATCTTGAATTTTTTTGTCAATTTTTTAAGAAAAAGGTGAAATTTGTGGTTCTTTCAGCCGATTATCAAGTTTTGGTGGCATTTTTTTCAAAAACATCTAATTTAAGAAATTACCCTATAGCCGTGGTCACTTGCAAAATTGGGTATTTTTCCTTCATTTTGGTCTTTTAGAGTTCCCTGCTACGAATTAAGGGTGTGTCATTTTGTTTTTTTTTTTTGAAAACCCTAGGGTTGTCAGGACGCTCGACGTCGTTGACGTCCGGACGTCAGAACGAAGGACGTCCTCGGGCCTATCAGGACGTCTCGTGACATAACGAGTTTTGTCAATTTATCCAGGGGTAAATAGCCGTCCGCAGCCTCGGCCGTCAGATGCAACCACCCTCCATCCGCCCGTCGCGACCGCCCGGTGGTCGGTCAGTGGCGTCCGCCCCACCGTCCGCCCGCCACGACCGCTCGGTGGTCGGTCGGTGCCGACTGCCAGGCCGTCTGAATGGCGGTCGACAGTTGGCCGTCCGCCCGACTGTCCAAATGACAATCAGGGGTTGGCTGTCCGGCAGCCGTCCGCCCGGCCGTCCGAATGGCGGTCGGCGTTTTGGCCGTCCGATCGGCCGTCCGAATGGCGCTCAGCGCTCGGCCGTCCGCTGCGCACTATATACCGTTGAAAGCGCATTTTCAAGACGCTTTGAATGGTATATTACACGTTCAAAAACTCCCAAAACTGAGGGAGTTATGGCCAAAAAACCCGTGCGGACGGCTAGGCAGTCAACCGCGCGGACGGGTGAGGGCCGACCGCCGTGCGGACGGCCCTTGGGCGTCCGATGCGCGCTATGTACCGTTGGAAGCGCATTTTCAAGACGGTTTGAATAGGATATTACACGTTAGAAAACTTCCAAAACTGAGGGAGTTTTTGCCAAAAAAACCCGTGCGGACGGCTAGTGAGTCAACCACGCGGACGGGTGAGGGCCGACCACCGTGCGGACGGCCCTTAGGTGTCTACTGCGCGCTATATACTGTTGAAAGCGCATTTTTAAGACGCTTTGAATGGTATATTACACGTTCAAAAACTCCCTTAAATGAAGGAGTTATGGCCAAAAAACTTGTGCGGACGGCTAGAGAGTCAGCCGCTCTGGCAGACGCCTAAGGCCGACCGACGGGCGGACGACCAGGCAATCGGTGGGTCGGACGGCCAAGAGTCGACCGAGCGGCGGTCGGCGATAGAGTCCGGAGGGCGAACCCTCGTGTAGTGACAAGTGGCAGTTGGAGAGGCGGACAACGGAGGGAAGCACCCAAATGCCAGAGACGGACGGCGGGGCGGACGGCCATTCTAATAGGCTTGTGGTTAGTAAAGGAGAAAAATGAATCTAGATTTCTTGTGTAGTCTATTTTAAGTGAAACTACTATTCACAAGTTCTATTCTTCATATGTTTCCAAGTGTATAGGATATTTGAAATGGAATATTCATATATATTCGCATAATATCTTTGAGAGATTCTTCTGACTAATAATGCACGTGACTCTTTCTCCTAATTTAGAGTGCACATGCAATGTCTATCTACCCAAAAAAATAATGTTCCAAACCGCTTCCGTGTTGCCAAAGAGTGGAGAGAAGTGGAGGAGAGGGAAGGAAGTTGCTGAAATTTGAGGCTTGGTGGCTTGGTGGCCGTCCGCCAAGCTCTAGGAGCGGACGGCATGGCGGTCGACCACCAAGTGATGATCGACTGGCCTTGAGTCGATTGATCAAGGGCATTTTTTAAGATCTCCTAGTGGATGGTTTTTTCCACATTGCGGCCATATCAATGTAAACAAAAAGTATACATTTTATGTTACTTGTTTCTAAATAAACTTGATTGAATATTTTTAAGTAGTGGATGTGTGGGATGAGAAATTTTTATACATTCCAACGTTTCCAACATAGAATTTGAAAGGAGTAATTATTTTGGCAATGATGTATGTAGTAAATTTGGAACTTGGAGAGAGGTGCAAGTGTTAAATGATACTTTCCAAAATCATAATGTCCATAATGTTCTACAAACAATGTAATTACATTAGCATTGTCTTAAAATATTCCCAAACTCTACACAATTTTAGGGTGGCAATATTTGTGTTCCAAATAGAATTGGAAGTTGGGGGTTTGAACCAAGGTTGAACTTTCTAAACACACTTGGAATTAAAAAAAAAGGAGCGTAGAAGTTAAAAGATGAAGTATTGGACCGGTAGAATCTGACTTCTTTGTTCATATGAAAGTCCATATTTCTAATACACAATGCTCTTGACATTATAATTTATATTGCCAATTTCGAAATGGTATGGCATCTGAGAATCTGACAAAGAACCAATGACTTCTAAATGGATGAAGTACTCCATTGAAAGAGTTCATCCGCATTTAACGCATCCATTAGTTATCCAATGGACTGTTGCCATACCATCTTGGAATGAACATGTCAAAAATAAGAGCGTGAAAGCCCTCAAAAGCACTTATGATAGAGATCTCAAAACTTAGAAATAGACTACAAGGTTGAGCTCATAAGCTTAAATCATTGCATGTGGACCACTTTTTTATTCTTAGAATGCCATAATAGAATTAATAGTCCCGCATTTTATTAAAAGATACGGATATAGTCGTAGTGGCAAAAGGTAATGGCTAGATCTTCCATAGTTAGGTATGGCAGTGGCATGTATTCCGAAATTTACATATTAAGCAAGATATATTTCGAGAACCAACCACCATCAAAATTTGTATATATTCATGCTTGAATTGCATATCGATAAACATGTAGTATGGAATATCACTTTTGCACCTATTATGCTACTACTATTGATTTAAATAGATTATGCGTTCAAGGAAAAAACAATGATTATTTAGAATAATTATTTTTATTGTTTTCCTCAGAAAGACCACAATAATAGTTATTGTTGGAAAAACTATTGGCAACATCAGTAACAAGAATCTAAACTCATCTTACTCTTGCATCATATAAGTTTAACCCCCGCAAGCCTAAGTGTACTTTACAAGGTTTATTATGTTTACCTTCACTGCGATCATCTTTTAATTGAAGTGGTTAAATTTCACGAAATTTTGACCACATCATCTCATATAAGTTGGAAAAACTTTCCTATCGATACATTATCATTAAGTTTTTTTGGCAAGGTGAACCCCTAAAATTTTGAGTATTTGTCATTAAAATGCACGTTTATTTTAGAATGTACAATAGGGTGACATTCAAATTGGCCGTTTAGTAGTTCCAGGGATAGTGTCCTACACTGCTGCCAACTTTGACACCCTCCCCAAAGCTCAGAAATTGTTATTTTACCATGAAAATTTGGGGACAGCATCATCTTTATGTTGAAAACATGCATACCAAATTTCAAGTCCAGGAGACTTATACAAAAAAACTTATGCAAGATCTACCAACATGGGATAGCTGTGAGAAAAGTGTCATAGCTGCCAACTTTGACACCCTCCCAAGAATTGAGGAAGTTTTTTTTGCCCATGAAATTTTTGGAGCAAAAACCTTTTTATGTTGTTTGCATGTGTGGAAAATTTCAAGTCCAAAAGACCCATACAAAAAATAATATTCCAAATCTACCAACATGTGTAGTTTTGAGAAACAAAGGGGAAAACCATTTTACTACTTCCAACTTTGATGCCCTCCTTAGGATTGAGTTTTTGTTGATACATAATGAAATTTTTGGCACAAGATCATCTCTATTCTGGTAACATGTGGGATAAATTTCAAAGCCAAAATACATACATAAAAAAAGTTATTCCATATCTATCAACATGTGTAACTATGATAAACAATTTGAAGGTCATATTGAAAATGTCAAAATATCTTTGACACCTCATGCTTTTTCATTGAACTCAATCATGTGAGTAAGCCACCAAACATAAATGCTTCTCAAAAAGATCAATAACATCTAAATGAAGAAGTGAAGAGGTGTTCCATGCAGAAGAATCCACTTGGCCATAAAGTGTGCATTAGACACATGACAAAAAAAAATTCTAAATATCTATTAAACACTATGTAAAGGGAATGGTGTATGTGATTTGTGATAAACTGAATGTTGAAACAATCCTCAAAACAGAGAGTGTTGTATTGTGGGATGCATGAGTGTTGATTCACATTGGGCGTACATGATGAGTGATTAACAGCAAAACGATTTTTCATGTATGCATATGGGCTTGTGTTTTGGCGACCCTTCTCTCTCCTCTCTGCTCCAGCGCCTTGGCTCCCTTCTCTCCCTGTTGCTCTGCTCCAGCCCTGTTCTCCTTCCTCTGCCAATTGTCACGTGTCAATCCTGCAACCCCCTTTGCTCTGCTCTAGCCCCTTGGCCCCCTCCTGTCCCCCTTGCTCTACTCTAACCCCTACTCTATTGCTGTAGCTAGCATCACGCACTCTATAAGTTTATGATGGCAATTTCAGATGAAATTCATGCTCGCATCATAGGTTTGAGTGAGGGAGGATTTACAGGAGTTCAAATTGCAGCTACTATTGGAGTTCCTATTAGAACAGTTACAAGGTTAGTAAAAACATTTAGAGAAGATGGAACCTACAAGCGCAAACCTTGCGGTGGAAGTCACGCTAAAAAGCTTAGTGATAGAGATGTTCGTAGTATTGTGTATTACTCAAAAATTCATCGTTGCTCTTCACTCTCAGAGATTACCAATGCATGTCCTATTCAAGTGTCTAGACGTACTATTCAAAGGGTCTTACATAAAAATGGCATTTTTAGTCGAATTGTAGTCAAAAAACCTTTTTTGACACCTCGTCACATGTCTCAACGATTAGCTTTTGCTCAGAAGTACCGTGGATGGAGTGCAAAAGAGTGGGAGCATGTTGTTTGGACAGATGAATCTACTTTTGAAATTGGAAAAAATTCTCGGCAAATTCATGTTTTGAGAAGTGCATACGAGCGTTATTCATCAAGTTGTCTAGCTCCTACTTTTAAAAGTGGAAGGACTTCTTTAATGATTTGGGGCGCATTTGCCGGAGGACAAAAGTCAGAACTTGTCTTTATGCCTAAAGGTCAACGTTCTGCTAAGGATTTTATAGAAGTGGTTTACAATGCCAAATTGGTTCATTTCATGGGTCAAATTCCTCAAGGAGTGCTTATGGAAGATGGGGCACCCGTCCATAGGAGCAAAATATGTGAAGAATGGAGACAAAGCCACCTTCTCGAAAAGCTCAACTGGCCTGCAAACTCTCCCGATCTCAATCCAATCGAGAACGTTTGGAGGATGTTAAAAGATGTTGTGCAACATGGCAAATAATGCCCTAGAAGCTTAGATGTGTTGAAGGTAGTTCTTGAAAGAGAGTGGAAGTTAGTCAATGGTACAAAGCTCCTTCAACTATGTCATTCTATGCCCTCTAGGTTACTAGCAGTGATTGACGCTAATGGAGGGCATACACGTTGGTAGATATGGAATAACTTTTTTGTGTACATCTTTTGGCTTTGAAATTTATCTCACATGTTACCAACATAGAGATGATCTTGTGCCAAAAATTTCACTATGTATCAACAAAAATTCAATCCTAAGGAGGGCGTCAAAGTTGGAAGTAGTAAAATGGTTTTCCCCTTTGTTTCTCAAAACTACACATGTTGGTAGATTTGGAATATTATTTTTTGTATGGGTCTTTTGGACTTGAAATTTTCCACACATGCAAACAACATAAAAATGTTTTTGCTCCCAAAAATTTCATGGGCAAAAAAAATTTCCTCAATTCTTGGGAGGGTGTCAAAGTTGGCAGCTGTGACACTTTTCTCACAGCTATCCCATGTTGGTAGATCTTGCATAAGTTTTTTTGTATAAGTCTCCTGGACTTGAAATTTGGTATGCATGTTTTCAACATAAAGATGATGTTGTCCCCAAATTTTCATGGTAAAATAAGAATTTCTCAGCTTTGAGGAGGGTGTCAAAGTTGGCAGCAGTGTAGGACACTATCCCTGGAACTACTAAACGGCCAATTTGAATGTCACCCTATTGTACATTTACTTTGTGCAAAAAGAAATGAGGGGAAAAAAAGCTTGAAGCTCTACTTTAACCCTCACATTTAGAATAACATGCTTTCAAAATTTCATGAAAGTTGATGGTATGGATTGAGAGATTATATATTTTGAAGCAAAAAACAAGGTTCTTTTTCACTTCCATGTATTTTAAGGATCATCTCCTTTTGAATTCTTGTGATGTAAATTTCATGCTTTAGATTAGAATCAAATTATGTGCAAAAATTTGATATACAATGTTAGGTCCTTGCAAGAAAAATCAAAGTGAAATATGAAGGGTGCAAAATATTCAAAAACATTGTGGAAGGGATTGGGGTTCAAATACTATTATGATATATATATTTATTTATTTTTGTGGTGTACCTAATTTGCCATAAACTGAGAATCCCGACAGTAAAAAAGATGACATATAACGCATCATATAGTAAAATAAAACCGTAGAGCCGAACCATTAAAAATAGCTCTTTTCAAAATTTTAAGTGTAGTAAGGGTTGTGTATATATTCAAAAATTAGTAATTAGTGTTAAAAGCTCATATCAATTGGTTAAAATAGCTAAAATACATATAAAGCCAAGAGTTCATTAAAAGTTAGTTAAGATTTGAAGAGGTGCATCCATTTAATGAACGGTTGTAGAAGTCAAAGTACTTATAATACACACCTCTTTTCAAGAGGTGTCTTCCCTAAAATTTAGATTATACATAGCATTGGAAAGACAATAATTCCACCACTACCATGTTAAAGATTGGAGTGTGTCCTACCTTTGGAAGCTAGTTTTTTTGTGAAACTCTTGAGTTTGTAAGAGTAATTGTTGCTATATGTATTGAATTTATGATTGATATATGTGATTATTCATTGTGTAATTATTGTCTTGATTTTGTGAATTGAGTCATTTGTAATACATTGAATATTAGTACTTCATTATAAATTAGAGAAATACTCTAATTTGTCTAACTAATACAATTTTGTGTGTATGAAGATTAATTATAAACATTGTGATGAGATGTGATGTGATTGAATTAAATTAATGTAAAACTTGAGTGCAAGTAAGAGTATGATTTGATCGAAGCTTTAGTGGCATTGTAGATGTTTAAGGAGTGATTTCATGAATGAGATATTCATGTGTGTGTGTGTTAATGTGTAATCAGTGACCTAATGCAATACTTCCAGGAATGCATGGGCACTTGCCACTTTATAAAGATTTAAGTTTGAGTGTTGAAAATTAAAAATACATAAGAGTAAGAGTAATTTTTAATACTAATGATAAAAAATTATCAAGAGAGATGCATTCCTTAATGCATAGCATGGTAAGAGTGTTATGTGCATGTAATAAGTTGAATTAAGTCTAACCTAGAAAGGAGAGACTCCTTAAGGTAGATTAATCGCATTTGTGTTTTATGACAAGTGTAAAGACAAATGAATTTACAATTTTCATTACACTCAATTCCTCAAGGTGGATTAATCGCATTTCGTTTTGATTTATGAGAAGAACATAATTAATGATTTGTATTGAAATTCAATGGAATCTTCCATCGGTCTATCTAAGCATGGATTAAGAGTCTTCACAGTTGACCACATGCACAATTGATAAAGGAATAATGTTCCTTCTAGGCACTTAGTCCTTGGGTTTAATGAATACCTTGTTCCTTTAGAGGGATGCATAACAACCTTAAATTCTTAAGAGTTTGGGTTAAACTTAAGTTTTGTTGATGGAAGAGAGTTTTTGTATAGAAATTAGAGTTAAATTAAAATACAATAGACGCTAGACCATTCGAGAAATGAGTTTAGAATCAAAAGGAGAATATGTGTGAGTCTTGGTGTTTTGTGAGTTGACCCGTTTTAAACCTTACAAAAATCTAAACCCAAAGATGTAAAAATGTCCAAAATTATTAGTGGTTCTCTTTATACTACCCAGAAATGTGTGAACATTTTTGACTTTGCTTGAAAATTAGATCTTTCATTGAAGGCATGAAATATTTATTGACGTTTTTAAGAAACCTAGGTACGATCTAGTAATACAAAGACTCTTAAAATCGATGGAAGCTTCTAGCAAAATGTTTAGAGTTGCGCGGAGTCGAAGTATGTGTGATTAGAAGAGCATTGCTTTTTCTTTAGGAATCCAAGTGGGACAAAATTAATGTTTCCACTAGGCTTGCATTATGGAAATCTCTGTTTAACAGTCCGCAATATTCCAATTAAAATCACAATCATAGGAACGTGCACCAAGTGAAAAGTTTCTCCCCGGGGGTGATTTGTTCCATCAAGGATTAGACCAAGGTCTTGCATGATCAATACATCTCAATAAAAGAAAGATCCATTAGTCGAAGGAATTTTTTTGAACCATTACAAATTTGTCTTCGCCATTCACATGGGATTCCATAATTTTAATGCTTTACGCTCCGGACATTATGCTGCCAACTCGAGAATGGTGTGGCAACTGACAATCCGACAAAGGACAAAGCACTTATGAACGGATGAAGTATTCCGCCGGAAATGTTCATCCGCTCATAACTCATGCAATTTTCATCCGATGAGCGATTGCCACACCAACTTAGAATCAACAGGTCATAGAGAAGAGTGTGATGTGCAAAAAAACGGCGGGCCGTCCGCCGATCGGACAGCCACTCCGACAGCCGGTGAGCCGTCCGCCGATCGGACGGCCACTCCGACAGCCGGTGAGCCGTCCGCCGATCGGACGGCCACTCCTACGGCCGGGCGGCCGTCGACTTGATCAGACGGCCATCGCGCGCCCGTGCAATCAAATCGCCGCCGTCCGATCAGGCGGACGGCCGAGGTGCCGTCCTATAGCCTCGACGACAACGACCGATCGGATGGCCTAGCGCAATTTGACAGCTGCGATCTGGCCGCGTGGCACTTTGTTGAATCCGACGGTCTAGAAAACTTACCTGGGCCTTCCGTAAATGCATTTTATCCCCCCCCCCCGGACGCTGCGTCCGACGTGACGTCAGGACGTCCTCGTCTTAGGACGTCCTAGGACGCTCTCAGACCCCCAAGGACGTCGGATTGGTAACCCTGGAAAACCCCTACATTTGTAAATTGCCATATTAGTTTACAAAGCAGATATGTACTTAGGTTCAAGACAACGTCGTGGTAGAATCTCATACGAAGCGGACAAAGTTGGACAATGCTTGCTGATTTTATGATATTGTTGTTCTTAGCATGTACAACGGGTATCACATAGGTATTAAGTGGATATCTCATGTGTATTAAATGGGTTTAGGGTGCTGGGGTTACGCGTGAGGAAGAAGACGATGTCAATGTGAGAAAGAGGTGACAAATGTGAAAGAGCGTAGACAGGAGGAGGGATGGATATTCGGACACGTCATCCGAATCCAAGCCCCGACTGGTTACAACAACAATATTTGCACAACATTCATTAAACCAGGTGTATGGACACATCGCTTACAACAGCGTGAGAGAGAGGATATTTTGAAGTGTTCATGTTCTTTATTTGAGCAATGTGATGCATATTGCTTTTGATTCCTTGGCACTTGACGGAGAAGCTCAAGGCGGAGCTAGGGGAAATTTCAGGAGGAGCTCATTGCTCTCGCCACGGTGGATGTCTTAGGCTTGTTTGTTGTCTCGATTATTGCTAAGAAACATGCTAAAGAGGTTAGTATAGCTTCCATTGTGAAATTTCTTTGTGTGTTTGTGGCTCAGTAACGTTCCAGAGAGCAGGTGACGATATGGAGAGAATTTTTGTTACGATACGCGTGCGGCCGTTGAGTATGGTGGAAGCGACAAGAGGGAGTCCGTGGAAGCTTGGCTCGAATTCCATTGCGCTTTGCGATCCAACGGGAGCACCTGTATCCGGCCAGTTCTACGTGTTTGGTGATTGTTTTCTCCTTTTTGAGGAGTGAGCCGTGGCCCGGAGAACTGTTCGCGAGGAGATACTGCCTCGAGAGGTCTTCGCCGCTATGTAGTTGTTAAGACTTATGCCTGTGTTTCTATCGCATACATTTCTGTCGCTGGGATTGCGTTAGAGTCGTAGGCATGGCTTAGTGTGAGTTTCGGCCACGTTCTTTTCACAGGGTGCATTTTAGGTGGCACGTTGTAGAGATTGGCATGAATGAGTGTCTGATTGGATGAGGTGGATCTTGCATACAAAGTTTTTTGCTCCGAGACGTCGACTTTGGAAGTCTATGAAACTCATACAAAGGATATTATCGCATCAGCTGTCGCAGGATGTAATGGTTAGTTTTCTTCACTTTCAACTTCCTGCTGATAATACTCTAATTATAATGCCTGAAGCCAACAGAATTACAAAAAGGGAAAGGTTATTGTTCGAACAAGACTCGGACTGTCAATTATAGAAATCGGACGAGTTATAGAGCTTGATTTCCTCTTATTTGAAGCATATGATACTCTCGACTGTCTCATATGTACAAAGGCATACCACAGTTTGTGAAGGTTTCTTTCAAAATTTCATTGATCGCCACTGAACACTTGCGAAGGTAGTTCCGGGTCTACACCTGACTCGTCTTCTGTAGTCTTGACATCACGTGCGCCATGTATTTGACATAGGCACAGTCTTTGCTTATGGACAAACGGGCAGTGGCAAGACTTATACCATGCGGGGTTGCCCACAGGAACCCGGAATCATACCTTTGGCTGTGCAGGAGATATTTAATAACATTCACGAGGTGCGTGACATTTCTATTCATTCCTTGCTTTACAAGTCTGCGTCGAAACCTATGACGTGTTGAGCTCGAATGTAACAGGCTGAAAATCGTGAGTTCCTATTGCGTGTTTCCTACATGGAAATTTACAACGAGGAAATCAATGACCTGCTGGCTCTTGAGAATCGGAAACTGCAAGTTCATGAAAACGTTGAGGTCTGTTTGAGCTATGCTTTATGATAGCTTAGATTGTATAGAGTCCATCATATTCACATGGTGTTCTATATTGCAACTTTCGAATTTCGATATACGTGGTCAACTTATTACATCAATTTAAAAATATAGCAAGAAGGATATAAGCATAAATCTCCTCAAATTTTTTATGTCCTCTGTTGCTTGCAGAAAGGAGTATTTGTCGCTGGATTGAAAGAGGAAATTGTGGTCAGCCTGGAGCAAGTCCTCAATCTGATGAAAACGGGAGAGAGTATGAAGTATTCCTTAATCTCGTTAGACTTCGTGCTCCTGTTTACTAGTGATTCGTTTTGAAAGGTATCGTTGAACTTTCCCTCGAATTAGCACCAGAATGATTTTTCAAACGTCCTGCGTGTTCTTGCAGAACATCGACATGTTGGAGAGACGAACATGAATGTTTACAGCAGCAGGTCTCACTCAATCTTTCGTATGGTAGGCCCCTCTTGCTCTCTACATCTTGTTAAGCATCATTGAAGGTCTGGATTGTTCGATTTTAGATTGTTTGTTCTGAATTGTTTGAATTGTGAGAGAATTGGCTGGACACTTGCTTTGCTTTAAAACCTGCTAATACCATATACTTCATGCAGGTGATTGAGAGTAGAGATAGGAGCCATGATGATCCTGCTGGTCCTGCTACAGTGCAATCTTGTGATGCGGTCAGAGTGTCTGTTCTGGTGAGTGCACGTTGTCTTTTGTGAGGTGATAGCTCGTTCTCCGATGTTCATTAGCTGAAGAGTGATCAACTTAATATTAACCGATTCTGATTGTATGCACGGAATTGGTGTTGTTTGCTGGACAGAACCTTGTTGATCTCGCGGGGTCAGAACATGTTGCTAAGACAGGAGCTGAGGGGGCTCGATTGAAGGAGGGCACGCTCATCAATAAGAGTTTGATGACCCTTGGGACTGTCATTAACAAACTCAGTGAAGGGGTGGTAGAACGGGTATCACATAGGTATTAAGTGGATATCTCATGTGTATTTAACCTAGGTTTACATTCGATTTACATGGGTATTAACTTTTAACTACGAATTGCAGTGAAAATCACCTTTGCATTCCATGCACATCAACGGTACAAATGTTTCATTATTTTCCCACAATATTAGCAATCTTCATTTCCAATGATTTATGTATAAATTCGTCCACTTCAAACTAGCTCATGGTCACAAGTATGGGAATCTGCTGCTGAGGAGAATATAACTCTTCATATATTAATTGAATTGATGAAATCCAAAGACGAACTGAGCATGTATACATCATGTTTCACTTGAGCAGCCTAGAAACATAGATACTTCTAATACAGACAACTTGAATGCATTCCTGACGCCCGTTTGGTGATGTTAGCAAGCTCGAGAATGCGCATAACTTCGTTAAAATTGTAGCTTGGAGCATGCATGTACAAGTCCTCTTTGTAGTCCATCTTACATAGGTAACGTAAGATGTAATACACATGTTTGCAATACTTCCATTGCCCCTTCTTTTCCAACGCTTCGGATTGCATCTTCAAAAAATCTGGGCATGAGCATCCAGGGAGGTCCGTAAACGTGATGCAATAGGACTTGTCCTTCCCCGTGTCAAGAGTTATAACGCATCCCCATCCCGGATACGGGATGGCAAACAGTTTCAAGACGTAGCAGTTATTCATAAGAGCTGCGCTTGATCACTTGTTGCGTTGGTCAATTGTAGGAGCATCTGATGTTCTATGAATCGCGTAGCCATTCCGAAAGCTGTGGTGAGAATTGAGATTCGCTGGAATGGGGAAATGAGAACGCGGAAGAGGCATGCCCATAGACACTTGGAATTGTCTTCGTGGTGAAAGAGCTCCACGCTGTTGCAATTGGAAACCTGCTTCCTCCAATGCAGCAACCTCATGCACAGTTATATTTGTGCCAAGTTTCAGAGGCCACGATATTGGAATTGATGGCCAATCCATCACAAACGCTTTCTTCGACCCCTTCACACAGCGGCCAACGTCATTTGGACAAAACCAGAACTCCGTAGTAACATTACGGGGCGACTTGTAATCCTTCTTCATACCCGAATAGGTGGGGGCGGGAGTTCCATGACTTCCACGTGCAACTTTAGTGTTGCAGGACTCACCAGTGTGAGCCTGCAATGCTTGGCATTTTTAAGCAGACTTCTTAGAGAGCCGAGCAATGTGCCACTTAGACGGATCACTGTCTGATTCAAGAACGGAGGTTGTATGTTGAACACTAGAGTCGTGTCCGCCAAGGGCCTCTTTGATGCGAGCCCGAGTCACCGTTTTACCATCACGGGGAATTGAATAGTTCACCGTATTGGACCTGTGCAAATCGTGGGACGACCCGGGTGGCATGTCAAGCTTGCGCTTTGTGGGTCCATAAACCTCCGCACCTTCTAAGCCACATGTCCTGGTTAGTAAATCCTCAGCTCCGGGGAAGTTCCTAACCGCATCAGCTATGAGTTTAGAATCACTCAAACGTTGTGCAGTCTGCAACCATAGTGTTCCTTTGTCCGGACCTTTTCCCGGACGTAATACGAAGTAATCTGCATGAAAGCACGGATGAGGTCGTCTACGGTTGCTGCGTATAGACACGTCATTGTGTTTCGTGATTGTTGGAGCCAACGATTGTGGACTGATTCGGCAAGGTTGCAGGAAGGCATGTCAGCCGTCTCGTCAAGCGTCAGATCCTGAGGAAACGTAACAATCGTCAATAAATAGGGGTTGATTAATCTGAAGGATCTAATGGAGTGTAAACTATAAAGAGCATAAGACCACTTACAAGTTGCATTGTGCCGCCCCATTGTTGAAAACAGAAGTGCCAGAATGCCATCCAGTCCTCGAGAGCACGACGTCTGATTTCGGTGGTGGCACCAGAGGACAACCACCACGCTCGAATTACATTGTACTGAGCTTCAGCCTCGTCATGGGTCTTCGCATTTTTTTCAGATTTTGCAGAGGGTAATATGTTGCTCTAGGAAGCCAGGAAGAATACTTCTGGAGGTCGCACGCTGAAGACACTTTGTCTAATGAAATAAGCATGTTCGTTCTCTGTGATCCATGGGCTTGTCCTTGTCGCCGCTATCATATACTCGCCGAACGGCATGCCAGTTCGCACCAGCACTGTCAGCCATGAAGCCTTTGAAGTTAACGTCTTCTAGGCCATTTCGTCTCATTATATCATTTAGATTCTCGGAGAACAACTGCTGAGCTTGAGCATCCTCGGATTGCATATCACACATGGCAATTGTCATTACCTTACAATACTTGATGTCGTACACATGACATGCCATGGTAGTCCAATCCTTAACTCGTTTGACATGATCAAACATCAACCAACAATCTTCAAGGTCATTCCCGGGCTACATACGCCTAACGAGGTCTACCCCACTTCCACATATGTCGACAGACATTTTAAAAAGGAATACTTTACCTTGCGACTGGCTTAGAAACTTGTTTTCGTGGATGAAGACGAATTTGGACGACTCCTTCAGCTCCATGATGTTGTCCGTTACACCCTTCCCTCCACTGTAGAACTTCTTGCACGTGGACACTAGATTCTTTATATTCGGAGACAAAAGAGTCTCGAATTGATCAAGGACAGCATCCATAGATGCTTCTTCCAGGTTGGGCAACTTGGACTGTGGACGAATCAGGTAGTCGGAGAGGAAATTCTTGCTTACAGCCATGACAATTGCAGAATTAGTAGCCTTGGGCGTACGTTGGACTTCTTTTGCTAAGGTAGTCGGAGAGGAAATTCTTGCTTGCAGCCATGATAATTGCAGAATTAGTAGCCTTGGGCGTACATTGGACTTCTTTTGCTACACAATCGTGCATGACGTCCATGGCATCTTGGTCTACGCCTTTTGAGATAGGATGAAGATGATGCCGCAAATGGATTGCAGTGCGTGTCCGATCGGGATCGATAGATGTCACATAGTATTTACGTGCACCTCAAAGAACAAGACAAATTGGAGGGGTTTGGCAGACCTTACATGAGAGCGTTGATTTCTCGGATGGTGCTCCATTCACTGAAAATGGAGTGAACACGAACTCGCTCCACTCGATCTGATTCCTTCGCCCATCGTTTCGTGACTAGTAATCACAAGTGATGTTAGGGCACTGTAGATGCCCCGTACATACAGATTTCCGGTACGAAAGACCAAAATCGTTCTTGATATTTGTAGTCATTGTCTTGCACCATGTGTGACCATCGTAATGTTTACTCATCCCATTTAGGCCCTCCTTGAACTGAAGGGGAGTATCCTCCGGGAGTGGAGGAAGTTCAAATATCATGTCCCCATCAAACTTTGGAGGCAAGCAGCAAATACTTAACATGTTTCAAATCGAAACTATCGATATCAATTCGGGACAACTGAGACTTGGACCCTTTCCTATTACAGGTGTGCCGGACATGAATAAGTATGCTTCTAACGTTTCTCGGGCCAGGATAAACTGGGGGCTTCCTTGAGGAATAAGACGGAGACGCTTGAGCATATGATGGATCTGGGGTAGAATTAGGACGAGTAGCTAATTGATCAGAGGAGGTCCAGGGGATCTTTGACTCACCAAGGTTCACATCAGATAGTTCATCTTCCTCTGTATCGCTAAGAATATGGATGCTTAAAATAGACCTAGTGCCTAAACCGGGCACGAGTTCGGTATCACCAGAATCGGCCGGAGGAGTCATCACGGCTATGGACGCATGAGCGGCCATTTGAACATCTGTAACACCAAAAACCTTGAATGAACTACGACACAAGCTCCTGAAACATCCTACGGCGTCAGTGTCTTTCACTTGATAAATGGACTGCTCATGAATACCAACGCTATCATAGACCTCTTGTTCAATGTGGACTGTGCCAGCCTGATAACCAAATCGAACACATAGCAATGACTCGGATATACAGACTGTGCCAGCATCGCCAATGGGCACGACGAGTGGAGCGCCGCTTTGATGAGAAGTAAGAGATGCCATGTACATCAACTATAGGAGGAGGTGTTAGATGAGGGCGGGGTGCACGAACAACGGAATTGCGAAAGAGATATAGAATTAGCTTGCCACCTTCATTTAAATATTCGGTTGGTAAATAATTTATTACGACGGAAATATATTATCTTATAAAGGGCGAGATTACGGCGGAAATCTAGAATTTACAAAAGAGTGAAATTACGGCGGAGATATATATATCAATAGAGAGTTATTTCTTTCCAGCATGTTGGCGGCTTGAGTGTACAATGCCACTAATTAATCTTCTAGTTTAATTTGGATCAGGAAAGTCGTGAGCTGGAATACCGAATACCAATATTGTAAATTGCCTCATCATGTAGTGGAAAATTAATAGAAATTTAGATTTTGAATCTGTGTTTCTTCAAATATGAAGATGCTTAACTTAAATTGTGCATCGTAATTAACGGTAGGACCAAAAAATTATAAGGGACAGCTATTGTAGGGCTTTGAGACAGTGTGTAAATTACAAGATCTGAGATCAGCTTGAAAATTAATAGTAGGTCTTTGGTGTAAACGGAAGCAAGATTGAGTAGAACAAGGGCTCTATCACCGCAACGTAGGAATATTGTTGTGAGTTGTTTGGATTCATTGGGAGGCACTGATGTTGAAAGAGAGTGCGGATGAGTGGTTTGGCTTTCTTGTAGATGATGACTAAGATAGGTGGCCGGAAGAAGCGAAATACAAATTTCTCTAATCCGAAGTAGACGCGGGCTCGAAAGGATCGGCAACGACATCAGTCATTGTTGGCTGCTTAGAACCACGAAGTGGAAACATCGGAATCGGGCGAATGATTTAGGGATTTGTCAAGTATCCACCAGGGACTGCAGCGCGTCCAATCAGGGATTAAGGTATGTTTTTGTTTCAATTTATTAATATCATTAGATGTGACTGAATAGAAGAATGTCAATAGGTTCATCTGATTCTTGCCTCCCGGATTGTTATTCAGGAGTCTTGCACCTTCGTTGGTATTCATGAGCATTTTGAAGGGGCATACTCTATGAAAGATAACTTCAGTAATATGTATCAAAGAGCCAGTACCGCTGAGACCTCGTTGCAAATAGATAAAGGATCTGAAGGCAGTAAAGGCCAGTGTGACTGCCAAAATAGTGACTCAAGCAAAGAATATGAGAGCTTGGGAAATCAATCACGACCCACCCAGGTCGGAAACGGTTCATCATCAAAGGCATCCGGTAAAGGAGGAACGTCTCATCGAAGAGACGTTGAGGACCTCGCGGATAAATTACTAGAACCGGAAAGGGACCCACCAAATCAGGTATGTCACAATGCGCAGATTTTTTCACCAATTTGTACCCGTTCTAAGATCATGAGCAACTATTCTCGTCGTTGTTCTCTTTGGTCATTGTGCTCCGGACCGGTGAAAGAGCTCCTGAAAATTAGGGTTTCTGATTCGTCTGTCACGTTACGGAATTCAGCTCTACACAACGGCGTTATTGGGCTCTAAACCGGCCATAGTGTCCCATAGAATTAGGGTTTTGGATACGTGATTCACCTGTGGGTTCAGCTCTACGCGAGCTCGTCATTTAACTCCTTACAGGTCAACGGACATCCAAAGTAGGGTTTAGGTTTCGTGAGGCTCCTCATGGATTCGGTTCTTCACACGACGGCTCATTTCTGAAGTTTTTGTAACCTGGTAATCGTGAGATGTGGGTTACGCTGGTGTTCTTCATCGTTGAGGAATTTCTGAATCTATTGAAACCCTCTATCTTCGCAGGTTGTGCGCGCGGAGAATAAGCGAGAGAGTTCAACGGCTGCCGAGGCGGAAGTCTCGAAAAAGGACCGACTCCAGGTACTATATCATGAGAAATGCTCTCTTGTTCACAATTTTTTCCTTGCAGACAGCCTAGTCGTCGTGAGGGAGCAGGTTTCGAGCGGCACTCGTTAGCAGGGGAGGTGGGGGTAAGTGCATGGACGGTGGGATTGAGTGCAGGGAGGGTGGGATTGAGTGCAGGGAGGATGGGGATTGTGGGGTAGTAGGAAGAGTAGCTCAGAGTGTGGGGGGGGAATGAGCGTCGGATTGGTATGGAGGGCTGGGAAGCATAAAGGGCGTGTCACGAGTGGTATAAGGTGGGCTAGAAGTTGTTTGGTCTGGAGTGTCCGGCGTGCATTTGAATTCACATGGATGTGGATTAGATTGAGAGCAAGCAAAAATCCTCTCCACGAAGAGGGGATTCCTGTTTTTTTGGCAAAATCAGTGACCCCTGATTTTGGCTTTTGGATCCGAAAGCCATTTTCAGGGGTCACTGATTTTGCCAAATTTTTGGGAATCATCTCCTTGCTGATGAGGTATTCGTTGCGCGTGCATTATTCTTGCTTGACTGATGGTCGCGAAAATGATCTCTTGTTTGCAGTTAGATTCATGCATACAGCCTGATCGTCGTTATAGAGCAGATTTCGAGCCATGCTAATTAGTGGTGAGAGTGGGGGCTGAGTGTTGGAAGGGTGAGAGAGAGTGCAGGGAGGGTGGGGATTGTGGGGTGGTGAGGGTAGGCAGGGAGTGTGGGGAGAGAGGGGAGTGAGCTCAGGGACGGTGGTGAGGGCTGGGAAGCATATCATGAGTGTCACGAGTGGTATAAGGTGGGCTGGGAGTTGTTTGGTCTGGAGTGTATGGCGTGCATTTGAATTCACATGGATGTGGATTAGATTGAGAGTGAACGAAAATCCTCTCCATAGGGAGGGGATTCATGATTTTTTGCCAAAATTTGTGACCCCTGATTTTGGCTTTCGGATCCGAAAGCCATTTTCAGGGGTCACTGATTTTTACAAATTTTTGGGAATCCTCTCCCTGTTGCTGAGGTATTTGTTGGGCGTGCATTATTCTTGCTTAGCTAATGGTCACGAGAATGATCTTTTGTTCGCAGTTAGATTCATGCATACAGCCTGGTCGTCGTGAGGGAGCTGGTTTCGAGCGGCACTCGATTGTGGTGAGGGTGGGGGTGAGTGCAGGGAGGGTGGGGACTGTGGAGTAGTGACGGTAGGCAGGGATTGTGAAGAGGGAGGGGAGTGAGCTTAGGGACGGTAGGGAAAGCTGAAGAGTTGTAATCTCTGGGGTGGGGGAGGGACATTGCTTCGTTTAGATTGAAGTCATTTTCATTACCATTTTGGCCATGCTCGTTGAATTGCATGAGTAGGGATTGAGTACACTCGTCTGTTCTATCTATTGATCTTGTTTCAGTTCCAATTTCTGGTTCAAGTGCATGCAATTTGATACTTCGGTTTCTCATGTATACCTATTGCAGGTTGAGAGTATGGAACCTACAGCGACTTCTTCACGTGATGACCTTGAGATTATGGAGGACGAAGCATGCGTCACTGAACTTGTTGATGAGCATGGGCTGGCTCCAACATTGCAATCTTTGCGGAGGTCCATCTGTGGGACCTCTTACGACATCCTACAGAGCAGCATCAGCTCCTTCGCTGGTGATCGTGGTATCGAGCCGACTATCGAGAACCGATACATCTTGCTCAATGTAATGACCGACTTGAACAGGCACGCACGAACTAAAATACTCCGAACTCTGTTTGATTCAGTTGTTCTTACTATTGTACTCCATTTAATGAAACTGATATATTCTTTTGTCGTAGGCAAAAAGAATCAAATCATGTTGTGCAACATGTCACGGGAGGTGGCGTCAAGGGCCTCTCCGTATCGTAGTTTTAGCGTAGATTAGTTTGTACTAATCTATGTGTATTTAGGGACATATGGCGGCGCACCCCATTCATCCGTGGATGACTTTCATCCACTTAGGGTTGCGTGTGTGTGCGTATAGCGCCGCACTTGTCCTTGACTTGACGTCTTTGTCAAGTCAAGCTTTGTGAGTGACAGTGGAGAGTAGTGTTTGAGAGTTGCTTGTAAGTGGCGGTTTAAGCCATTAGTAAAGTCTCATACTTTCCATTTGTACTTCACACTCGTTGATTCACCCATTGTGGTGTGCGTGATGCTTCATTACTCTTGTGATATGCAACACATTCACTTGACAAAAATCCTTTCTTATTTCTGTTATTTTTATCACCATTTTTGGATTATAAGATTTTGTAGAAGATAGGAAGAGGAGTAGAAGAATAGTGGATTACTTAGTGCTTAATATTTTGGACTCTCTGGCAGGAGGCGGTGGCCAAACAAGGACGTTGGACAGTGGACCGGGGAACATCGGGAACTCTGGGAGAGTCGTGTGGGAACACGCGAGGAGCGTTGGAAAACGAGTCACAAACAGTGGGAGCGCCGGAATTCGACGTGTCTGGGGAGCAAGATCCGCGGGTCCCATCAAGCCCGAGGTCAACGGAGTGACAGTCCACAGATTGACAGTGAGTTGGAGAAGAGCGAAGAGGGTTTGGAGCTCAAAACAGCGAGTGAGCTTTTAAAAAGGAACCCAACGAGAGGGAATCACGACGTGGCTACACGCGGGATCCACAACATGCAACAACGGGCTGGGGACACATTACTGCGGCAGGGTCAAAATTCTACTAGGTACTCCTAAAACCGTGCCGCAGTACCCTAAGGCGTGCGTTTTGTGGGAAAATTTCAGGGAGTCCCTGGAATGAATACTCAAATTTTCAACTTTTGGAGTTATTAATATTTTTGACTTTCGACTTCGGATTTGAATTTGTTGTCAAAATATAGGACCGGTGACAAAAAAAAATAGTTTATCAAAAAAAAAATTGCTAGTTTTTTTTTGTGAGGGCCGAAAACATGTTTTGTGATTTTGAAAAAAAAAAACACAGTGCTAAACTTTGGGAGTAGATTTCAAAGGCAATGTTACTCGGATGTGAGTGACATTTGTGCTTTTTGGAATTTCCGCCATTTGACCAAATTAAGTGTTTATTTGGCGTTTGTCGTGATTAGCAACCAATGTATGTAGTTCATTGGAGGCTTAGTGTTTTTTGACCATGACCGTAGAGTCCCGTTACTTCTTTAGGTTTAGGCATTGGAGGAATATTTGCGAGTGTTTCTCTTTGATTTGCAAGTTTTGCGACTTTGAGGCATCCACTGCAGGCGTCTGCCAGTGGCGTTGTCTCTTTCATTTTCCTGCTTTTATGTTGTTGGGGGAGAGGATCCGGTTTTGATTTCTGGATTCTTGCGCGGTACCTCCCCCGTGTTGCGGGCTTGTTGCCGGTGTTTTCCGGTGGCCCCATTTATTGTTGTGCTAGCTTGTGATAGGGTACCGTAGGGGTGAAGTCAGAGTAATGACCGGCAAGACCTCTATATGTGAGGGGATGTGGTTGGACTTGTGTTAGCCGGAGGTGATGACCGGTAAAGCACATAGCTTGGTGATTTTGTAGGTGCAGGTTGTCTGTCCGTACCCTTACCCTTTAGATAGCACCTGTAGATAGTTACCAAGGGATTTTTGTTTATAGTGAGTACGAGAAGTCGGTATTACCGTCCTCCCTCACCAGATTCTCCGGAGAGTGCACCGGCTTCAAACTTTGGGCCAAGATCGGATATCGACGAGGCTATTGAGCCTATTTCGGCGTTGGATACCGATCGTAGGCTTCGAGTTTGGAGTGTGGGCACGTTTGGCGACATAGAGGACAATCACCGCCAGGTTGTGCGTGATCGTTTCTCATGTCGGGCTGGGGGCATCTCCATGCCCTATTGGCGGCTCCGTTTTCAGACATGGATGAAGAAGAAGCGTCAGCGTTCACCGTCGTTCAACGACTGATACGCTTTTGAGCTTTTATCCCAGCCTTTGGAGCTGGAGGCGCTCCAGACCTATGGAAGGTGGTCGGTACTGCATGCGGAGGAATTGCGTTTAGTTAAGGACTACTGGCGCGACCGGGTGGAGTTGGTGACTGCGCTCAAAGAGAGCGCTGTTGCTCGTGTCCCGGCCTTTACCGATCAACCCAAGGAGGAGGGAGGCTCTTCCAATGAAGATTCTAGAGAGAAGGGCATTACCCTTGTAGATGAGGCGTCCGGCATGAGGGCCATGTCGCGTTTGGCCCAGGCCATGCGGGCGGCATTGGTGGCCGTCGGTCCGCCACCAGTCTTTGACCCTCTAGCGCGCTTCATGACATACTTGGAGGTGGAGTATGGGGGATTCCAACGTGATCAGATGCAGCACATCCAGGATTTCCGCCGTGAAAAGGAGGACACGCTGTCCTGATGGAAATTCTTCCATCATGTTCATACAAGTATTAGTCTTTATATGTGTGGATTTTAATAAGCAAGGAGTTGGGATAAAATGGGTTGGTCGTGGTAAGAACCACGGTTTGAGGATTTGAGCAAGTGTTAGCATGTAGGTGCTGCACCGCTCTTGTCACTGCTCAGGGGGATAGATAGCGGGTTGACTGGTATTTTTCCTGCTTCACTAGCGAGCCAAGCCGTGGGCCGCCCAACCACTCGACGGGCTCGATCGGGCTCGAACCCGGACCGGAGGCAGCCACTGACTACGACATTTCCAGCCAACCAAGTCCACGACTTGGCGATCAAGTTGTGCGAATCAACACCTTTATACGTCCGTACCATCAGCTATCTTACGGTAAGTTTTTTTTTATTTAGTTATTTTTTTATTTTACTTATCTTGTTGGTTGGAAGGTCTAAGTTTTTAGTCTTTCAATAAATAAAATACTAGGGGATTTTATGTGGTTGAAAGTGGAAAGGATAAGAAAGTAATGAAGTACCTTGTGGGGTACTTTGGGTAGGGTGACATAGGCTGGAGTGCCCACGTCCACTTAAGGTGGAAAAGTTGAAAAAGAGATTTTTTAGTGTGTGTGTGTGGGTGAGAGAGCAAGGGTTTTAAAGCAGAATTCGATTGAATGTAGCTCATTGAGCACGAACTCTTTTGAATTCAAACTTTGAGATGTTGTTCCTTGTGTCAAGAGCTTTTCAAATTATATTCACAAGTAGAATTTGGAGTTGTATTGCAAAAGTTATGAAGGTTTAAAATTGTGAAAATCCGAGGCCGTCCATTGAGAGGGCAGAGGTTTCAACAAGCTATAACTTTTGGACAGTAATTTAGAATGGTTTGAACTTTAGAAGGTGTATGCATCACTATAATAGTTCTCCAAAAACTTATTATAATTGAGATTTAGAGATTTGAGGACGAAGTTATTGAGGACTGAATTTTACTTGAAGGGCAGAACTTTGAACGTCCATAACTTTTGGACAGTAGCTTAAAATGACTTGGAAATTGGAAGAGTCTTAGTTCGTTGCAATAGCTTGCCAAGGAGCTATTGCACTTAACATTTGGAGATTTGAGCCATTTGTGGCACCCGTTTGAAGGTTACAGCCTTGGTGGAAGTTTTTCCATTGTGTTTTTGAACACTTTTTTGAGTTTCTTTGTGTTTTTGAACACTTCAAGATTTGAAGACAAGAAGATTTAAAGACTTGAAGACAAGAAGACATGAAGACTCCTGTGTTGTGGCTTGTGGCTCGTTGTCTTTAATTTGTTATTCCCAGCCGGTTTTGGAGGCTAGTTGTTTTCAATTCTCTTATATAAACTTTGTTGCGGCGAAGTGGGGATAATGGCCCTCACGGTCGTATTTATGTTGTTCCTACTTGTGAGGCACGATTGCTGGTCACCGTGGTTTGAAATTTAGGAGCCAATCTCCGAACGGTTCAGCTCGTGGTCTGGCCGTCCCGTTTTACCCGTCCGAAGCCGTGGGTTCTTATTACCTTACCTTTACCTTTAAACCTGTTAGAGCCATCACAAGATAGGCCAACGGGGAGCAGATTGAAGACTTGAAGATTTAGAAGACCGGATAATTGAAGACCTGAAGATTTGAAGATACGATTGGATTCCCGAGCAGACAATCTCCAGTCGCAGCCAGATTCCCTGCGAATTCTCAAGACGCTTCCCTCTCTACACAACAACGCCGCGCACCATGTATACCAGATTGGCGCGGTTGGCGGCGGAGGCCAGTGATGTCTTCACGCAGCGCCAACTTGTAAAGATATTTATCTTTAAGTTGGACAAAAGGATGGTGGACTTGATCACCCCCCGTCTTCTTTTTTATTATCACGGCAACGCCAGTTTGGCTCACGCGTTTGCTGAGTTCAAAGCGCTTGATAGAGCGTTGAGCGTGTCCGAGGCCACAAACTTGGTCACGCTCATTGATAGACGCTTCCAAGTTCAAGAAGCTTGCTACTGCGACAAGTAGCTTGGCGGAGGCACAACCTGAAAATGTTGTGTATTATTGGGCTTATGGAGAACCCGGTCACACCAAAGGGGATCCAAACTGTTCCAAAAAGAAGGGGGCAGAGAAGGGGAAGGTGAAGCCCAAGACCGAGGCGGCTAAGTCTCGTGACAAAGTTGCGGGCAAGGGGAGGAAGCCGGTTACTTGTTCTCAGTGTGGCAAGTCCGGCCATAGTGATGAAAGTTGTTTTGTTCTCCACCCAGAGAAGCGGCCAAGTTCATCATGGGAGAAGGACTTGGAGGCCAAAGTGGGGGAGTTGGAGAAGAAGTTCAATGCAAATGCTTCTTTGGGACAAGTGGTGGACGAACGGGCTCCAGTGAAGAGTCGTGGTCAGTCCTGAGCCATGGATGTCTATTTGTATGGCGCTTCCGGGGAGGTTGTGACTGCAGTTGCCACTCGTGCTCAGACCGTCGCACAAGAGGTGTCACCTTCTTCCAGTGTATCGGGTACTAGTGGTCGTCCACGTCACGTGGGGTTACTGGACCACATTGGTCAGTCACGTCTACCACTGTCATTTGGCATTGTAGATGCGGTTGCTCCTGGTGTCGCTCTTCCTTTGACTACCGTACCACCAGTTTCTTCGACTCATGTGGATGCCGTACATTCCTTGGCGTAGAAAGTGTTGCGGTTGCCGGTGTGGACTTTTTCACACCGGGTTTTCAACCATCTGGTGTATTCCACTTAGCGGGTAGTATGTTGGAGGGCAAGGTGCCCATGCCATCATTGGAGGTGTCGCAGGCAGTGACGGCTCCACCCACCAAGAAGGATTAGTAGCAATGCCGACCAAGATGGCAGCGGAGGCTATTCCCGCGTTTGAGGCCAATGCCACTTCTCCTTCTATGGAGCAGCCCTCCGGGGATCAGTCCTTGATCTGTGGAGTGGCTTATTTGTCTGATGTTGCGCCCCGGTCGGCACAGGAGCAACACAGTGTACGTCTAGGAGTGGTGCGTTTGATAAACGATGACGGAGTCATGGTGGTTGGTCGTACGGACTGCAACCCCACCCGAGCTACCCCCTACGTGTTATATTGGACTCCGGAGCTCAGCCAATGATAATTGGCAAGCAGCTAGCCCACAATTTGGGTCTAGGTGCTTCGGACCTCGAGCCTTGCCCATTCACGATTGTTACATCGGTTGAGGGCACGGAGAAGGCCATGTGCTACACCCGACATCCGTTGCAGTTGATGTTCGGCGTGGGATCTGGTCCTTTATTCTCTCACGTATCTCTCCAGTGTGCGGTGATTGGCGCCACCAACTACGACATTTTGGTGGGCAGCATGCACTATATCCACTTGGATTTGGGATGGATAACTGGACCGAGGACGCCTGGATTAGGCCAGGGTGGTCTGCCGGTGATGGCAGGAAGGAGCTCATCCTCGAGGTCTTCGCAGCTAGCGCGGTGACTTCGACGACGGACGCTATGTTTGGATGCAGTGCTCTGACATCGGACTTGCCGTGTGGTTCTTCACTTTTAGAGGAAACATATGCATTTATGTCTGGGGTGGAAGATTCACGCGAGCACCCACCATTGGCGATCCCTGCCCGTCATTGCAAGGATCCGCTTCCGCCGTGGAGGACGCCATTGGAGCTAGCTTGTCGGAGTCGGGAGATTCTGGACGCTCTTGATGCTCCACCGCTGTCAATGGACTCTTCCATTCCGTTATTGGCTCGCACTTTTTTGTGGCGACCACCGGATGAGGGTATTACCCTTGCAGAGTTATTTGCCAATACTGGAATGGGGCTCGCGGCTGTGTTAGAGGCCGGGCTCAAGGTACGACGGTATATTCACGTGGATAGTGGCTTTGCAGCCAACCGTGCCGCTCACCATCACATTCAGCGTCTTCTGGCGTTGTATCTAGAGCAGTTACCACCTTCTCGATTCGAGGGTGTTTTGGCAAGTTGCCACGTGATGTGACGTTGATTAGTGAGGATGATCTTCGCCGGTTAGGTCACGTGGACTTAATGATTGGAGGATGGCTTTGCCAAGGCCATTCACGAGCGGGCACTGGACGTGGCTTAGATGATCCACGGTCGAGTCTCTTTGCAAATTTGCTCAAGCTCATCCAGTGGTGGGTTACCCACCAATCGACACCACCGGGGTACACTTTTGAGAATGTACCTCCATATGGGGGTACACAGACGAAGGTGCGTGAGGATGGAGCGTACATCCATCACCTTCTTGGTCCCCCTACGTTTGTTGATGCCGCGGCGTTGGGATCTTACGCCCATCGGCCACGTTGGATTTAGTCCAACATGGCATCATCCACAACGCTCACTTCTGCACCTGCTCAAGTGCAACGGCCCGTGCGCTGTGAGGTCGATGACATTTTGGATGACCACCGTGTATCCACGGAGGTTACCAAGGATGATGAGCCACCATTGGCCGTGGTCAACCGCGTTGGTTTCACTCGGGGGCCATTTCCCACCTTGATGTACTATCCAGATTCTTTTACCTTTAGGACACGCGGTCCGGGCATGGTTTGAGATTCTTCTTCCCAAACTTACGAGGAGCCTTCTACCGATGAGAGGGAGCGGGCGATGGACTTTTTGACAGGCACCAGCCGCACCGGATCTTTTAGAGGGCCAACGCCGTTATTTGTTGGGTCAAGCCATTGACCTCAACAGCCTTGTTTGGATATGTGGCCTTTGTTTCACCGCTCAGCGCCGTTCAAGTGACCATCCACGCGTGCTGGGGGCAGATTCTGATGGTCAGGGGGCAGCGGTGCCACACCTCACAGAGATCGAGGAAGCGAAGTTGCTTTTTTGTTTGAAGAGGCATGCAGCTGAGGAGCTTTGTGCTCAGCGTGTCTTTGCAGCCTTGGCAGAGGACTTTGGCCGTGAGGATGCTCGGGATATCTTTTCCCAGCTTTATCATCACGACACGGGATTTTCTGTAGATCCCGTGAGTGTGGGATCTGGGGGCATTAATGCCTTTTCTGCTATCAAGTAGCAATCACCGGCCGTGCCGGTACGCGGTGAGTCTTCTACGGTGGAGAAGGAGACCACGGAGTTTGATGATTAGCCTTTGGATTTGGGGCCACATCTTACCGGTGCCGAGGCACATAGGGTACAAGCGTTTATACGTTCATATCGTAGTTGTTTTGCCTTTAGTCTCCATGATTTGGAGGGCTACAGAGGCAAACCGATTCACAATTAGTTGGAGGATGACCATCCGATCTTCCGACGACCGTACAAGCTCAGTCTCTCTGAGAAATTTGGGGTTCAGACTCGTTGTCAGAAGTTGTTGGACGCCAGCTTGATTGAGCTCTCCAACGGCAAGTACGCTTGTGCCACGGTGATGCCATCGAAGGACATCTTTGGCAACTAGACGGAGAAGCGGATGTGTGGAGATTATAGACCGATCAATTGTAAGACCAAGTCGGATCGGTATCCCATGTCCACGCCAGAGGAGTTGTTTGATGCGGTGGGACACGCCAGAGTATTTAGTACTCTAGATTTGCGGTCCGATTACCACCAGTTACCATTGATGGTGGACGACCGGGTGAAGACCGCGTTCTGGGGAGTTGATCTGGATGGGAGAAATCAGCTCTACCATTGGAAGTTTCTTCCATTTGGCCTCAAGAACGCACCCGCTGAGTTTCAGAGGGTGACGGACCGAATGTTGACCGGTTTATCGTTTGCCCGATGCTATATTGATGATGTTATCATTTTTAGTAGCAGCCTATAGGAGCATGTGAGGCATCTTCAGGCGGTGTTTGAGAGGCTATTGCAGTGGGGATTGCGCTTGCATCATGGCAAATGCAAATTCTTCCATGACCGGTTGCCATACTTGGGACATATGATTGTTCCATGAGGTCTTGGCGTGCAGCACGCGAAGGTTGACGCGCTGCAGAAGATCCCCGTCCTAATTGACGTGTCACGGCTCAGAGCTTTTCTTGGCCTGGCAAATTATTATCGCCGGTTTGTCAAGAATTTTAGCTTGATTGCCAAGCCTTTGACCATTCTCACGGGGAAGGATCAGCCATGGACTTGGAGACGGGAGCAGCAGTAGACGTTTGCTACTTTGAAGCTGAAGCTCGGTTTAGCGCTTGTGCTACGGCGTCCGGACGCTACACAATCCTTTCAATTGCACACAGATTGGAGTGCTGTGGGATTGGGGGCTGTATTGACTCAGAAAGATGATGAGGGACGGGAGTATGTTGTCGCCTTTACTTCTAGGAGCAACAACAATACGGAGACCAACTATTCATCCTATGAGGGAGAGGCCTTGGCTGCGGTTTGGGCCATAGCCCATTATAGGCCCTATTTGTATGGGCAACGTTTTACCTTAGTGACCGACCACCAGCCTTTGAAGTGGCTCATGGAGTCTGACAAGCTTAGTACTTGCAAGCTTGTCAAGTGGGCTTTGTTGCTTCAGGAGGATGATTTTAAGGTTGTACACCAGGCGGGCATCACGAACTTGGATGCGGATGGTCTATCTCGCTATCCAAGTCCATCGGAAGAGGATTTGACTGGTGCGAGCTGGCATGGGGATTATGACAGAGAGTTAGTCCCAGGGTGGCATGCAGCAGCCTACCTCACATTGATGTCCAAATCCACATCGTCGTTGCCTGATATGGCAACGGATGAGGAACCGGACAAGGCCCAAGTTGCTAGCGTCGTGTGGGCAAACGTTCCAGTCTTGCACAAGCTGCAACATGGCACACTTCCGCCCGATCTTTCGGCCATGGAGCGCGATCGAGTTGTACACCGGATAACAAGGTTCCGTTGGGAGAACAGCCTTCTATTTCGGTTGTGGCCGGATGGAACTAGGCGCATAGTTCCCAGACCGGATCAGAAGGAATTGTTCGTACGGCAGGTACACGAAGACCTTGGTCATTTTGGCGTGCGGCGGACTAATTCGATGTTGCGCAGCCAATATTGGTGGACCGGCATGTATCAACATGTCGCCACGTACGTTTCACGGTGTGAAGTCTATGATCGGGTCAGATCCAGCTTCATTACCTTGTCACCACAGTTGCAGCCTTTGCCCATCATGGATTTGGGCTACCGTTGGTCTCTGGATTTTTCCGGGCCACTTGTTGTCACCCCATGTGGAGCCAAATACGTGTTGGTGATGGTGGAGCACTTCAGCAAGTGGATTGAGCTTGTGGCACTACCATAGAACTCCTCGGAGTTGGCGGCCATGGCATTCTTTGACCGGCTGCTCGCTCGTCATGGAGCCCCAGCTGAGGTGTTGACTGACCAAGGGCGTGAGTTCCTTAGTGCTTTCGAAGCTTTGTGCACCAAGGCTTTGATTGACCACCATACCACTTCTCGGGATCATCCGGAAGCCGACGGTTTGGCGGAGCGTGTGGTTCAGACCGTCAAGCGTGGACTACGGAAGTATGGATTACTTCAAGGTGGCCACCGTGATTGGGATTTGATAATACCATGGATCGCCATGGGATACCGGTTTAGCCGGCAGGCCTCTTTGGCCGCTTTCAGTCCGTATCAATTGTTGTACGGACGGGAGCCGGTTCTACCCAGCTCTATACGGGAGAAGTTGGCCCCAGTTGTGGACTTGGATGATCCAGAGGTCTGGATCCAATGTCTGCGTGATCGGGCAGAGTTCTTCAAGCGGGCCATGCCAATGGCCATGAAGAATTTATCTATCGCTCAACATCACGATACGTTACGGTACGCTCGCATTCGGAACGGCGCTTACCGACCTCAATTGCAGCGTTTCTCCACTGGAGAATCGGAGATTACGTTTATTTACAGCGTGACGGGCCTACAACGTTGGACGTCAAGGCCGGGCGTACCATTCTTCGTGTGAAGGATGTGTTGCCTAGTGGCATCTTGTTGCTGGAAGGCAAAGATGACCGGGAGTGTCGGGAGCACTCCAAGAACTGCGTGCCCTGCCATTTGCACATTGATGGCTCCGTGCATCCTGAGTTGGCCGTTGTGCCACAGAGTCTTCCGTGTTTTGTGTATGGTGAGAAGAAGGGTGCGGCTACCATGTTGCTTTGTGACCATTGTAAGCGTGGTTGGCATATGGCTTGCCTGACACCGCCTCTTTCTACTCTACCGTCCGGAGATTGGACTTGCCCTCGTTGTCGGAGGTCTTCGAGTCACGTTTCACCCGATGAAACGACTTGAATTCCTCGTGGACTTGTCATTGTGTGGTGCGTTGCCATCCAGTTGGAGTTCCTAGTTTCAATTCAGGGATAGGCAACGTGGAGATTGACCAAGGGATTGGCAACAAAGTTGCCTAAGGCGATTAAAGATGGGGCTCACATTGCACCCGGCCTACCCTCTCTTTGTTACTTCTCCATATGCTTATTGATTTGGCGATGGGCGACATCTTCGACTAGATGCGTACAGTTGTTGCAACGACATCATCGGGGGTTCAGTCTTGTTAGTGTTGTATGGTCCTAGCTGGATAGAAAGTCTCTTTATCCACCTGGGGTAGCACTTGAGGGTGCATTACGTATACTTGTTTTAGTGTATGTTTTTCGTTTATTTGATGTTGATTACGACTCTTGATCTGTTGTGGTTATCGATCTTTCTTTACACGACAGATGTCGCGGGACGTGGCGTCGAGGGCCTCTCCGTATCATAGTTTTAGCGTAGATTAGTTTGTACTAATCTACGTGTGTTTAGGGACATATGGCGGCGCACCTCATTCATCCGTGGATGACTTTCATCCACTTAAAGTTGCGCGTGTATGCGTATAGCACCGCACTTGTCCTTGACTTGATGTCTTTGTCAAGTCAAGCTTTGTGAGTGAGAGTGGAGAGTAGTGTTTGAGAGTTTCTTGTAAGTGGCTGTTTAAGCCATTAGTAAAGTCTCATGTTTTCCATTTGTACTTCACACTCGTTGATTCACCCATTGTGGTGTGCGTGACGCTTGACTACTCTTGTGATATGCAACACATTCCTTGAGGGTGCATTACATATACTTGTTTTAGTGTTTGTTTTTCGTTTATTTGATGTTGGTTAGGACTCTCGATCTGTTGTGGTTATCGATCTTTCTTTACACGATAAACACCTCACACACAACATAAAGCATGTTCAACATTTGGGCCTCTTAGAGTTTGAGCAATTGAAGGGCGTGATCAGCGATGAAGATTACGAAGTTAGTGTCCTAGAGTGTTCGAAGAAGGGACAACAAAAATGGTATCATATGACTCTCGAAGCATTTGTGAAGTTCATGTATGAAGTACGTAATGATCCCTTTGTCTAGTTGTCACTTGCCATTCATTTCCTTTTAAACTAATCACGACCTTATGTTGTCCACAGCGGGACCTGATTGCTGTTCAAGAGGAGAGGATCCAAAAATTTAAGGACAACTCGATCACGGGTGTTAGTGAAGATCGGCGTGGAAGTGTCGCAGAGTTGGTGAGCTGTTGCACTGAAGCTGTGCAAAAGAAGAAGACGACTTGCCAAACCATGCTCACTCAGATGTTGGCAATTGCTAATCCGGCTTACGGGGAGGATTTCTTCAAAGAGGTATGGTATATGTAATTTATTTAATCCTTTTCATAATGAATATCTAACTCTTGTCCTTATAAATTCCACTCTAATGATTGATATTGTGATGTAGGTGAATCGTCACTTTGATGTTTACCAGGTGCGGCCCGAGATAGAGACCTACCCATCCGCTTCACAAAGTGGATAGATACTTCTGCTCCCGAGTGTATCTTCACAGATACTCAGAGACGTCGATTTTCTGTGCACCACCTTCTCCAATGCCCGTGGTACTTGGAGACGCGGGAGGTGGATCCCACCCCTGGAGACGAGGTCCAGCTACGAGTGGCCTGCGAATCCATTGCGGTTCCTCCTATTGTTGGCAGCGTCCTTCTCTTGTTGGCAACTCCTGTAGCAGCGTCTGAGGAGCAATCCGAGAAGGCCAAAGCCAAAGCTGCTGAGAAAGCAGCCAAGGCAATAAATGAAAAGAGATTTTTTGGGCTAGCTCTAATTTGTACACAACATGGCACCTAATCGACATGGACTCCCTCAAAATATGCCACTTGTAGAGATTATACATGCAAAAATTATGAAGAGATGTATACAACTTAACCCCTAAATTTCTTTGACAATTTTACACCAAAATCACTTCAAAACTACTCGTTTTAGTGCAATGAGTAAGGACAAAACAAAAAACTTTTTCTTCTAGTTCTAACCGTGGGATCTCAATTAAGACTTATTCAGTAACTTACACAAATAAATTCATAAAGTTTGACCGCACGGATTGTAATACTATAGTGTTTGAAGTAGTGAAAGGGTCCACTTCTTCCCTGTGTTTAGTAGAAAAGCAGACTTTGACATTAGTGCAAAAAAATAGTTATTTTGAAAATATGATAGGAAATAATATTATTAGCTGGTATTGAAAATCTTACATTCAATAGAGTGTCCTAGCAAAAGTTTTGGAGCTACCCAGTGTGGTCGGACTCCCTATTTGAACTTCAAAACCCTATAACTTTTTCATTAAATGATGGAGTTAGGAAAAAAGTAGACTCACACAAAGCCTTTAGTAATGTCCATCTACTATAAAAATTTCAAAAAATAATGTTATAAATTGATGCAAGAGGTACCTGCCCGAACCTTCTAGAGTCCCCCGAGGGGACTCTTGGAAATTTAGGGGTTAATATGCACACAACTTGTGCACGCCACAATCTTTTTGATACAAATGCACTTGTGAGGCTTTTTATTAAATGAATTGCTATGGCTCTTACATGGCCCAAGAAATAGGTAGGGCAGTTCTTGAGATGTATGAGCACGGCAACTCACATGGCGAGATTTCAGCAATTTTGGGCCTTCTTTGAAACACTTGTTCCAACATAGTGTCAAAGTTTTGTAAAAGAGGGAGTCTAAAAGACAACTTCACCCAATAGATCTAGAGTTCTTGATAAATGTGGTGACCATGACATTAAGAGGAGGTTAAATGACCGAAATACTAGTACAACGGGAGCTATAGGAAGTGCGTTACGATATGAGGGCATGCGATTGAGTGATGGTGTAGTCAAAAGGAATCTTTGAAGGCAAGGCTTGAGAGCATGTGTGAAGATCAAGAAGCTACTTTTGACAAAGAAACATCGAGCACGTCATTTGCACTGGGCAAAGAAGTGCAAGCATGTAGATTGGGAGTTCCAGGGAATTCCGAGCTCATGTAATTTTTTCTGATGAGTCCAAATGCTTCTTTTTGGTTCAAGTGGACGTTGTCAGTATTGTTGGAGCTGCAAGAGTAGAGAATGTCTTTTATATCGGTATGTGCAGTCTATATTGAGAAACATGAGGGAGAAAGAAAAATGGTTTGAGGTTGTATGAGTTGAGAAGGAATTGACAAGTAAAATCTGATTGAAAGAAAGATGGATAAATATGTATACCACACCAATTAAGAGACACTATACAAATGCAAGGTTTGAAAGATGATTTTGTTACTTTCCAACATGACAATGATCCAAAACACATTGCACATTATGTTGTAGATTGGTTGTGTGCTCAAAAATTTCTCGTTGTAGGACATCGTCTAGAATCATATGACTTCAATCCAATAGAACATTTTTGGAATGAAGTAGATTGCCGTCTGATATGGTCTAAGATGAAACCCACCGGTAAAAGTGACTTCTGAGAGAAGATTGAGGGGATTTGGTACAATACAAAGCGTGATGTTGTTAAGAAGTTAATATGCTCTATGCATCACAAAGCTCTTGATATCTACCAAGCTATAGTTGACATGTAATAAAAATCAGTTTGAGTATAAAGAATTGTATAGACTTGTTGCACATTTGAATTATTGTTTGTTTTTTTAATTCATATTTTCATTGAAACTTTGTGCTTTATGCTCTCATGATAGTGTTCTTGCTATTTTATAAGAGTTTATGTACGTTTGGGAGATGAATTCTCTTGTACAACTATTTCTGCTTGCCACTGTACTTGTATGGTGTTGATTTTGAACATGATAAGATTGAGATATTGCAATGACCTCCAAATGAAAGATGTTAGTTGAGGAATCTTGAATCCAAAGGTGCAAGTCTTGCTAAACTTTAAGGGATAAAAGAATCAGTTGCACTTCGTACTCACGTTCATATGTTGAATCTACGTTCAAACAATAATTTGAAAAGGGGCGTCTTCGAACACCGTGTAATATTTGCACCTTCGAACAGTGCATTCCAAAACTCGATAACGTATTCACACAACATGCGAGAATTCAACTTCATGTACCTGCCACAAAAACAAATGTTCCTGCTCCTTGGCAACCACGAGTTCATCATCTCATGAACTAGACACCAAACACCGATCGACATTACAACCATCTTGACGACTTGTGCTCAAACATTAAGACGATCTTTATCAGTAAATGATCCTAACGTCCAAACTACTCACATTGAACCAGCTTCTGCACATGAATATTCAAGGAAGCGAACCAACAACCTGAACGGCATCACATACATTGTCATGTCCAAGATACTACTCATGCCAAGCATGATTCAATTTAAGGAGGAGAAGTGCTAGTTCTGATCAAGCAGTCTCTTCATCATGGACCGTTCTACAGGCGTTGCACCTTGCAAGCTCGATTATCAAGCACTTCAGTGCTTGCAACGCTGCACCCCCGCTTCCAGGTTCGGTTCGGCAGGCCATTCGCCGGCAAAGGACTATCTCCATAAGGATCGAAGTCCGGGTCGATGTTGCGTCTGATGATCGCGATCATCCTGGCCACCTTCTTGACGCCGTGCTCGCCCTCGCTGCTCCCGCACCGCACCACCCACGGCTTCAGATTCGACCCCACCCCGACCACCTCGCAGAAGCTCCCATGGTACTCCGGTACACTGTGGTAAAACTCTAGGACCCGCTCCCGCGCGCCGGCTCGCCTGCTTGTGCTGCTCATCCGTCCGGGGTCGACAGCGCTCCCCTGGTGCTCCGGCGCGCCAGCTCGCCTGCTTGTCCTCATCCGTCCGGGATTGACTGTGATGCTCACGTCCAGGCGTTTCCATAATGAGAGCTTGTGGAGATCCATGTGGGCCTTGACGGCCTGCAGGTAGGTCCTGTCAAGGAAACGGCTATCGCCAAGGGAGGCGACGTAGGCGCGGAGCTCCTCGTGCTTGTATGCGAGCGCGGTCTTGTCTAGGAGAAGGTTCGGGAGGATCTCTTGGAGGCCGCGACCCGGGGCCGCTGCGTCGAAGTTCGCGGGTGCCATTTCGACGTGAGAGGTGACTTGCTAGACAACTCTTCCTCACAAACTCATGTGGTTACTAAGAAGACAACTTCGGAAACAATGCCTCCATTCCCCTCATGTACTACTTCTTGAACTAGGCTCGCCGCCTTTTCTTTGGTTTAGATGTAAATGCATGGGCAGTCCCAGATAGGTTCCGTTTTCCAGTTAAGTCCCCGTCCTCCTCTCCGACTGCCAAAACTGAGTACGACATAGCTTAGTCTACCTTTAGCTATTCATATTTTATAACCTACGGTATTTGATGTCAAATCAGTTGACGGCTCAAGTGTACATGCAAGTAAATGATGTGGCTAGCAAATTACAAGTCGCACACTGCAAAATAGTTTGAGAAAGATATAGATCAAAGTAAATTAGCTTTGAAACTCATTTATGCTCACATAGCTTGGATTACGCAATGAATGCTACAAATTTGACATGCACAAGTGGTTTTCTGGGTCTGATTTTTTGGATGGGCATGTTCTTGGGGTTCACATTTATAATTGTGTCCCTATTGAGTGCACATCGTGTATGCAAATCGAGCAAAATGGTTTCATTGAGGTCTCTCTTTGATGTTGATAGGACAGAGATTGAAGAAGCTACTTTGGAGAAGTTGAGGAGGGGTGAAAGTACTAGAGATGTTGCCTAAGAGACTTACAAGTATCCCAAAGTTGGGTCGCACAATTTTGTATGCAACATTTGAGTGAGTTGGTTGATGTGAATCGTAGTTTTGGTGGCAGGCCATAGGTGTACAGTGCAACTGATCGCAGGGCGTGTGTGAGAGAAATCTTTGTAGGTGTTTTAGAAACTGCACACAAAGTTGGAAATTACTTGAGAGAAGAGCTTCATGTTGGTATGAGTGAAAATACTGTGGGGAGAGTGATACAAAAAGTAGGTTTGAAATGTAAAGTGAAGCAAAAGAAACCAAAGCTCACACTTCTTCAGATTAAGAGACAATTAGAATTTGCTATACGTCATGGCCATTGGACTGATGATGATTGGCACTATGCAATATTCTCTGATGAAACAAAAATCAACCAATTTTGCTTTGATGGTCACAATTGGTGTTGGTTTCGTGATGGGTAGAGACAAAGTGCTGGAATGGTGAAACAAACTGTCAAGTTTTCAGGTGGGAGAGTGATGATGTGGGGTTGCATGCCTCCCAGTGGCCTTCGTATGATGTGTAGGATTGAGGGAAGCATGGATCACTACAAGTATAGAGGAATTTTAGAGCGAGATTTGATTCATACACCGCATGCATACAATCTAGATCTTGCCAATTGAATTTGATTTTTCAACAGGATAATGACCCGAAACATACATCCAAGAGTGTGCGATGTTGGCTGAATTTGCAGAATTCACTCTTTTGAAGTGGCCGGCGCAATCTCTAGACTTGAATCCGATCAAACATTGGTAGGCAACTTTAAAACGTCGACTAAACCAATATGAGAGACCTCACAGAGGAATGTTAGAATTGTGGGAGCCAGTTGAGGATTGTTGGGCTTCACTGACTTCCAATGAGTGTGAGAATTTTTATAGAAGCATGCCTAAGTGCATTGAAGCTGTTATAGTTGCTAAGGATAGGTCAACAAATTTTTAACTTTGTTCCAGCTAGTGTGAGTAAAACTGAGTTTTGGACTAAACTTCACTTTACATTTTTTCTATACATGCATACTTGTGTGTAATAGACCTCAATTCCCATGGAAGCTTGGCTGATTGCAATGGAAATCCTATGCAATCTATGGTTTCGTTTTTGGTGCATCCAATTTCCTTACATTGTTTGTTGAATTTCAATATAATGTGTTTGTACTCAGTTTTGACTCACTGTATCTCCCAGTTAACTCCCAAACTAAGGTAAGCTCCCCGATAGCCAACCAAAACCCATAGCCAACCCTTGTAAAATTGGGGTATATCCAACCCTCTTCCATCCCATTACCACCAACTTAGCTCCAAATGGAGGTTTGCTATTAGTCAACACCCTTTAAACTTTTCTTTGTTGGTTATAGGGGGTACCTATTGCTGGCCACCCACTAAACATGGCTGCACAATTTGAAAATTCATAACTAATTCAGTTTTCATCCGAAAAATATGAAATCACTTGGGTTGGAATTGTAATTCTATTGACTATCACTAAAAAAATAATAGTATAATTATCTCCTCTCTCCATATATGCTCATTCCTTGTCGGTTTTAGGGGGCTTGCCTTAAGTACCCATGGTCCTCCCACGTGGCTTCATCAGGGCTCCACATTGAGATTCAGCACGTCAAAATACCTCATACGTACCACAACAGTACTGTAATCAATTGTCGTCTGGAAGTTGGAGCAGGCGCTTCAGACAGACAAGCCGTCGGATTGATTTCACGACTGTTCCAGTTCATTACATACTGCTTCTGTGCATGAGTTTTTTTTTCTGAATTATGCTGTTAAGTAGCCGTCCGCTAAGACTTCTTTGTCACCGTCACTTTCTAGATGAACGTGTCTGTCTTCAATTATTTGTTGAATTCACCGTCGTGCTTATCGGCGTCTGGTTACACCGCAAAAACCTGAGAAAGAACTTCAAGTTTCAAGTTGCTGTGAAGGTTCTCTCAGTAATTACGAGGTGTACTGCTTCTGCACAGGCAACCTTCACATAAGTCCAACGGATATTAAAAGTATCACGCGAGTATCACATTCATAGATATCAGTCGAGAAGTGCACATAGTACTAGACCACTACTGAACATGCTGGAATTTTTGGTGGCACACTTCACACACATCAAATTTTCTTCTACAAAGTTTGTGAAATACCGCCACAGTTACAAATAGTGTTTATACACTGGGTAACAGATCTCTACAGCCTTGAGACATGTGGGTTGCAAAGATTGCACACTGTATATAACAAACTACAAAAAAATTGTGAGGATTTTGTGGTGTTCAAGAACTGCCGACTCTTTCTCGTACACGTCAAAATGCTTTGTGTAGATATCCCCCGTTATCCTTCTTGCTTTCACTTGCTTGTTCAAGTGTGGTCTAACCAATCTCCTACTGATGGTTTTATAAGATTAATGGGCTTGCTGAGAGGCGGTATTCCAGAGATGTCAAATGGTTTTCATACCAAAGCATCTGCTTTCTACAAAGGTAACCACTGTTCCACATGGTTTCTATCTTGTCTCGGAACTCCACCGTTTGCATTTGCACTTTAACAACCTCGAAATCCATCTTTTGGAGGAAATCTTCATCTGTCGAAATAATGTTGGATGTGCTAGCCATGTTGGATATGCCAGTCATGACGTCGCACACGTGCACATTCTGTGCAATGCCCCGCAACAGCTTGACTATCACCACCTTCAAGACCGTGGTCGTCATTGGCCTGCTCGACGACGATTGTGACGATGTCGTGTTGATAATATTCCTTCGTGTCTGTCCAACTCCTCCGGCGCAAGAAGTCTGCGAAATGATTCACATAGAAATTATAGGATGGGAAAGATTACTGAGGAGAGAATGGAGGATGCAACAAGGAGTAATCGAAACCAAAATGGGACGATGTGAAGGTCGGTTCCCATTTAATACGAGACCACCAAGACTGCTTAAAGTAAAAAAGAAAAGAGAAAGTAAATCTAGGAACGATGTAGATGTGGAGGCCCTTCCAGACAGTCGCACCTTTACTTTACGTGACTCTCAAGCATATTGGTAGACGCTTCTAGCACCATCTGCGAGTGTCTCACAGACGCCACCAACGAGTCAATAGCAAACAAATAGTACTATCATAAACCACAAGCCTTGTAAGAACTTTGCAAAGAACTCCAATGGGGCATTCAAACGAAACATCCTGGACCCAGCATGATACTCATCATACATATCCAGCTAAAATAAGAGATGTCCGATTGAAATAATCAGAGGCAACAAGACGTTGCCGGAACAATGAATTCCTGTTCGCATTCCAAAGCAAGCCGGCCAGCTGAACAAAGCCACCGACATCCAGCATCTCACTGATAACAGTAATAAAAATGAAGAGAATCAGGACTTGGTACATTTTCTTGTCCGAACCATACCTATCTGGTCACTTCTCAATGATCTAGACGAGGAATTACTGTAAGATATTGCGGCCGGACGGGCGGATGGAGCCCCACCGCCCCACCATGGCGTGCCCCAGCATCTGCCACAGCGTGTGCTCCGGCTCTGCCGCTGTGATCTCCGGAGACTCGAACTCCTCCTGGTCCGGCTCTTGGTCAGCTTCCACGTCGGTGATGCCGTGATTCTCCGCGCTCCGTCTGCGCTCGCTGATGGAGCACGGCGCCGAGGAGGGGCTGCCTGATCTGTGGGCACTGGTGGAGGTTTCGCCGAGGAGAGGCTCCTGGAGGGCGGGGAGGGCCTTGGCTGGGCACTCGAAAGTCATGGTGGTGGTGATGATCCAGGCCAGCAACGCGCACCCGCTTGGCACTAGCGCTAGCACCACCCGGATTAGCGAGCAGTGGCAGATGGGAGGGAACGTTAGCAGGGAGTTTCCCACGATGTCCCCCGTCGGGCAGAACCGCGTTTGAACTGGTAAGAAACAATGTTAGGAACGAGAACGTAGGAGGATGACACTTTCTATGTGCAAGTTTGTGGAGAGGCTTTGTACCGTTCATGCCTTCAATCCAGTAGAGCGCAACGCCACAGGCGAGTTTGTCCAGGAAGCTGAGGGAGCCGTAGACGAAGCCAATGCCGCTGAGGTTGGTGCTCGCGAGTAATCCTTCCATACTCGTCGCAGTGACCTGTTTAGCGAGTCTCCATGTTAATGACCTGAGTCATCCAGGAAACTAGCAGGTGTGAAGTATAGGTTGGATGCGCACCAGCATGAAAGCGTTTCCGATGCCGATGAGAGCTGCCAAGAGGTAGACTAATCCATGCAGGTTTTGGGGGAGGAGGAGGAAAAAGGCGCCGGATAACACCCACAGAACCGCGCCCATTGCAAACACTAGCTTCAGCTGAAAACTTGTCCAACGTAATTCCTGAAAATCAAGTGACAACAAATGGTTACTCTTGGTTTTCTCCTTTCGTAACTATTAGCAATGGTTGCAGGTTAATGTACCTGTAAGACGATGGAGGCCAGGAAGCTGCACGCATACACCAAGGCTGGTACCTGCAAACATTCCAAGCAACGAAAATCGGCTCTCATGAATAACACGGGTCATAGTACTCCTTCGACTGATGAAAAATTTCTCAAAAACAAGAAGAAAAAGGATGAGAGAAGAGCTTACCACAGCCTTGGACGATTCGTCCATGAATAGGTCATCAATGAGGTAAAAGGGTAAGAGTGCCTGTCATTTCGAAGAAAAATATGTACATTAGCTTCTAGCACGCAGTTATCCAGAACCACAGACAGATATTAACTAGAACTATGTAAAATGGAGAGTCCTCTAGTTACCTGTGAAACATTGGTTGTCAGCCTGGTGAGCATATAAACCGCAGCCACTTGGTAATACAGGAGCTTCCCGAACCAGACTTTGAAACTTTGCCTGGAGTTGCTCTCCTCACTGCCCTGCTTGTGGTGAGAAAGCTTTGGCTCCTTGACTCCAATCAAAAACACCAGCACGAAGCAAGAGCCCACAACGATAGCGGTCCCTGCGATCCACTTAAACTGCAACAAAGAAACAGATGCAGGTCCAATATCAATCTTTCATGGACTAAATTCTTTAATTTTCACAAGTACAGTCTAAATCTCTGTTCTCTTTATTCTTTATTATGAGTCCGGTATAAATCCAGTGAAAAGTACTGTATCTTTCATAAATCCAAATGAAAAGTACCGTACTTGAGTCTCAACGTCACAGACTTGCTTCGAAGGCATGATTCGAAACACCGCGTATGCGATGACGTACAAGCCCAGATTCGCAACCTGGAAACCCATACAAGAGTGTAAAAAAAACTGTGACAAATTGAGGAATTGAAGAAATCACGGTGATAAAAGCAACGTACCATTGTGAAAGCGTTCCTGCAGCTGTTGAGAGAAACCTGGCTGCTCTGATTCGAAGTAAGGCAGTTGACCAAAGACCTGTTAAAACCACACGCATTGTCAGAAAACATTTGTAATGTGAAGCAAAGATACCAAGAGTTTGGACCTCTTTACTCATTTAAATAGAAAAAAAGGCAGCTAAGATTCATGGTACACAATCACAGGTCCTTCTTCATTCTCGGTGACATCACGAATATCGAAACATAACATGAATTTACCTTGAGAGAATATGATGGCTTCATGTGGGAAGTATGACGTGCTTACATGTGGGAGACTTGTGTGGCGGCCCATCCAACGTTGAAGATGGCTGCAAATGCGCTGTACCCTATGGTGTGGGCGACAGCGTAATTGTTGCCGAGCAGCGCACACGCCATGCATCCTCCGAACACGGAGGAGAAGGAGACTGCCACCAGGAGCGAGCCCCCGCCGTGCCAGAGCTTGAAGTGACCGAAGGTGTCGATCTGGGAACCAACAAGCGCGAAATCATGCTTCACGATGCCGTCACTGACATGCACGATCAACCATATACTCACAACTAGCAAAGAATATATCCGTGTGTTATAGAGACGTGTACCATTTGGCCAACAATTATAGTTGCAACGGCGTCAGCTACTTGGCCTGAAAGCATAACTGTCGCCGCTTCTCTGCATAGTTACATTACCAGAAACATGAGTACCGGCTTCATCAGCAAAAACATGAAAAAGCTAGGTCAGTCACCAAGAAACACAAAAGATCAGCTCCATCACGAAGACGAATTTCATTACCAAAACAAAAACATGAAAATCAATCCATCACCAAACAGCAAGAACGTCAGCTCCATCGCCTAAAAAAACATGAAAATCCTCTCCATCGCCAAAAAAAAACATGAGAAAATCAGGTCCATCACCAAACAACGTGAAAATCGGCCGAACCCATCATCGAAAAACATGACCACGCTTCCAAAACCCTATCAGTTGAAATGACAAAGCCACTGCTTCAACGGGGATGTGTTTTACCGAGGTGAGAGGCCGATGTCCGTGAGGAAGATGAGCAGGTACGTAAACCAGCACGCGGCGGTGAGGTCGTTCAGCATGTGGCCTGTGCCGTAGCACAACACGGCTCTCCGCGGCAGCGCCTCCGCCGACGGCCCCAGCTCCGGCGACGCCATCGCCTCATGATCAGGCCCTTCCTCAATCCCCATCGTGTCTGTCTCAACTTCTACTCTCAAATCCTCGTTCTCAGCATTTGCAAAAGACCTGTCATCACAAATTCACACTCAGAAAACTCAAAGAGGCGCTTGCATCGCAAACCCACCCAAAAAATCAGCAAGCCCTCAAGAGAGTGATGAACAAACAGACGCATGGAAGGTAGCTGCGAAGACTGCACAATCAACACATGGAGCTTACTCACAACAACGATTATGAAGGCGTTGAGGAGCAAAAGCCCTGCAGACAACCACCAAAACCAGAAAAGAAGAAGCCACCCAAAACTCACTCCACCGTGAATTGATTCACACGAAACCAAAGACAAGCAGCAGCTAAAAAAAGTACCTCACACGACCAACGATTCACCATCCTCTGCGGGCACAAACACGCAATTCAAGCCCCTCCTCCCAATTCTAGTGGAGCTTGCCATTCCACAGAAATTCACCGACCACCACCATCGACAAATCCACTCAAAAGCCTCGCCTACAAAAGTATAACGGCGAGCTTCACGTCCGACAACCAACGCAGGTCGTGCTGTCGAACACACAACGTCACACTAGCAACTCGAATCATCACTAAATCCACACCACTGTTCACTTCTCACACCTGGAGCCCACAGAACCAAACAAAAACGTTAGAAAGAAGCAGTCAACAGATCACCCAAGTGAAGAAATCAATTCTCTGTAAGACTTCGGAGGAGATTTGTCAAAAGTTTTTGTTTTTCTCTTCGGAGGTGAGATCAGTTCAAAGTTTGGTTGTGAGGAAGTCTCGATTTTCGGTTTAGGGCTGGAGAGAACCAACGGTGAGCCGCACAACATGGAAACACTTTGGTAAGAATCTGAATTATTTCGGTTGCTGATTTGTTATATGTTGTTGTATTTTTGTTTTTTTTCTGTTTTTTTAGTAGATTTGCCGGGTCGTGGGTGAGGTTGCCACATTGGATGCCGGGGTTTTTTGCCGGGGCGCAGCCAGGCAGCCAGCCGCACGGACTCTTAGCTCAAAGCGTTACCCTAGTTCCGTCTCTTTCCCTTTATTTTTTGGTTCCTCTTGAGCTTGGGCATCGTCTCGCGGAGCTCGTCTCAGGATTCAGCGGGTCACACCAATCCTCCAAGGTAACGGTGGAGCTCTTGGTGAAGTTTGGTGGAGGTTTGGGGAGGTTGGGGCTACGGTTTGAGGATTAGGGTTTGGCGTTGTAGAGAAAGTTGTGGCTCTGGCTTGTTCTGGGGGAGTGTTGCGCTGTTTTCCAGTTCAAGGTTTGGCTTTTGTTTGTGGGTGGGTAAGGGTTTGAGAATTTGTGAGAGCTTTTGGTGCTTGAGCGCAATTCTGTGGTGTTTCTTGAGTTGTGAGTCTTAGCTCATTGTCTGGAGCTTTCTTTCTGTAGGCTTTCCGTTATGAGTTGAGCTTTCTGAGCAGCAATTTCTTTGCTGTGTGTGTTTGGGAGTCATGTCTGGATGTGGTTTTCAGAATTTTGTTGCATTCTGTCGGTATCTTTGAGAATGCGTGATGCGTTTCATTTACTGTGAATGTGGGGAATTGTGAGCAGATGAATAGGGAGAAGCTGATGAAGATGGCCAGTGCCGTACGCACTGGAGGCAAGGGCAGTGTCAGGAGGTGAGGAGTGCGTGTGTTTTTCCTTCTTTTCTTAACCCTACTCTTGTTTGGTAGCTAACCAGTTCCGGAAGTGCAGAAAGAAGAAAGCCGTGCACAAGACGACCACCACGGACGACAAGAGGCTGCAGAGCACGTTGAAGAGGCTCGGCGTCAACACCATCCCCGGAATCGAAGAGGTCAACATCTTCCAGGACGAGTCTGTCATCCATTTCGTTAACCCCAAAGGTATCCTCTCTCCCTTCTAGTCTTACCAGCAACTCCCATTGTGCTTACCATTCTTTCCCTCTCCTAGTCCTTCACATGCATTGCGTGAAGCATATCCCTATCCCCTGTCCTTCTAGTGTTTCTGCAATTCTTCACATTCATGTTTTATACCCTGCCCTTCTAGTTCAATCAGTAACCCCTTCATACTCATCGTGTGTAGCACATTGGCTCCTTCATATGCATCGTGTTGGATCACCAAGTCCTTGCGCCCAGCATATGCTATTTATTTACCTTCTAGTTCGATCATCAAGTCCTTCACCCGTCCTGGTAAGAAGAATGGCTGCCAAAATCACTAAACCTGACAGTGAGATGTGGGCGTTGTTGAAGTGCAAGCGTCGATCGCGGCCAATACGTGGGTGGTGAGCGGGCCCTCGCAGACGAAGAAGCTGCAGGACATCCTGCCCAGCATCATCAACCAGCTGGGCCCTGACAACCTGGCCAACCTGAAGAAGCTGGCACAGCAGTTCCAGAACAAGGGCGGCGACAACAACCTGGGCGGCATCGCGGAGGAGGACGACGACGACGACGTCCCGGACCTTGTGGAGGGCGCCACCTTCGAGGACCACGCCAACAAGGAGGACACCGCCGCCGCCGACAAGTAGTATGTAGTAGTAGTAGTACAAGACCAAGGTGCACAGTTTTTGCTCCTCTTCCTCTCTCTCTCGCTCTCGCTCTCTCTCTCTTTTCTCTCTTTGCTAATGCATCCTTTTGCATGAAAATTACCATCTCATGTCGTGTCTTCTCATCTCATGTCTTGTTCTTAGATGAATGCTATTCCTTGTTTGCTCATGTCTTGTCCTTGCCTGAATGCTCCTAGTTTTTACATGTGTTAGATTATGTCAGCTCTACAGTTTTTGCTTCTCTTCCTCTCTCTCTCTCTCTTTCTCATACTAATGCATCCTATGGCATGAAATTTACCATCTCATGTCTTGTTCTCAGATGAATGCTATTCGTTGTTGGCCTCATTTGATTGCTCCTAGTTTTTGTGAAAGTAAAACTAAAATAAAAGTGTTGATGCCTGATTGGAACCTACTTTAGTTTTGCATCACTCCTCAGTACCCTTGCTCAGTTTTCTCGACCTATCCTCCATCAAATTTTATGGTTTAGAATTCATGGCTCATGATATGATTTGGAATTCATGGCTTAGGATTTACATTGTGAAAAGTAACCAATATGTATCATGAATTAAAAACAATGATAAAAATCACAAGGACTCCATGGATTTTGATGTTTAGTGTCATGGGCAGTAAATGACTTGTAAATGCTATAAGTTTTCACTCTTGATGAATATTTTTACCGACCATGTCCACTATGATCCCCCTCTTTGAGTACACTAAACATTGAATATAGTGTAGAGGGATTATTGATGTAGATCACTCACATTGATTTCCATCAAAGCATGTGCATGCCAAGTATTGATTGGGTATTTCTTCTCAAGCAAGTGCGCGTTAGCCAACAATTGCATGTAAGTTTTCTATTAGTGTAGGAAATTTCAAATAGTCTTGTCTACACTATATTCACATAACGGCGTAGTATAGATTGTTGTGCTCTTAGTAAATATTTACATCAAAAGTAAAAACTTATATCATTTACAAGTCATTTATTGCCCATGACACTAAACATCAAAATCAGTGTAGTGGACCTCCCTGTGGTCCCCAACAAGGCATGGGCATTCCCCAGCAAAATCCCCAGGTAAGTCCCCAATAGAGTCCATAGTGAAATCCTTGTCCAGTGTTTGCGACGTGGCTTCACTGTTGTCCTTTCATTACAAGAGATATGTTTACATCTATATATACTTGTCTTCCTTGACAAGGCAAGCGCACTCCCTCAAGACCTAATCCTGAAGATTCCTTGTCCCAACACAAGACTTTGTCCGGGTATCAACCTAGGTATCGGCCACTACACTAAAGATGGCATTTAGTGTAGTGGACACTAAATACAAACCCGTACACTACACCGTTTCCTGAATATAGTGTAGACTAGACTATTTGAAATTTCCTACAGTAATTTCAATAAATGCAAATTAAAGTGGTCCACTTGAATTTTTCATCCACATCAAATCATGTCCATTAGAAATAGTGTGGCTTGTTTCAAAATAAAAGACACAGGAATTGATGTGGATAAGTTTTTACAAATTGTACTCAAAATCAAAATTATAATATAATAACATGATAATAACGTAATATAATAATATAATAATAACATAATAATAAAATAACATAATAATATAATAACATAATAATATAATAATATAATAACATAATATAACATAATAATATTATTTTATAACATAAGAATATTAACACAATATTATAATATAATATAACATAAAATCATATTAACATAAGAATATAACATAATAAAATAGTAAAATAATAATAAAATAATAACATAATAATAATGTAATAACATAATAATAACATAAAATAATAACATATTAATATTATATACAATAACCAAAATTGATGTGGTCTACCTCAATTTTCATCCTAAACTAGAAATTGATGTGGTCCACATCAATTTTCATCCACATTACCTATACCTCCACACTATATTCAGTGAACGGTGTACTACTCAACTTGACAATTAGTGTAGTGACAAAACTATACACTAAATGTCAACTACTACACTAAATGTCGATTCTAGTAAATAGTGGAAGTTAGGTTTTTTTATATGTGGACATTTAGTGTATGAAACATAGAAAATGATTACGTGCACATTTTGAGCATCAAAATAAAGAAGGTTACGAGTGCATTGAAAAAAAAACAAATTTGCAAAAGAAAGATTGGAAAAAATATAACGTGGATATGGAACAAAAAAGAAACCCCAAAAGTAGAAAAAAATAGAATGTGCATATGGAAGGAAATGAATTTGCAAATATAAGATTGGAAAAATAAGAAATTGGAATTCAAAGGACAGTTACAGAAGAAAGATATATTGGAAAATTTAAAAATATTCATAAATAGTCATGAAACATTCATTAAATATTTAAGAAATATTCATTGTATACTCATTGAATATTCATAAATTATCATTTACATATTTAAATATTATTTATATACTAATGAAGTATTAAATAAGCATACATTACATATTATTTAAATATCAAATATTCATTAATTGAATATAATGAATATAATTTAATATTATTTTAATGTTATTTTTATATTATTTTTATATTATTCTAATATGACTCTAATACTATTTTTAACATATTCATTGTAATCTTAAAATACTCATTAAATATTAATACAAAAATTGTTTAAATATTTAGTGAAATAGGAGATTAGTGTTCAATAGATATTTAGTAAACATTCATCAAATAAAAAAATATAAACTAAACATTCATGAAATATAGATAAATTATTTAATATACATTAAATATACATCAAATATACATCAAATATACATCAAATACACATGAATTATATATCACATATACATCAAATATACACAAAATATGTACAATTATTCAAAAATAAAAAATTACAATTTCATTATAAGAAAATACATAATAATACGTTAATATGCCTATTGCTAATTTGGCACTTCTAAACCTTCAAAGAATTGATGAAGTTTTGCTATAATATCTTGAAGATGTGGAAATAATTGGTTAATACACCACGTACCATCTAAATCTAAAGCTAATCCACATCTAATCATGGATTTTCCAGGATAAGTCTTTTTGTCGTTATCTACTAAATTATTAACATCTTGAATAGCATTGGCAGCTAATTGAAGAAAAAATCTTTTCCCTAGATTAGAAAGTTTACCAAAAGATTGACCATCGCTACAAGGATTATTTTGCCAAGCGTTTTGTTTAATGAGCTCTAATTTTTTTAATTCCCACCGCCTTGTCCACGCGTCCTTGATTTTTGAAATCACAAAAGTATCTGCTGGTTGGCAAAGGTGAGTGGCACATGGAGGTAGGTGTTTTAATATGGTTCTTTTTGAGCTAAATGGCCGTTAATCTAGTGTTCATGTTGTGGCCCGAACAATTATCTACATAAATGTATTTTGTACGATTATGTATGTCTAGTTGATATGCCCTAGGTTCTTCAAAATATTGCGAAAAAATGGCTTGATTCATCCATCCTTTCGGACCCGTAGGATAACAAACTCCGGGAATGGGGTCTTCTAAACCACGAATAGGGTAATTACTATTGTCATTACTAAATATTAACATAGGCGTTTCTATCATTGCTCTACGCCCCCCCCCCGAGATTCTCACAACCATTGTTATTGCCTCTCCTCCGGCAACTACGTCCGCGTACTTTACCGTGGTATCTCCACGGAAACCTAGAGTTTACCATTATCCACAATAATGGTAAAATGTGTTTCATCGAGGTTTTCAATGAGATTCTCATCGAACATACCCGATTGAAACCCTCGTTGCAAAAGTTTCAAATGATAAGCCGTATTAATCTCAATTTGACTTTCTTTTTCCAGGCTACAAGTAAAACGACCTCTTTGTGATAATAAAACTATATTGTTAATATCCATAAAATGGCAAATCCATGAGTGATTGATTTTTTGGATTAAAACCCTATCATCTCTAGGGTCTCTAGATTGAGCGGCATATGGTGAAGCATGTGATGAAAGCACGGAAAGTGCTAATTCAATGAGGATAGCCGAAGAAAATTTTATCCCGCCATTCTTGTACACCTCAAATGATTGGAGAAGTCTTGGGTGCAACCATTGGACCCATTCCGATGGCTTTGGCCCCCGTCCACTCTTGGCTTTGGTGAGAACTTGTTTTCTCTTGCCAAAATTACTCCGCGTAAAAGAAATTGGCGTTGTGGAATTGGAATTTACTAGGGATAATAATGTCTCCCAAAGAGCCCACCAGTGTGTTGCCCTGACAATGTTGGTGGCACGTTGCGCTCTAAAATGTTCTGGAAAGGCGTTGAGAGTCCTCGCATATAAGCCCCTATGGCCATGGAGGGACTCATCTTCCACCATCTAGACAACCACGCTTTGACGGGTCTGGATGGTGGAGACTTGCTGTAAGAAGCGCAATCGGCATTCAATTGGGACGGTCTCCATTACTGTAAGCAACAACAATTTGTCTTAGCATTTTTGATTCTATCATAGTATGCTTTCCATTCATGCCTATAATACGTACCTGTGGATAGGGGCCCGACTGGGTAAGGGGGCGTAGCTGCCTGGCTTGAAAAAGATTGGTCGGCTGATGGTGCGGATGACATGATTGGCTGATGGTCGCCGAATGACATGGTGGGCTCACTGCTCGGACGCGCTGACTACTCCGATTCGTTGGCTCTGCTGATTCTCTGGCTCGGATTTGTTAAAGTCTGATTCGGTTCTTTGCTGATGCGGATTCGTTGGTGGTGACATGCGCCAATTTGGTGACGCTGACACGCACTGATTCCTTGTCTGGCTCGCTGATGACGAGCTGGCTGACGCGGTGACTCTAATTCTCTCATTGACGATGGCTGAGAATTGAGTAAAATTGTCGTGGAAGCTTGTCCTTCCCCTGGTGAGGAGTCATGTAGTGCCGTAGAAGCTCGTCCTTCCCCTGGTGAGGAGCCACGTAGTTCCAGCAGAGAGGAGGACTCAACCGAGCTTAACAGGAGTGTGGATAATCCCAAGGAGTTGGAGTTGCCTCGCGAGTTCATGGTGACCTGGAAGCAAGGTATTTTCGGGCACAAGATCTCGAGGAGATTCACCACTATCAGCAGGATCTGACTCTTATTGAGAGACATCATCTTATGGCAGTTGTGGAGCGAAAGAAACAACGCGGCGTTCAACGATACCAATTGGAACAAACAGAAGTTGAAAGCTAAAGTGTGGATCAATTTGGTGGACTACGGGTGTGCAACGTGGGCTAAGACGCTGTCTAGATGTACCCAAGCCCCTGAGAAGAGCAAGAAGTTTTCGAAGCGGTTCAAAGATCTTTCGTGCTGCAACGACGTTCTTGCCTCTTGGGTGGATATGAAGCCACAGCGGCACTTGTCTCCGTTCTCTCTTAGGTCGTTATCTAGTTCTAACCCCCCCTCTAACATCTAACCTTGTACTTGGCATTTACCCGTCCTCGTCAGACCTCGCGGGGTCTATTTTCCTCCCCCTTTCCTTTGCAGTAAAGGTTTCTTTACTTGTGTAAAAATAAAAAATTGAGTAAAATTAGTCTGACGCTGGCTGGTGACTCTGACTCTGACGCTAACTAATTTTACTCAATTTGTTGAATTCTATTCACTGACTCGCTGACTCGAACGCCTTGAGCCTGGATTCTTAGGAAGTAAATTTCAGACACTGTGCTCGATTCGCGGCTCGGTGGTTACAAAAATATATATGGTACAAAAAAATTGGGAATGCAAAATCCACAGAAAAGAAATGTGGTTCACAGAATGAATTCTTTAGGTGCATAAAATGGCTTCTCCAGACCTTCTCCAGTCAACTACGTTCCAAAATTCTAACCTCACACAAACAACAACTTGCAATGGAGAGCCATTCACCAGGGTTGGGAAGATAATGAAAATGAGAAGAATTGGAAATGAGAAGATAAAGGGATGAGGTTGAGAATGAGATGAGGAGAATAAATGCATGACAGCCGGTAGGCGGTTGATTGGGGGTTTATATTATTTTATAAACTTCTTAACAAATTTATGTGCTACGGTAGGTGGTTGATTGGGAATCAAAACTAATTATCATTTGTTTTAGAAATAATGTATTAAGGTGGATGATTGGGGGTCTAATTAAATGACAATGGTGGCTAATACTAATTGTCAACTTGTTCACGAATAGTGTACTAGGGTAATTACACTATTCGTACCATTACACTAAATGCCATCTTCAGTGTAGATGGATATTTGACCCTTATTTTTTTATATATAGAGATGTGTGTATCTATTTACAACTCACTCTCATGGTCCACCAACCACTGTGTCGGGTCTTAACCTTTTAGCGCCCAGGAAGCCCGAAATGGGGCTCCGGAGGTGCTAAAACTCAAATTGCATGAAATCCATGAGGAACTAGGCTTTGAGATACGAGGTTCAGATTTGCGCACTCAGTACACAAACACTCTCCAACAATCAGATCATGATTTGGATTAATAGAACTCTCGGAAAAGCTAGAAATACAACACAAAATACACAAAATACACTCAAATACAGTGAATACAGTGAATACTATGCCACATACTATGTTGTATTTCACACACATGCAAAACCCTAAACCCTTGTTTCTCCAAAGAACACGCTCATTCGCAATTTTCTCCACTCTAAACCTTAAACCCTAAAACCCTAAACCTAGGTCACGCGCACTCACCATGAATCCCGAGCGATCGATAACATCACCAACAAAATGAGCACGAGCTTCGATCGCTGCAACGATGGACCTCCACATCGATACCGCAAACTTGAGCTTTGATGGCGAGAGCTCCACGCTGAACGCGCTCCTGCGCGACCGCATCGCCGCCCTGCGCCACGCCGTGCAGCCTAGCGCGCGCCGGGAAGCTCTCGCGGCCATCGCCGCGCACGTGGACCTCACAGCCAACTCTGCCACACGCGAGGCGCTTCTGGGAATCCTCAAGGTCCAGCTATGGCGCGAGGACGATCCAGACCTCGTCCGGAGTCTGGCGAAGGTGATCGTCGACGTCGCGGTGGACGACGCGAAAGGTGCCGCGGGGGCTTTGCAGGAGTTTCTTGCCGGGAAGGAAGGGTTACAGGGCGCGGTGCTGGTGCAGGTGCTGCACTCGCTGCTGAAGCTCGCGGAGCGACGGGGCGACGACGGGGCTGTGACGACGCTGGGGTTCGCGGTGCGGCGGCAGCTGCGGAGCGGGGATCCGCGCGTGCGGGCGCTGGCGCTGCGGTTGCTGGCGGAGAGCGTGCGGCGGGGGAGAGAAGGTGTGAGTGCGGGGAAGAGGAGGCGTGTGGAGGGCGATGAGCATGATGGTAGCAAGATAGGCGAGGCGCTGGTGAGTTACTTGAAGGATCCGTATCCCGCTGTGCGAGAGACGGCTCTGCGGTCGCTCATGAAGATGCACGGGAAAGGCTTCGAGTTGACGAGCGAGTGCTGCAAGAATGCCGCGGGCTTGTTCAGGGATTCGTTCGAGTACGTCCGCATCGCTGCGATTGAATTGGTCAGTTCTGCTTTTTCAAATGTTTCTATGTTTTCTGAGGAATCGCTTCAAATTATGCTTTAGTGCTAAAAATGAAAGTAGAAAATAATTGTTAGAGACTTGCATTCTGTATATCAACCCTAATTTTGCAGCATACTTTTACACTTGCAGAAATCTTGACAAAGACAGTGCAAGTGAGCATTTGGCTATGGTTGTCAAATTTTGCTTGCGTGTAACACGATGTGGTCTTGGCAGGTTGGGCTGTGGATGAAGAGTCATTTGGATTTGAAGGATCAGTCGTCTCTCAAGCAGCGCACGGAAGCATTTTTACAGGTAGTCCTTGAAAACTGGCTCGCCTGATGTGAGTGATGTGTTTGCAAGTCTCTGGTGCCCTACGTCTTTGTATCTGAAATTTATCGAGACGTGACTGTGACCTTGCATTTTTCGATTTACTTGAGAGGTCATCTGTTTCTCTATTTTTTATGTCCATGACGATTAAAAGTTAATGGAAGCAATAAAGATTTCCTGTAAGTTACACCAGTTCTATTTATTGGTGACTACTGGACCTTGGTGATATTGTCGTAATTGTGTTGATTGTATGCAGTAGTCTTTCTTATGTCTCGTCCTTTCAGGTTTGCACTACGGTTACAGACATGAACATGAGGGTGAGGGAGGCGGCTTTCCGTGTGCTCGGTGATGCAACTAGGATACCGGAGAGTGTATTACTTCAGACTTTGACCAAGAAGGTGGCGAAGGCTCCTAAAGAATCGGATGTTTTAAGTAGTGCGCCTACAGCCTCAAAAGAAGGCGATGCTGGCTCACCCAAGTTTGAGGAAGGTTCAAATCTCTTGGATGCAAGTGCTGCTGGTGCGTTTGTGCATGGCCTTGAAGACGAATACCTCGAGGTAAACCTTGTCACAGCTTACGTCGTTTGAAGTAGAACAGCGTGCACCGTAGTACAGAGCAATCCATGACTGCTTATTCAGAGAGCAGTTAAAACTTGTGAGTCTTTGTGACAGCTGATCTGACGGCTTCTCCCAGGTACGCTGTGCGGCCATAGAAGCCCTGGCAAAGCTGGCGTGCAAGTGCGAGAGAATGGTTTTTGGTGCAGCGAACCTTCTCCTGGACATGTTGAATGAAGAGGTGGAGGTTGTGCGGATGCAAGCGATGCAAGCTCTTTCGCAGCTGGCAACTGCCGGCCATCTGTCTGTGCATGACCAACATCTCCATCTGGTAAGATATAGCCATACGCCTCAGCTTCAATGTACCAGTATTTTGCACAGTTGAGGAGTCATTCATCATGATTTGGATACTAGAAGGAGCAATAGGCTTCTAATGCGTGATTTTTGAGTGTGTCTCTGTCTCTAACTGCTATCCCTCCAACTGGCCCTGCAGTTCTTAAGTGTGGTTGAGGACGTAAGTCCAGAAATGCGAACTGGTGGCCGCAACTTACTCGCTTCCTCTCTCCTGCCAAGCTTCAGCACTTTCCATTCAATCATTCGGGCACTCCTGACGAGTCTCGAGCATCATCCTGAGGTCTGCTGGACAATTCTCCCTCCTTCTACCTCTTGCATGTGCAATATGCAGGATTTTGTAAAGCAAATGAATATTTCGAAACGGACTTATCGTCTCTTTACAGATATCGTATTTGTGTTCAAGAATTGTATATTGTCCTTCAGTCGCTTTTTCAGGAGCTCATCTGCCAGTTGCCCTTTCCCGCAGGACGAAGTGGGCGTAATCAGTACCTTCAGCGTTTTGGGTCAAATCCATCCAACTTACACTGAATGCATCAGCCAGGAGTTGCTTAAGGAGGTGAGATGCTTGACTATCATCTCCTTTCTCGTCTGGTTGATTGAAAATGCGATGAGAATCCTCTCCGAACATGATCTTTCCAGTTAATAGTTTCTATTTTTCACTGTTGTGGACAGATGCAGGGTTTTCTCAACGAAGAAATTGGACTTGACGAGCCCCGATTCGCTGCAATATTGTCCCTGTTTCTGGGCGCTGGGCTTTCAAATTCCAACATCGTCTCACTTGTACCCGCCAGGTTTCTGTCCTACGCCAGTTTCATCAGCCATAAGCTCCCTGATAGCATTCCATTGCTCAAATTGCGACCTGTGGGCTTCAAATCAGTGCAGTTTTCTTGGTCAAACAGAGAGAAACGGAAAATCAGTGGCCATGTGACGAACCCTGTGGCTAGATCAGCATGACGTGAAGATCTACTTTCTGAGTCCATTCTTAGGATTTGTACCATGTTAAGTTCTGTATATACTTTTGCTACGACATGCAATCCATGTGCCTACGCTGTAGGCAAGATCTGCTGGTCATACAATGATCACTTCTGTTACATAGCAATCCACTAACTCAGGGAGAAGTGTACAGCCACTTCTGTTCCACAATCACTGCCCCAATTTCACTCGTGATGAGTAAAACTAACCGAAACGCACTTCCCATCTCAAAAGCTGCTGGCAAAAGAACTCGACACCTATCCGGTATCTGGGCGGGTATCATCTTGTCCTGCTTTTCCCTTCTGTCACTGTAAGAGATTCAATGCTTGATTACGCCCGTGTGCTGACCTGTGATGATTGAAGCTCTGACCAAACCGCACCCTTTCATATCCTCAAGATACTCCTGCCATACCCGGGGATACCAACTAGCTATCTTCGTGTGCGGCGATGGATAAAGTTCATGCCCGCTCACCACCTCGACATATCCCCCAATACCCCTTCAATACCAGTGTGAGACCCACGAGGGTATTGTTCTCGGACCTTCCTGACGTCGGACGACGATGGCGATCGTGCGCACAATCGATGGAGCTCGCGCGATGGAGATGGATCAGCCTGGCGTGGCGATGGAGGGGCCCAGAGGGAGGAGGAATCCGAGTCCGAATCCTTCAGAAGAGCCGGCGCGCGCAGCGCAGCGTCATGCGTTTCTTGGCAAGCTCCTCTTCGTTGCCGCCGTCGTCGTGCGCTGCCACGCCGACCTGGTCTCGCAGGTGGCGAATCTAGGATCCGTAGCACCGCGGATGAGGATTTCCCGTTTTGGAGCTTTCAGCGGATCTCTAGGCGTCCGGAACTCCCGGTGAGTTGGAATTTCCGGGCGCTGCTTTTGAGGATTGTGTGATTTCCGTTAGTGGTCTACTTTGGGGCGATTTGCTCTGTTTGGCCTGTTGGCGGATGGATTGTTTGTTTGAAGGAATGCGGCAATCAGGAAGACTTGATAAGCCTGGTAGAATTTGAATCTGTGAGGTTTATTTCTTAGGATTTTTATTTTTCGGCGGTGACGCTTCCTTTCTTGATCCCCTGGTTTCACAGCAGCGTTGAATTCTGGCGTGTAGCTGCATTCTGTCTCGTTTCGTGTTTGCATTTTCTTGCCGGAATGGTCTCGTGTCTTTGAAACCCTAGGGAATGCAGGTTTATCCTTTGTTTGAGGGAAGAGAATTTTCCGGAAGCTTGTTGAGTAAGCTTGGGAAGGCGTGATGTTCACGAAATTTTAAGAAAGTCGGGCACAGAATCAGAGGCGGTAACAGTTAGGTTACTTGCGAGGTCGTTAGAGGGACTGATGAAGGGTAAAGCTTCTTGCCACGTAAAGAAGAAATTCGGTTTATGAAATTAGTCTAGGTTTCTTTTTTCTTTCCTTGGCAAGCGATCAAGAATAGGACCAACCACATCTGATGATAGAAGCCAAAGTCGACAGAAGAAGGAGGTGTGAGAATCGCAGCTAGTTTCTCACACAATGGACGAGGTGGATGGAGAGAAGCAGGGCTCTCCGGTTAAGGAAGGCAGGCTGTCTGTGCTGCGCAGGGCGGATTCGTCCGTCGTGCAAGGCGGATACTCGAGCTCAGGGCGCACTTCTCCCACTCTTCTGCAACGCTCTAACTCCATGAGCGCAGAGAAGTCTCAGCTATCTCCCGCGACGCGCAGCCGACAGACTGCCGCCCTCAGTCCGCGGCCTCACTCCCCGCATCCTCGCTCTCCCAGGGCGCTGACGCCCGAAACCTCGCTTCCGGAGGCGATTCGAGGCAGCCCGCGGTTCCGGTCAACAATCTCCGGGCAAACAGCGTTCCAACAGTTGACCAAGAGTGCCGCTTTTTCAAAGAAAGGACGGGGGCGGTTGCTCAGGAAAGGCGGCACTGTGTTCTTCGTTGTCTTGTTTTTGTGGTTTGCTCTTGATTGGTGGTATCTCTCTCGCTTTCAAGTGTCGACCCTGAACAAATCGGAGCCTCCACATGCAGAAACTGTAAGTTCACATCTATTTCTATGGAACTAGATTCTTTTGTCACATTTAAGTGGTTGCCGATTCCTTTCGCATGCTCCTTATGCTATGGTGGCAACTTGTTGTCATAGTGTGGTGATTTATTATTATATTGGTATGAATATGGATTCATTATGTATTCAGTGTTTACTTCAGGTTTGACGGCTTCAGAATGTAGGCGTCAGAGATTAATTTCGTAGTGAAATTAATTGCAGGTGCATCCGGCTGGTCTCAGCAATGGTACTACGGCCGTGTTTTATGAGCGACTGATTGCTTTGGCAGCACATGCACTTGCTGAGGTACTTAGAATTCTTGTTTTGTAGTTTTGTGCTTGGCACTGAAAACTCAAGTTTTCAATCTCATTTCCGATGCCTCATCACGTGATTGGGGAGTTTTATGTTCTTCTAACTGTGCTTGTATAGGAGCATTTGTTTTTCGTCGCTCAGGATTGCGATGATCTAATTCTAAATCTAGCGGTCATTAGTGATGGCATGCTCCCTTACAGCTCATTACTAGCTACTTGTAATTGCAGAATGAGTTCAAGCCCGAGCCCGAGGACATATGGGATGAACCAACTATAAATGGCACTACATGGCTTCCTTGTGCAAACCAGAGACCTAAGGATCATATTCGTGAGTTCCTTGCTTATTTTGCTCCTCGTTTTAAACTGAACGCAAGTTGCTGTTTAGAAAATCTAAATTTGACTTGTTACAGAGCTGAAAATACTTTGGTTTCTTTACAACCCCTCAGATGTCAGACATCTATACCTCCTCATTCATGATGTCTAGTTGCAACTTCCGTTTGATTTTTAGGCCGAAACGCTATCTTGCATATGCTTCTGATAAGCAGTACTTAAATCAGAAGTATAGTCTGTCATTAAGGAACACCACAGCACAATCACTCAATTTATGGTGTGATTGCAGCTCCTCCATCATCCGAGGATTCGTCTGGCTACATCATGATCAATGCCAATGGCGGCCTCAATCAGCAGCGTGTCGCGGTATAGCATCTCCTCTTATTGGCATTTTACTGGTTCTAATTGAATCTCTAAAAACGTAAGAATACTTTGCTCACTGCCTTAAAAATGCTAGGTCATCTTTTGTATAATATAGTGACGATGTCTCATTGATTTTGGGCTCGCAGATCTGCAATGGTGTGGCGGTGGCACGTTTGTTGAACGCCACTTTAGTTTTGCCTAAATTTTTATTCAACAGTGTCTGGAGGGACCCAAGGTGCCGTTCCTAACACTCTATTACGTGTGAATTGTCTGCATGAGTCGTTAATCTTTGGTGGAGGAGTGAATTATACGGAAAGATGTGTTCTAGCCTTCAACTAGTAACGCTAAGTTTTTCTGTGGGGGATGGTGCAGTCAGTTTGGAGATTTATACGAAGAAGATTTCTTTATAGATTACTTAAAAGATGACGTACGAATAGTGAAAGAGCTGCCTTTTGAGCTACAATCTTTGGATCTGGAGGCAATTGACGCCGTGGTAAGTTCTAAAGACCCGTTTCGATTGAGTAAATATACGTTATGCATTACCAAATATATGTTTCTGGTTTCTTAATTGAACATCAGATATCAATGATTTCTAATGCTTGAAAGATCTGCTATTGCACCAGTGCTGACGTGAATAATGTAGGTGACAGAATTTGATGTTCCGAAGGAAGCGAAGCCCAGTTTCTACCTGAAGCACATCCTTCCTTTGTTAGTAAAGACCCGCGTCGTCCTCTTTGAAGGCTTTGGGAACCGTTTGGGTTTTGATCCCATATCCTTTGATATTCAGGTATGATTGGTGGTTACCATTCTCTAGTTCAAGTTGAGAGGCTCCTTAGTTTTACGCTTTCTCGGCACGGTTCTGATCCCTCCATAACTGGTTTTGCAGAGACTGAGATGCCGCTGTAATTTTCATGCTCTAAGATTTGTCCCGCATTTGCAAAAAATGGGAAACCTGATTGTGGATCGAATGCGAGACAAACACCCTCGCTGGGGACCCAGTGAGGATGAGTTTCATCTTGACAACCGACCCTTGGCAGGTAGGTCTTAGGATGTTTGGGATTTGGTCTTTTCCTTGTTATCTGCTCAACATGGAGCATTAAAATGCAAATTGCATATGCTGCTGACGCAACAGAGAAAGTTCGAATACGATTTATGAAGCCTGTTCCGAAATACCTGGCTGTGCACTTGCGGTTTGAGATGGACATGGCAGCGTACTCTTTGTGTGAATTTGGAGGAGGTGAAGCTGAGAAAGAAGAACTTCGAACTTACCGTGTTCAGCATTTTCCAATTCTTGCAAAGTTGGAGGAGGAGGGAAAGTAAGCATTCTGTCTCGTACCATATCATGATATTAATTACCAGTTGTACCTAGGTCCAAAACTTAAACTAGAAAAGGTAGAAGAAAGACAAGGTTTTACCAGAAAACAATGCTGTGAACTTCATTAAATCACCCCTTCTCGCGCTCAACTTTTGCCAAGGATGATCTACAAAGATGATCTACAGTAGGAATAGTAGCATGGAAACAACTCGATCATCCCTAGATTTGCCACCATCACAAAGGAGAAGGTCTATCTTGCTACTGAATCTTATGAATAAGGTTAGGATTAATTTCTTGACCTTTTAATCGATTGGTGAAATTTTGGTTTCTGCAGGTTGGGGTCAGCTGAACTCAACAGGGAACTGGGGCATTGCCCGCTTATGCCAGAGGAGGGCTTCTTGATGTTAGCTGCGCTGGGGTTCAAGAGGGGAACACGAATCTATCTTGCAGGGGCGCAAATGTATGGAGGCGAAGCGAAGATGATGATCCTCAAGTACCTGTATCCCAATATTGTTACTAAAGAGGACATTCTGACAGAGGAGGAGATTGCCCCTTTCCGCAACCATTCCTCTCAGGTAACAAATTTAAAACCTTCTTCTTTATTAGAGTTCTCTTTAAAAGTTTAAATAAGATACCCCCTCTTTTGTTTACTCCTTCCTCACTCTTAAGTAGGTATCAAATTAATAGAAGAGCTTGGTGGCCTTATCCTTCAAGTAAGCATGGAAGAGCTTGTTGGTCTCTAACTCAAAGGAGAAAATAGTTTGGCTTGAGATAATGTAAATATTAGCTGGCTTTCTCCACTTTGTTTGATTTAGTCGATTAAAATCCTTCAATGAAGTTTGGAAGTGCTTGGTGGTCTCTAATTTTAGCCGTCTCTGATGATGAAAGGGTTTGCATGCGATCAACTATGAATATCAGCCGCCTCTCTCTCCTTGGAGCTGATTTTAGATTATTTGAGAACTATATAGAGCTGATTTTTAATGGAAACAGAGGGGGTAGCTATCTCATGCAAACTCTAGGTTACCTTACAAATTGCTCTATTTTTTTTCCGGTTCCAATTGCAACCAACTGAAGAGTTTATTTGCTTTTGACGCAGTTAGCAGTGCTGGACTTCTTGGGCTGCGCATTGGCAGACGCATTCGCCATGACCGACTCCGGCAGTCAGCTGTCGTCTCTAGTGTCCGGACACCGCATTTATCACGGCTCAGGTCACAGGCCAACGATCCGTCCCAACAAGAAACGGCTGGCACAGCTGTTCGAGAACAATGCCACCATTGAGTGGACCCATTTCGAGGACAGGGTTCGGAAACTCGTGAAGGAGACCAAAAAGATCGCTGTTCGCCCCATTTCTCGGAGCATTTACAGGCACCCGAGGTGCGTAGAATGCATGTGCAAACATAATGCACTGTAGAGGTGTAGTGTATATCCTCGGGAGCAGACGGTGCTTCAATCTGCCCTTCGAAGTACTAAAGGAGATGTTGAAACATCGGAGAATGAAAGCAGGGACGGAGCACAGCTCGAACATCTCATTGTTACACTTAAAGGAGGTATTCCCCTTACCAAGCAATTTAGTATCGTTTCAAGTCGTTTGAATTAAACCAATCTTAGTATCTCGGAAGCCAAAATACCATCTTAAGCATGGCGGAATTACTACAACCTGACCCTGTTTGAAAATGATGTTCCACCTACATACTATAAAGAGAATTATAGTGAGAAATCAAGTGGTATTAGATTTTGCAGGTGTTTCTTTATGGCACATTGTTACTGGAAATCTTCTACTGCTCTCCTCTACTGGACGACGTTCATTCTTTTGGGAAGCACAATGTTGGCGCGTTCCATCAAGTTGGTGGACGCTTTCTGAGCCTGTTGCAAGACCTTAGCCTGTTCAGACAGGCACAGAAGCTGTTGAGAAAGTGCGACGTACGTTTCGATGATCAGTTACTCCTAATCCACCAAATCAATAGCGATTGACGAATTACTAACCTCATCAACAGTCAAGATCTTCCGGTCTTTCATGATCCAGCGGCCGTTGCACATCACGGACTCAATATTCTCCGTGCGCATGCAGTTTACAATATTCGCAATTCTGCAGCAGTGGGAGGTAAAGTGTCACATCACTACGCTGATTACGCCACCTACATTAATTGACTTAAAGATGTTACAGAAGTGAGGGCTACTTACGGGTCAATCAGAGGTAGCATTGTCCAAAGGCCGGGATCAAGGACCACAAAGTCAGCCTGCACGTCACAAAAACTCACGTCTGTTTTAAACTACAGAAGTGAAAAGCAAGTTGAGACTATAAACTTTGTGATAAAAAAATCAAGTTACCTTCTTGCCAAGTTCGAGGGAGCCAATCTCTTTGTTCCAAAGCACACTCTCCGCTCCATTGATGGTGGCCATTTGCAAGATGGTCTCCACTGGCAGAGCGGTGGGGTCAGTCATGCCCTTCTCATACGCTTGCCTCCCTTTGTTGATCAAAGATGCCAGGTACATCTCATCAACTGATCCCCCCCCCCAAAAAAACAATGTAACATGTCAACTAAAGAGTAAAAAAGTAAGAAAATGGACAACAGGAGTGTGATACATTTTTAAAAGTTATGTAATTATGAAGTGTAACATATCAACACGAGTAACGTGTTCATTATTCTATCTAGCAATCGCTCAAGAATTTCATGAGTGCAATTCTGGATGAATAACAAGGAAAGAGAAGTTGTCAGACATAAAACTCCAGCGCCTTGGGCAGCTGTTCAAGACCTCGATTGAGCAGGAAAACTTGAGGTGTTTTTTTTGTCTGTACCTAAGCTCATGCGGTTGTTGGAAGGAGCGCCGTCGGTGCCGAGAGAGACACAAACGCCAGCCTCCAGCATTTCCACGATGGGCGCAAAGCCAAGCATCCGCATGGCAGCAGCAGGGCAGTGTGACACCTTCACATGGTGGTGGGACATCATGTGCACCTGCACCATCACATCATGGTCAAAGAAACCTATAACATTTTCAAGAGGTTGCCAAGACAAAAAAACATGTAGTACCTCTTCTGGATTGACCCAGACGGAGTGCGCAGCCAACAGATTCTCTCCCAACACACCAATCTTCTGCAAGTGGGTCACAGTCCCATGCTCCACACCCCTCGTCTTCACTACCCACTCATTTTCAAACGGAATCTCGGCCACATGCTGCAGAAATGCTCCAAAAGGAGCCAATATTCATCATGGTTGATCTCATGCAAATTTCTCTCTTCACTCTCAAGGACTGCTGACGCTACTTTGAGACCACCAAGCTCTTCAGCCACACTCTTCATCCTCAAAATTACCATGTGGATGCCGGTCTTGTGCTTGTCAGCGGCGGCCTTGGTTCCGAGCAGCAACTCATCAGTGGCGTTCAGGATCTGGCGCAGTCCAAACCAGATGCGAATCCTGCCGTCTGCACTCCCATTCAGCTTCTCAAACAGCTGTTCCTGCACCTGAAGCCACAACTCTCATGTGAGACGTGAAAGGACATGGAAAGTCACCCAAAGTTGCAATGAAGCATCCCTTCCCTTGAATCAAAATCACCTCTAAATAGTTCTCAAATAGGAAGGAAAGGCGGCTTATATTCATCAATGAAACTGGAGTTTAGAGACCACCAAGCTCTTTCCATTAACTGAATTGAAGACTACTAAGCTGATTCTGATGACTGTTTGGAGTGAGGAAAGAGTAGTCAAATGTGGGGGGAGAGGGTTTAGGTTTAGGTTTAGGGTTGCAAAAAGGATTAGCGTTCACCTGCAAGCAATGCTGTGTGGTCTCCGCAGCCCACGACGGCGGCAGCCCTTCGCCGGCGTCCATGGTGGAGCGCGTCAGGCACGCGCGGATGCCCAGCTCCTCCACGGCGCGCGCCATCGCCGCCACATGCTGCCCGCCTGCCTCAGCAAAACATGTCACCTGATACAAACAAACGTGCACAGATGTGTAATCGATGTAAGATCCCAAACTAGCTGAAACTCCTGAACCCTCGCACCATCAACACGATATGGACACAGAAAACATGGACACAGGTGTGTAATTGACGCAAAATCTCCTCAACCATGGACACAGGGCTTTGGGATTTCTTTACCCCGGAATGGATGAGCTCGATACCGCAGAGCAAAGTGGACAAGTAGGAATCCTCGTCCGTCATGTTGGACTCATACGGCCAGATGCGGCCGTGCAACCACGTGAGCAGATCCACATCGTCCGCGATGCCGCGCGCCAGTTGCTGCGACGTGTGCACATGCGTGTTGATCAACCCTACAAAAACCCCAAGCTCGCCAACGCATCAAACAACGGAACAGAAAAGAGTGCGAGAGGTGTGCTTGATCGATCCTACGAGACTAGAAAAGAGGAGACCAACCAGGGATGATCCAGCGCGAGGAGAGGTCGAGAACGGAGTCCGCGCTGCGCTCGTAAGCCGCCACCACCTCCTCCGTCTTGCCAATCGCCACCACCTTGTCACCCTCCACTGCCATCGCCCCGTTCCCCAAAAACACCCGCATCTCCGTGTCCATTGTCACGATACTCGCATTCTTCAGCACCGTCACCGCCATCGCCAAAACCGACCCAATTCCTCACCACGAATCTCAAACCTGTCATGATTCGTGCAGACCTCTTCTTCATCTCCGAAAGCAACCAAACTGCAGGCTTCCTGGGAATTCACGAGAAAATCATGACATGCGATACCATGGACTGTTGCTGCTATCCGGAGGACATCGACCGCTCAACCTACACATGATGTTTTTCCGGGGAAGCGAGAACATGTGTCCGAGATCTGGTGACGTGAGACATCGTGGAATGAACAACAGTGACAGTACACGAGAGCGAAGTAAAGGAAACGGATTTTCACTTGTGGGTATGCGAAGGTGGGATGGCGACGGAGGAGACGACGACGACTGGGCCGTCGCTGGCGCTCATTCGCAAGCTATGGCGAGTGGGCAGCATGTTTTTCTTCGGCGACCGGCGCGCCAAGGCGCGCTTCCTGCTCGTCATCGTCCTCGTTCTGTGCGCCGTCTGCTCAGGTCTTCCTCCCCCCCCCCCACCCTCACCTCACCTCTCCTTCTCCTAGGGCAATGCAGCAGCTCATTCTCTCGTTTCATGCTACCACAGGTTTGTTTGTGGTGATGTCGTATGTGCAACGCGACTTCTCCACGGCGCTCTCAGGCAAAGACATCCCCGGATTCTACAAAGCCATATGGCAGTTCGTCGGGATCATCGTTGTGGCGGCGCCCTTGTACTCCTTCTATCAATACATGCAGGTGCCCCCTTCTCTCGCTCTCTCTCTCTCTCTAACCGATTGTTCTCTCAGTCGAAAGTTTCTTACATGGTGTGTTTGGATCCAGGACGTGCTTAGTCTCGAGTGGCGAGCGTGGCTGACCGAGACTCTTCTGTCCAGCTACTTCTGTACAAACTTCTCGCCATCTCTCTGTCTTCAATCCTATCTTTCTCACTTGCATGATGTGTTGAAATTGGCTTCCATATCTCACATATAATCTCACACATCAGTGTGTGTGCTTGATTGAAGCCAACAGGGCGTATTTTGATTTGAAGATGGACGGGAAGCTGGACAATCCGGATCAGCGGATATGCGAGGATGTATCCAGCTTCGTGCAGAACACCGTTGATATCGTGGTTTTGCTATCAAGCAAGTTCCTGAATGTCATCGGCTTCACTGGAGTTCTTTGGTACGATTTTCTTCTTGATTGTTTTCTTAGTTTCACCGAACGATATCTGTTTTGTTTTCTTCACTGCTTGGTTGGATTTTGTTTTGCAGGTCTATAGCTCCAGAGCTCGTTTTCTTCTTGATTGCATATTCAACCATCGGAACCCTCGTCACTGTGAAGGGCTTCGGAAGCAAATTAATGAGCCTCAAGTTCAAGGTAAGAATATGTTTTTTCCAAATACATCTGGTTATTAGATTTAGTTGTAAAGTGAGGTGAAGGTACCAAGAGTTTCATCCCTAAATCTCTTTAATTATCTATAATCAGCTCAAAGAGGAAAAAGGCGGTTAAGATTCATGGTACAACATGTATGCTTCCTTCTCAAAAGCGGCTAAAACTACTTCTAACTTGAGTGTAGAGACCATCGGGGTCTTCCATTGATCTAGTAGAGTGAGGAAAGAGTAGTATTGAAATAAAAGAGGGGGTATCTTAGTGAAACTTTGGGTGACTTTGGAAAGAACTCTGACTTGGAATCATGTGCAGGCTCTTCAACGAGAGGCCAACTTCAGGTATTCGCTTGTCCGAGTGCGTGACAACGTGGAATCCATTGCTTTCTACGGCGGTGAAAGTCATGAGGCAGCTACAATTAAGGTGACCACGAAACTCTTCTTTTTTTCAGTTATTATTGTTCTCTTCCGAATGCTGTTTCTCTTTTTTTGCAGGCCTTTTTAGCGACCATGATTGCGAACATCAGAGAACTGATTTTGTGGACCCGGCATCTGGCCCTTTTCAACAACGTATACGAGTTCTCTATGATCATTGTGCCGTCCATCATAGTTGCTCCTCGTTATTTTTCAGGAGAGGTAAACAAAACTCTACCATTTTCTTTGTGTTTCTTGTTCATATCGCTGTCTGCTGATTTCAGGCATGTGTCTTTTGCAGGTGCAATTCGGTGTCATCTCTCAAACGGGTTTTGCATTTCACAGGATTTTGGCTGCTCTTTCAGTCATTGTGCTCAAGTTTGGCAGCCTCAGGTTTGCGCTCCAATCTCATGGTTGGCTACTTTCCAGGATGAGATTGTAGAAAGATGCTGATGAAAAGTCCTCTTTCTGCAGTGGCCTTGCAGCGCAAACCGAGAGATTAGAGAGCCTGCTTTCAGCTCTGGACGATCACACTGGAGACGTGCGGTTGATGAAACGCCGCAGCTCATTTGTTGCCGACAATGACCGTGAGGAGACGCCGTTGTTGAGCATGGTTGCTTCTGGTCCGTCCTCTGACAGAAAAAATACTATAGAAAGTAAAACCTTTGTCGTCAGCGTCGTCCCAGAAGCTGTATCTTCTGGTCCGTCTCCTCACACAACATGTCGTGAACTGTTGTTTACTTACAAACAACTCTAGAAGCGTTAGGCACTCATCATGTGTCATTTTCGCTTGCAGGTACCATACAGAGGGAAGTAGGACCAGGCCTCATCCTGAAAGACCTCTCCATCTCGACTCCGAACTCGCACAATATCCTGTACCAGAACCTGAACCTGGAGCTCGCGCCGGGCGAGTCGCTCCTGGTGATGGGCCCCTCCGGGTGCGGCAAGTCGTCGCTCCTCCGCGCCATCGCCGGCCTCTGGACGCGCGGTAGCGGCATCCTGCAGAGCCCGCGCCCCTCCGACACCTTCTTCCTGCCGCAGAAGCCTTACATGCCGCTGGGATCTCTCCGCGACCAGCTTCTCTTCCCGGGAAAATCCTCCACCAACGTTGCAGATGAAGAGCTCTACAAAGCCCTGAAGGAGGTACAGTGCTGTCTCTCTTTGACCAATTTGTATAATCTAACATGTCCTATTTCATCATAATACAATAATAATATCAAAAACTGTTTCTCAAAACTCTAACGTGCGACACAGCAGACCATATTTAGGATACAAAAATGGTAGGCAACAGTCTTCAAATGTTAGAACATGCATCTACATAGACTTGTTATCTCTCTCTGACCAATTTCTACACGTCCAGTTGCATCAACAGGTTAAAAAAATAGATAGAATTTGCATCTACAAAGTTTTGCTATCTCTGACCAATCTATGAAGGTTTCTCTACTCTACTGCGTCCTGTTTAGTATACCAAGAATCTTCAAACGTTAGAATGTGCATCTACATAGTGTAGACCAATTTATGAACCTGTAGCATCAATGTCAATGTGATCTCTCTGTGAAATATTTATAAACCTTTTTCTACTCTAACACGTCCTGTAGCATTGACATGTTTAGGATATGAACTTGCATCTGGATAGTTTTATAACAAATGTATGCTCAGGTGTCGCTGGAGGACGTGGGTGCGTTGGAGGTGGTGAAGGACTGGTCGGACACTTTGAGCGCCGGCGAGCAGCAGCGTCTGGCGTTTGCGAGGCTGTTTCTGCACTGTCCCAAAGTGGCGTTTTTGGACGAGGCGAGCAGCGCGCTGGACGCGGGCAACGAGGCGCGTCTGTACGCCCTCATGTCGCACAAGCTGGACACGTTCGTCTCCGTGGGGCATCGCACTTCCTTGGTCAAGTTTCACACTTTTGTGTTGGAGTTCAAGGATGATCGGAGTTGGACGCTTTGTCGGCGACAGGAGTTCGTGTATCCTAGCTAACTGATACAAATTAGAACCATCGTGTTGGAGGGTAAGTTATCTTCTTTCCTTTGACATACATTTTTTCTACACTTTTGGTGATTCATTTGAGGCAATGAATACTTTTGTCTTGGGTTGGGCATTGCACTTACTTGGTAAGGTTTCGCGCTTTTGTGTTGGAGGTTGGGGATGTTTTGTCGGCGGGAGGAGTTTGTTTACTCTAGCTAACTGATAAAAATCGAAACACCATTGTGAGTGTCGATGTTGTAGGGTGAATTTCCTCGTTGGTAGGCACATTTGTGTGTTTCATTTAAGATTTGCTGTGTTGGAGACTCCGTTGACAAGATGAGTTTTGTCAATCCAAGTCATATTGGCACTTCAAATTTTTGGATAAAAGTAGAAATTTCTGGATAAAAGTAAATCTTATTCCAGGGCGGATTTTCTTTATATATTCATTAACATCCAACTTAGGCCCGCTTTACACTATGGTGGAATACTCCACTGGACAAGAATTCAAGGGAAATGAAGCAATATAATTAGAGAACAATTTGTTCACCGGATTGGGTTTATACTACGGCCAAGATTTGACCAGTGAAAAAAATGACATGGATGTCTATGTGGCAATACCTTTTAAAAGAGTTCTTTTTCTCTGGATTAGTTTCTTGTTCGACCTCAACCCCCGGACAAGATACCAAATCTCTGGAGAAGAAAATTGACTTAAAATATTCTTTCTCCCTGCAAATTCGACTTCAGTTACAAGTCCTCTGATATCTTCTTCTTCCATGAGAGTCTATTTTGAAAAAAAATTAATGGGTATATTTCGCATTTTTGTCTACTTTATGTGGTACAAATTCCAAGTGAGTTCGATTAGTATTGAATGAGTAACATGCATTTTAGTGGAAGGGGGTTGTACCAAAAAAATTCAGAGTTAGTTTGAACACTGTAACTTCGGCGTGCTGTAACTTTATGGTGGAAGGTCCTTTTCCAAACCTTATTTCACTCAAGGATGTGCATTTTTGTCTAGTTCACGTGGTACAAATTTCAAGTCATTTCCATGAGTATTGAGTGAGTTACGAACATTTTAGTGGGAGAGAGTTCTGCCAAAAACTTCAGGGTCAGTTTTGAACATTATAACCTTTGGCGTGCTGTAACTTTTTGGTGGAAAGTCTTTTTCTAACACTTATTTCGTTCAAAGCTGCGCATTTTTGTCTAGTTTATGTGGTACAAATTTCAAGTCATTTCAATTAGTATTGAGTGAGTTACGTGCATTTTAGTGGAAGGGGGTTTTGCATATTTGCAATTTTTTATGGCTCTCAAAAATCACATTGGATGTTGAATTCATGTGAACTTTTTACTACACAAACTAGACAAGGACCGTTTATTCCAACAAGTTTTACTACATTTTTATACTTGATATAAAATGTATAGATTTTGAAAGGTGATTGTGGCCAAAAACGCATGGGGACCTTATAACATTAAGTAGATTGAGAGATATCCATCTTTTGTTCGAAGAAATCAAAAGCCAATTTGGAAAATGATTTTTCATCTACAAAGAGTTGGCCCATTGAAGAAATTAAAAGGAAAAGACAAGATGACATTGGCAAAAAGCCGGAAGGAAATTAAATAAACAAATTATATTGATGGTACATGTTTTATTTAGAATAGTTGCTTTTGAGTTTGACCTTTTATTTGGACATCAATCGTTGTCAAGGTTTATCTTATCTTTATCTTTATTTTTATATTGACATCTTTTGAGATTTCTTTTTCATTCTTCCAATGTGCAAAAATCATTTTATTTCTATTAGTTGGGTCAATTATTATCCACATAAAAAAAAACAATGTCCTAAAGTTTTATACTAATTTTTTTTCCAAATTATGTGTTATTTTTCATTTTTCACTTTTATAATTATTGTATTGAAAACATTGTATACCAACTTCATATCGTCTTTTTACAATATGATCTCAAGAAGGATTGAAAGAAAACTAATTTTATGTCAATATTGATATGGACAAAAGTGCCTTCTATTTTCCTTATGTACTTTTGGTAAATAAATATGAACAACTAAATTGATTTTTTTTGGTAGTATAAAAATATAAAGTACAACCCACAGTAAGCACATAGATGTGTTATTACTTAAACTAATGTCAGCATCAACAAGCCTTATGTGGTAATTGAAGAAAAGGCAAGCAAATAATTGAAAGGTTTGAAACAAATCAATTATAACATGGTTGTGTGTGCTAACAGCATATATATTGTATTCATGTGATATTTTTACCACACAAACTAGAGAAGTAGGGGCTTTCTTCCCAACAACAGTTACTACATTTGGACATTTGATGCAAAAGATATAATTTTTGTGGTTCAACGGAGCCCATAATGTATATAATATGTCCAAGGGGACCATTAGAAATTGTGGTTTCCATTGGCTAGCATAAACTTTCTTGGTGGTGAAGTTCACCGGTGGTCTTCACCTTATGAAGTTGGCCACTGGACTTCACCATTGTGTGTTTACACTACTAACGGGTCAAGACTTCTTCATGCATTACTTTATTCTTGTTTTGTCTTGTCCAACATCCACCGCTCGCCTCAAATAACATCTTGGCCAAGCTGGTGGAGAACTCCACCATAGTGTAAAACAAGATGGTGAACAAGATGGTGGAGAACTCCACCATCTTGGCCAGGGTGCGGCCAGCGGCAAAAAAAAAAAATAAACAAATAAAAAATATATTTTTTATTTTTTTATTTATTTTTTTAAATTTAAAAACTTAATTTTTTTTAAATTCTAATTTTTTTTCCAGTGTCTTTTTCTGGTTTTCAAAAAAAAAATTAAAAATATATTAAAAATTTAAAAAATCCGACCGGGCCACTCACGGCATGCCACGTGGCATGCTGTGAGTGGGTGGCCAGCTGCAGCATTAAGACGGGGCCCTGGGGAACTGCTGAAGTTCTCCGTCGATGGGACCTCGAGGAAACCCCACCCCGCTCCCCCGTTCTGGGGCATGCGGTGGGGAATCCCCGCCACCCCGCCACAACATTTCCACCCCATCTGCCTGCCGGGTTGTTGTGGCGGGGTGGAGATGCTCTTAGTATTACAGTTTTCTATTGATTCATGTAAAGTTTAGCGTGCCAGAGGAAGATTTGCGTTTTTTAGACGGTAATTCTCTAAATGTGATAGTTTCCAGCACAACAATCAAGTTTTACAAGTTTCGTCCATGTACAGTATTACACAAACCATACAAGCCTGTAACACATCACCACCACAGATGCGACGACAGTTGAGACAAGAAAGAGTTTAGTACACTGCTAAAGTGATTTTGTCTTCCAGTGACAAGAGTTTAGTACACTCCATCAGGTGACAAACATAACAAAGTTGTAAGCTTTTCCATCCTAATCAAAAACCAAAAAGCGGAGACCAGAATATGCTTGAGGGAAAGTCGCTCAAAATCTTGTAAAGAAGGCCAAAACTGTACACAAGGCGGCCGTTTCAACTCAGCTGCCCTCTGTAAACCACGGTGGAGTATCATCACTCATCATCACGCCTCAGCCAGGACCTCTTTCTCTGAGAGCTAAACCTCGGAACTCTACTCCCTAAGTTGATAATTTTGCAATCCGCATCATCAGTGTACATAAATAAGATACCTCCTGTGATTAACCTTACGCGGTCTCTTCCTTGCTCTTCTTCTTCTTCTTTTTCTTTTCTGACGTGGTCCCGTTCACAGCTTCCACCGCTGCCTCCACCGCCGCCTCTGCCACCGCCTCGGCCTCCGCCTTCCTCTTCTTCTTCCCGGACTTGGTCAATTCCGGTGTCACGGCCACGGCCACGGCCACTGTGCTGGCCTCAGGAGTGGCAGCGTCCTTGGACTTCTTTTTCTTCTTTGTTGGAGGAGTCGCTTCGATTGTTGTTGTCGCCTCAGCGGCAGGCTCGTCTTCAGCGACGTCCTTGGATTTCTTCTTCTTCTTCTTGGCAGGAGTAGTAGCGTCCTCGGCAGGAGTCGCCTCCACCGTTGGGACCACATCCATTGTCACATCAGCAGCCGTGTTGTAGACCTGAAGGATTCCCAAAAACATGAGTCGTTTGCTAAGTGCCCAGTGAATAATGGAAATGGGACTTCAAACGCCAATAGATAGAAAGATTAACTTCCCAAGGTCCCCAAGCAGTCTTCTCCCCATTGATGTACAAAATCAACACGATTCCTTCGAGAAGAAATGAGCTATGACAAAGGACACTTCTACAATTACACGGGCACTTGCCACAAGAACACTTCTATGAATACAAGGAGTACCGTAAACATGGTGACACTTGACACAAGGACAGAAGTGTTCTGAGCAGTGGACGCCTCTGAAGACAAGTGATCAGAGTCACAAACTGCACTGGAACTGGAGGAATTTGCACAATATATTGCCTGAGAAACATTGGCTTACCTTCGCGGAAGACAGCAGCCCTGGTGTGTCGGACTTCCTGTCCTTGTCATACGCCTGGATGTTGGGCTTGCCCTTGGACCCCGGAGTACTGACGGTTTTACCCAGAGCTCTGCCCTCGAGCTGCCTCAACCTGGCTTCCACCTTCGCCCGGCTTTCGATGCCGATGCTGGCCTCTGTGGCGTCGCCCAAGGCATCCATACGGATGGACAGCGCGGACTTGGCTGCCAGCACTCGCGAGATCTTACCCTTGAATTTGGGTGCAGCTTGCCCTATCAATGATGCGTGGTAAATAAGTCCGTACTTGGGTGTTTCATGCTTCGTCTTCAACGCCCTGAACAGAGCCTGCACATGAACCGGATTCACACCATTATCTCACCAAAACCTAAATCAAAAACATATCCTCAGAATCTAGTTCACCATTATAAGATATTCTCAATGAGGACATGTGATGGTGGAGGCCTGGAGTCCGGTGATAACGTAGAGGGGCACGTGTAATATCTTTAACCAAACAAAAAAGTCCCACCTTCTCGGCTCCCAAAATCTGGACCGTGCTTGCAGGGTGCTTCGCCAAGTTGATGAGACTTCCAGCATGAGCGATGAGCCGGGCTCCAACCAATTCTCCAACCATGATGGTGAGATTCGGTGCAATGGCGTTCATCCGGCTTCGCAGATAGTCAAAGAGCTGGCCTCTGTACTCAGAGAGAGCGATCACCTGGTCGCACAGAGACTTGATGTTGAGCATGTCATGGTCACTCACTTCCGTTCCCATGGAGATTACCGCCGCCTCCTTCATGTCAGCTTCTACCTCCTCTTGCAAAATCTGTAGAAACTTCGTCAGTAACAGGATACAATGAGAAAATCTAGTGTTTAGAGTTGCTCGTACTCACGCCAGAGAAATCCAGGTCTGCCGCGTTCGTCCGGCTGCCCATCAGCTTCACAGTCTTGGCGTACTGCACATTATCAGCCACAATCTTGGCCATCTCCGGGAAGTGCCATCCGTACCACTCGCGCACCCTCATGGCGTAAGTGTTGAGCTCCTTGTCCAAGTCGTCCAGCAGCCCGATGGCCTGCACGATCATGGTGTCCACCTTGTCCGGGCTAAACTTCAGTTTATACCTGGACAAACTGTGCGACAGCCCCAGGCTCATGGGCGCCATGTCCTGCCCCGCCAGCCCGGATATCAGCTCCGACAGCTGCGACCTCAGCCCCCTCATGAGCTCCGCCACGGCCGCATTGTTCACACAGTTGATTTCCTGCATAAATTCATGCACTCGATTCAACTCTCTCACACACACAACGTAAACTCTCTCTCGCGACGTTAACTCTCACTTACAACCTGAACCCTCGCGCACAATGCAATCTCTCTCTCAACCTAGACCCTCTCGCACATTCTAATTTCTAACTCTCTCTCACACCTAATTCTCACACACAACGGAAACTCTCTCGCGACCGACACTCACCAGCTTGTCACTGATGGCCTTCCCGAGCTTGGAGTCCGCAATCGCCAACGTCTCCCCCTGGCACTGCGCCTTGAGGAACTTACGCAGGCCCTTGGGCAACTTGCTGTCCACCAGGTGCGACGCGGCATTCAGCGCGTCCGTCGTGTTCTCGAATTTATCAAACGCCTTCAGCTTCACCATCTGAACTCACCAAAAACCCAACATTTCTCAACACCAAACCCTAAAAAAAACCCTAAAACACACAACACATCCACAAATGATCCCGTACCTTCCGCGCAGCCTCCGCGGTCTCGAACTCCTTGTAAAGCTCCTGCAACCAACATAAACCCCGTCAGTCAATCGACGCACTCCATGAAAGCAGAGAGAATTCCTCGTCATGATCCAGAGAGGATTCTTACGCCGGAGGCATCGAGCTTGCCCTCGTTGAGAACTTTGAAGAGGGCGAACCCGGCGGGCGTCTCGAAGAGCGCCAACATGGTGGTGAGCGGGTGGTGGCTATGGTGATGATGGCGATGAAGAAGGTGGAGGCGATGGTGGTGCAAGGCGAGGCAAGCCGCGGCCCAAAGAGGGGTGCATTCCTGGGGTTTAGGGTTTAAGGCGCCAAAGGCTTGGGCTTGGACTGTACCACCATTGCACATGTTAGGGTTTCAGCCACTTCGTCAAGATACCCTTCCAGAATAATATCCGGTATACTTATATCCGGAAATTATATCCGGTATAATGATATCCGGTGGGATGATATCTGGAAGATACCGGTTCCCTTGTCTGTTGTACGTGCCCCAATGGTTCTTGTGTTCCTCGTCACTCGGGAACGTGTACTCTGACGAGTTCTCCATAGGGAGTAGGGTTTAGGGTTCATTAATCAGGTTATGCTTGCTTAACCCTTAAGGCTGATCGTCCACATACTACACTAAAGATCACATTTAGTGTAATGCTCAGTAAATGACTTGTAAATGCGATAAGTTTTTACTCTTGATGCCAATTTTTACCAAGAGCACAACTCTCTATAGTATTTAAATAAGAGGATCATTATAAACATAGTTGGTAAAAATATTCACTTAAAGTAAAAACTTATCGCATTTACAAGTTATTTACTGAGCATTACACTAAATGCGATCTTTAGTGTAGTTGTTTTGGCACAAGAACCTTTACATTATGTGCTATAGGCCACTTCAAAGGAAAGATCAGACCATGACTTAGAGGTGGAGGAAGGTGGGCATCTTTTGAGACCATCGCCACCACAATCGGTGCAAGTATCACCACGAGCTACAATGATTTCCATGAAATGGGTTTGCAGATTTTCGTGTTGAAATGTATCCGTTGCATAGATGTCTTTCTACATGATCTAGAACACTTGTAGATCCTCACAGGCCAAAAAAGCTCATCAACCTTAAAGGGTTAAGGTCGAGGGCGAGCGCAACCATGGGCGGAATCTACGAGGGTCGTAGATGCCGTTGTTCGTCATCAAGGCAACGGGTACATTCTGTCCATGGTTGCTCCTGGCGTCGTCCTTCGAGGATAAATTTGCTGATTCTGGCTTTTTGATTACCCATGTGAGGTAGTAAAAATAGACTAACCAGAGGAATTGTGCCTAAAGATGCAAAAGATCTTATAGAGAGTACGTTAGCTTCCAAGAATATCTCATATTTTGTGACAAAAGTTTTCACGCCATTACATATCATTGTCTTATGCAAAAGTCGAGAAGACATGGCTTAAGCACACGTGGACAAACAATGTTCTCAAATGAGTCAAGAATTGTAAGAAGGTTTTTTTAACCCTTAAAGGACCGTGACTATGAGATGCTCAAAAACTCTAAAACCACCACAAAACTCCTCGTCTAAGAGGATGTCCATTAGGGCCCGCCGCCTCTGCAGAAGTGCCCGGGCTTGCGTGGCGGAAGCATTGTGGCCCCCCGCCGCCCCAATCAAGCAAAGCAACACTAGTCTACTCTCAGGACGCCATTTTCTGATATTTTCTCGGCCGCTCAGTATCTTATGGCGCGGTAGTGCAGCAAATAGGAGGTGGATATGTGGTTCACTTTGCGATTTCGTGGGTCAATTTCTTTGGGCGTTTACGTTCTCATGTCAAGTTCACTAAGTGTTCGCATGTAAAGATCATTGGGCGGTCGTTTTCCCTATTTGTCAAGGCCTGGAGCAATAGCCAGCAGTAGGAAATGGGCTCTAGGACAGAAATTGCGTGCCGGCTCCAATGGGATGTCCACAGGTCCATTGAGGCTGGGTTAGTGCTCCTAGTGGAGATGCTCTGAAACCCATTTTGACATTATATAACTAATTTCAATCGTAGGATCTTTAAGTTAACTATTACAAGAAGACACTCAAAAATTTTGTCAATTTTGACCATGTGGATTGTAAGATACATGAATTTGAAAAGTTCACAGAGTCCTTATCCTTCAGTATATGGTAAAGGAAAAAAAGGCTAGCATGAAAAGAATATATTTGTTTTACATTGGGCTTATATCCATAGGGCTTATAGTGACTATCCAAACTAAGTATAAAATCAACTTGGTTAAATTATGGTCGAGGTCTTTGTTTACATAGAAAATGTTCATGTGTATATATATACTATTTGGGTTGAATTGTAGAATTATGCATTCATGTATATATATGAGAATTCTTGCTTTAGTTATACGTCATGTCCGATAAAATCATCATTTGAAATGGAATCATCACATTATATAGTTGAATATATTTCTTAACATTAAAAAATGGGCACTCAACAAAGATATTGATATTGAAATGTTTGCAAATTTTGGGAACAACTCTTCAATTATTGATGCAAAAATAAATGTCTAATTCATTGTAATAGCATGGGCAAGAGCAATAATCCAAATAAGATCATCCATGAAAATACTAGAAATAAAATTCAAAAAACCAAACACCGGAGTAAGATATATTGACTTTAGAAACATATACAATATTGCAATCTAATGTACCATGTCTATCAACCTACCCAAAAGAAGATTAGAGAACAACCGACCTCTACCAGAAACACAAGATACCACTAATTTATCACCTTTCAAATCCTTCAACATCAAAACCGGGATGTAATTCTTGGTTATCAAATACTTGTTTAGAAGTAGGCAGTGTTGACCCTTGAAATGGGAGAGTAGTTTCATACTGCTAAACTCATGTCTACTTGACATAGACTTAGTGGTAGAACAAACAAAATATTAGTTCACACTAGCTACTATGGAGTTCTTCTTCTTCTAAATGTATGCATACATATGGATACATTTGGATACACATGCAATCACCTAGTAGACACCTACACAATAGTATACCTTAAAAAATATTGAAAAAAATAATCATGTTCATTTATCTTTAAGACCACTAGTCGTAGCACCCTAGACACACTAATAAACAATATCTCCAACATCCTGGAGAAAACATATAAAGCCTACATCCAAATCATCAAACAGAGCACCTAAAGAAGGAGGCTATTTACCACAAAAACTCTCAAAAAAATGGAAACAACACTTAACCACTCGGAAAACTATTTGTATCACTAAAAACAATCCACAATGGTTCTCTCACCCCATTTGTCAAGAAGTACAAACCCTCCAACATACCCAAATCCCGCCTTGACCACCTCCCCATACATACACCAGATGAATGGCTTCATGATATTGCATTAATCGCAAAAGAAGCCAACAAACAAGCCAGAAAATAACTACCAAGTATTCTAGAGAAAATACCACAAAGCCATCTCTAAATACATTCAACTGTATGAAACTAGCCCAAAGAAAACTACTAGAAGAGTCTTCAAATATAATGATTCTCCACCACTAGATTGCATCACCAATCACATAATAATATCTTAACTAGCCCTAAAGAAATTGTAGATGAAATTTATAACCAGCAAACAAAAAACAATAGACCTACCGTACCTACATGCAACTACTTACTAGACCACCCAATTACATGTATAACACGCAATTAAGCAATTATGCACTTGGCCAAGTGCATTGGTTGGTGGTAAAAAAACAACGTGTTTTTGCTCAAAACTTTTTTTTTAAATTATAAAAGTTGTAAACCGTTTTGAAGTGAATTTACATGTCTTTTGTATTCAACATTGGCATTTTCATGTGCACATAAGTGACATGTTTTCTTTGTTTTGGTTTAAAAGACATCTTGAATGTTGTCATACGTCATTACACAAGTGAATTTGCTATACAAAAACTAACTTGATTCTTATTCAAGATGACTTGTAAGGCGATGTGCACATTGACTATTTCCTTTCTTGTCTAAGAAATAGATCCTGGATGCATCTATTGCAAATTGAACTGCGTAATCGCAAGGACTCTTAGAGAATTTTAACATTGTTTCCTCGAACATAATGTAGACCAAAGTGGTTTGAGTTTCTACACTACATGGAAATCAACATGCAACCATTGATTGGCACACACTTGCTTATAAATGGATATGCAATGAGAAGTTGACATGCATGTGCTTGATGTGAAGTAGTGTGGGTGATCCACATCAATAATGAATCCTCACTATACAAAGTGAATAGTGTAGTGCCTAAATCTATTTGTCAGTAATGAATCCTCACTGTTCAAAGTGGAGGCTTTGAGGGAAGCGCATTATCAACTGTTGGAATAGATGGCTTTTGAGACATCTTGCGATGTTACAAATGCCACTACAATCTAACTAATCCGAAACACATGTCGCGGAAGTGGGCGCTCGACTCATCCACTTCTGCGATCCACCAGCCATGGTTCTCCCAAATTCTGTCAATTTTTGGTGGTGCCATAACGCTACACTCAAAAAACCTGTATATCATTACAAAACGATAGTCACTATTAGTATGGAATAAGAATTTTTGAACCTCCACTCATTGCACAATTTTTTTGAATATGCTACACCCCTTGTGTACCTCTAAAAACTATTGCACTACGCAAGATCTAAATCCAATACCATCGTGTTAAGCATGTTGTTAGTTCTTTGATGAGATAGCATATTAATCCAAGTCAATTATTTTCACACATTGTCACACAATTTCGACCACGGTACCGAATTCCACATAAAACTTTGAGATCTTCGTATGAATCACTTTTGATTTTTCCTACGGCATTATGTGATGTAAACCTTCTTATTGACCATTTGAATTCTCATTTCAAAAAATATTAAGTTCACAAAAATATAACGTGAATTGAGAATTTTTAAACCTCCACTCATTGCACAATTTTGAATATGCTACACTCCTTTTCTACCTCTCAAAATTGGAATATAGCAAAATAACATTATGATTAACATTATGGTAAATAATTGAGAATTTTTATAGTGCAAAAATTGGACACCAATTGAAGTCAAAGTCTGCTGATCCAGAAAACGCAGGGAAGAAAATGAGCATTTTCACTACTTCAAACATTATAATCTTTCAATCCGTGCGGTAAAACTTTATGAAATTTTAACAGTATATTACTTAATAAGTCATATTTAAGATCCTACGGTTAAAACTACCAAAAAAACTTCATTTTTTCTTCCTTGCTAAATGCACTAAAACAAGCATTTTTAACGATTTTTGGTTGAGATATTCTCAACATCATTCATGGACCAAGGTACTTTGGGTATCAATAGCGAGGGTATCACCACCAGGGTATGAGTTCGTAGGTACCAATACCCGGTTGTCAAGCGGTGTATCAACTTAGGGTATCAAATTAGGGTTTGGTATTAGGGTTTTGGGAACGAGGGTATCAATGAAGGATATCAAGGTGTTGCACCTTTGGGTAGTCCTACGAGGGGTGTGCGCGCGCACACCCTTGGCTGTCGTTGTGAGGGAGGCTGTGAGTGAGAGAGAGGGTTTGAAGGAGAGAGAGGCTTGTGAGAGGCTTGTGAGTTTGTGAGAGATGGGCTTATGAGGGGCGGAGGGTGAGGAGAGAAGAGTTGTGAGGGAAGAGAATGGAAGGGGAGGGAATTTGTGGGCGGCTAGGGTTTGGGAGAGATGGGTTTG
>OZ020522.1:1043208-1123724 GCA_963971425.1 Bryoerythrophyllum caledonicum
CGCGCCTACGCCTGCGACGGTAGGTCGCGCCTGGGCCTGCGACGGCAGCAACATGAACTTTAAAAAAAAAACTCTAACCACTCAAACCTCAATCCTCGTCGCGCGTCGCTGCTCCTTCTCTTCTTGTCGCGCTCCATCGCCTGCTCCACCTCCGTCAGCGCACCGTTGAATTGCGTGTAATATACTATATGTGCGGTAAGACAATACCCATGGCATGACCTTGACGGCTTCACTATAGAAAAACGTGGTAAACTGCGAATCCCGCTACACATTTACTTTAACCATATCACATATGATGCGTGCCTCAAAAATCTAGGAAGCAGTAAAGCTCCACGATCAAGCTCTACGATCAGACCGCATCCCAAACTCCATATCAAAACTAATGCCCTCAAGATTCGATGAACTTCTCTCACTACTCTTCCCTCACTGCTACAAAGAGAAAAAATCCCCGCCTCATGGAAAAGCAATTCTACAATACTATTGTACAAAAAAAGGCGACCCATCAATGCTTCCTAACCATAGACCAATTGCCTTAGCCAACACTATTTAGAAATTCTTTACAAACACATTTACATCCATATTATCCTCATAAGGAGAAAAATACCAAATCTTACACGATAGCCAAGGAGGCTTTCGTGCGAAAAGACGTACTGCTAGACAACTCCAAACCATAATCGCCGCACTTGAAGACGCACGATTTACAAACCAAGACATATATATTTTTGTATTTTGATTTCAAAAATGCATTTGGCTCTATTGACCACGCAAGGCTATTAGCAATTATGTCTGACCTTGGATAACCCAATGACGCAGTCACATTAGTTGGAAAAATCTACTCTCACTCGTCCACCTTAGACGTTGGTGAATATTTTGGAACAACCCGCCCCATCCCCATACAACGAGGAACTGTACAAGGTGATACCTTAAGTCCATATTTATTCATTATCTTCTTAGAACCACTACTACGATGGATGCAATGGGGAAATAACGAATACACCTTTGGAACATCACAAGTCACCATATACTGGACCGTATATGTTGATGACCTTGCTCCTATTGCCGGTAAACTTAAATCACTACAAATCCAGCTGAATATAATTGACAAACTTTGTGACTGATCATTAACAGAATAAAAAATAATGGACTAAGATCAATAATAGATTCAGAAAAAAAAAAAAAAAAATCCTTGTCAAAAAATATGCAGGAAGCTCCAAAAGTATGCAATAGTATATCACTTAGTTCTTTTGAATCCATATCTTCATATGAAAGATTTGTAGAGACCAAACTCATTAGAGTTTGTTCTAAATGTCCTCAGCATCAGTAATTTGTGATCTTGGTGAATAATCAGAGAAAACAAATGAAACTGAAGCATTGTCTTGAGAAACTGGCAAAGCAAATTCTAAGGAAGGACAAGATTGCCGGAATTACTTGAATCAATAGCCGGAATTTGGAACTCATTAAACTCATTTGCAAACTCTTAGAGAAAAAGTAACAATTTAGAGGAATTTGCCAATCCAACTGATTATCAACACGTTTTAGATAAGTGCCAGAAAAACTCCATATTAAAAATGAAGTGATCTTTTTCGCACTCTGATTGGTAGTTTTTGGAAATCTCGCATGTCTTGTAATTTCCCTCCACACGCCCATTCATGTTAGAACTATCAACTTCCAAGCTCTAAACATTGAATCTATGAAAGTCCCTCCACGCAAGTCATGTGCACATTTCATACACCAAAGGCACCAAATTAAGCAAACCTTGAGAATATCCCAAGGTTTCTCCATAGTATCTCTTGATGGCATATTGTCCATGATAATTTGAAAGTGCTTCTAAATGAATCCTCGAGTAGCAGTATGGAGAATTGTGTGTCCCAATGGTGCTTCCAATCTTGTGAGCATCCCGACCGCAAACCTCCAATGTACTTAGGCCAAACATCCTCTAACAGCAGGACATTAATCTAACTGATGTCAAAGTAGTATCTTCCAAGGTTTTGAACCCAGGGTACATCCTCATGTGATCATCTTTGCCATACAGAAGACATAGTGCCCAATCAGGTTTTCTTCCCATTCATTCTGGTGCACCTCACATCGCGGAATGTGCGCAAGAACCGGGCGTAATGAAACCTCACGTCGAAAATCCCGGGCACCTTTAAAAAAAATCACGTTGCTCTTACGTGCGTTGCGCCGGGGCCTCACCCTATTAACCCTTGAAGGACCAGAGTCTCTTTCGGGGGGATTTCTGATTTTGGGCAGGTTCCTAAAATTCGAAAAAAAATCTTTTTTCTCTGAAATTTTTATTCTAGATTGCCTCTCATAAGAGCTTCGTGGACATATTTTTATTTTATTTTTTGGATTTGTGGTTTGTCTTTAGTGTAAAAAGGCATTTTATTCCAAGTCAAACATTTTCACACATTGTCGGGCAACGGGGGAAAAAAACTTCATCTTTTCTACATAAAACCTAGAGATCTTCATATTTTTCGCTTTTTATTTTTTCAACAACAATATGTGGTGAAAACCTTCTATTGACCGTTTGGATTATCATTTGAATACATACGTAGATCACAAAAAAATTAAATGTGAAATGGCAATTTTTGAACCTCCACTCCTTGCACACTTGTATTGAATATGCTACACCCCTTTTTTACCTCTAAAAATTGGTGTGCTGGGAAATAACATCATGCTTAAGACAATGGTAAAAGATTTAGACCTTGTACAATGCAAAAATTTGATACAAAGTGAAGTCAAAGTCTGCTGATCTACTCAACGAAGGGAAGAAAATGAACCATTGCTTTGACTTTAAACACTAAAATCTATCAATCCGTGCGGTGGATTGCAACCAAAATTTCACGGCATGTTTATATAGAAGTCTATTTGAAGATCTTACGGTTTAAAATCCAAAATTCACTTTAAAATGTGATTTTCATGTCTCTTTTTGGCAGTGGCAGTTTTGGACTGGTTTTAGAGCAAAAGTGGTCGTGGTCCTTTAGGGGTTAAAGCACCCCCACCCGTTCGCATTTTGAAAGGAAATAATAGTACATGCTAGTATTGGAAATCTCACATCTAAAGTAACTAATTCAGCTTATACTTTATTCTAATTCCAAAAGATTCAGTTTCTGTTCTTGGTACAAGAGTTGGACCAGCACAAGAATGATCTTTGATCTAGTGTAATGTTAGAGTTAAGGTTGAGCCTGAACTGCTACCAGCCGTTTAAATAAATGAATTATATCAAATTGCGCCAATGAGCATCACAGCAACAAAAGTTCATTTCATGCTTAAAAAAGAACAAGTGTACAGTAGTTGAGGTTTGGACAGTAGAATATTACTTGGACCCAAAAATAAAAATATCAACAAGGACTAGGACTCTTTCCCACTTTCCACCACAAATATCTTCGCACGAAGAGTCACTCTGCTGCTTCTGTAACATAGTAAGAAACGCCTCACTTGCGCATGTGCCTCAAACTATCACTTGGGACCACAAGGCTCTAATTATTCATGTGGTCCCGACTCACAAACTACAGCACTGTATCAAACTCAGGACCACACTGTCACAGAACGCTACCGTGAAAAGCAAGTCATCAGCAGTTATCAATCACTCAGTTTTATTCTATTCATTGAGAGAATCAAATTTGAAAGAGGCAACAGAAGTCATAGAGTTGGCGTGGAGAGTTATTTGTTTTCCATGAAATATGTCATTTCGAAAAATGCGTGTGCTGTTAATTGAATACCTGACAATCTAGCCAGCGTTTTCTGAACAAGTTACGGAAGGTCACTCAACTTCCTGCATCCGATAATAACAAAACAAGATAAGAAAGTGCAAATAAATCCTCATCTCTACTAAAGGAACAGATATTCTAGTCCCAAACATTCTGGCATCCGAAACTTGCGGACTCAGATGCCGTGTTCAGAATGAGGAATAACTTATTCACGGCTGCGGCGTGAAGGTCCTAGTTCACAACCAACATTGCCACCGACGGCGACTCAACTGTCAACGAGATCGACGGCGCCTCCACAATCAACGCAGTTTCAACAAAATCATTCATACATATAATATAGACGATGAAGAAACCAAGGAAAGCAGAAATCAAGGGCCACACTCAACCACCTGCAACCACCAGTACAAATGGGCCTGTAATCGACCCTCTTAATTCGACCCTCTTAATTCGGCACTTTTTCCACGATACAAAAATCTTTGACTCTTTTTAGACAGCTTTCTGGGACATCTCTCCTAAAAGTGTCGAATTTCGAAAGTCGAAAACAACTAGTGAACACGAGTTCTAAGTGGAAAGTTTGATCTGCCGAGGCTGAGGTTGTGTGAGTAGCATGGAATATTATCAGGGTGAAGCCATGCAATGGTTGCAGTCAGATGGAAGTCATGGTGGGTTGGTAGTTCCGCCGAGAGATGGAGAAACTAGCCATGTCGTGGACGGGGTGGTGCATCAGTTTCAAGTGGTGGTCGCCATGCTGCTTTGGATGCTGACGACGTGCGCCAAGGTGGTGCTCGCGCTGCTGCCCCGGGGCTCGCTCGGGCCGCTGCCCTTGTTCACCGCCTTCCTCACGCGGATCAGCGCCTCATCTTGGGAGGATATTCAGATCACCGGCTCTGTGTCCCGGATCGTGCGTGCCAGGAACGACGTCGTCTCGGAGTCGAGCACAATTGAGCGTGCTCTGACGCAGGTAATTTGGAACTTGGTTTGTGTAGACTGGTATGCTCCTGACGTGAGTTTTGATGTTGTGATCTGACCTTGCAGGTGGTTTCAAACTTGGTTTGTGTGGATATGATGCTCGTGACGTGAATTTGATGTTGAAAAGAACTTTGGACCCAATTCTGGCGTCTGAACGTGACTAGAGTGACGTGAGTTTTGGTGGTGGTTTGGTTGTGGAGGTGCTGGCGTTGGTGAACGATGTGCCTGCCTCGTCCAACAAGTACCTGTTTCTGCAAGACCTGGCGGACAGGTTGATCGAGGAGAATAGCGCGGAGGGCGGCAAGTACGGCGCCATCAACCGCGCGGTGCTTAGACGCGGATTCGCCCGCACAATCCACCTGCTCGGGCAGTTTCTGGAGTGCCACGGCCGACGATGTCCTCACTCATTCTTGGGGTAAGTCCACCACTTTCTCCTCATGTAACAACAATCCGTTCTGATGTCCGTGATGAACCGCAGTACTCGATTCGGCGCTCTGACCATCCCGGAGCCCTTCGGCAGAGTTTGGTCACTCGTTGGAGGTGCTCTCTCGCTGCGGGGCGTCTCCCAGCGGCGTGACGATGCGGACATGGCGGAGAAATTCGCGAGAGAGCTGCTGTGGATCACGCAGAAACTGCTCACATGCGGCGGAATGGAGGACGCCGTGCAGAAGTGGAGCTCGGCCGCGCCTCTCGCGGAGAATTCCCTTTGCGCTTCACCGAACGTCCAAAAATCCCTCGTCCGACTCTCAGGTAACCAGACTTAACCCAGTCATCTGATGCTGGCTACGGTTGAATCGCGGTGCACATGTGATTCTCCCCTTCGTTGCAGCTCTGGCTAGTAAAAGTGTGGTTGAGAGCACTGATCTGACCCGAGTGATCGATTCATGGTACACATCCGACGAACTATAGCTTCGTGGTTAAGAACATGCACGGCGGTAACCAATCTCACCCGAGTAATCTTCTGAATCCACCCCATTTGACGCGTCAAGTGGTGTTTTCTTGCAGCGTTGTTATGTAAGAGCGTGATGGAGAGCACGGAGCGCACGCCGCATGAGGTGTCTGCGAAGTTACTGCTGTCGTGGCTGCCGCTGCTGTGCGCGGCGACGCACGGCGGCGACGGACCCCTGTTCGCGTCGCAGGCGGAGCGGGGCGACGCGGAGCAGCAGCTGGAGCGGCTGGTGGCGTCGCTGCCGGAGGCGCAGCAGGAGCGGGTGCTGGCGACCTGGCTGCACCACTACGCCCTGGCGCCCGCCGCGTCCCATGAGTGGCCCAACCTCGTCAACTGCTACCACGCATGGTGCTTCACCACCCGCAAGCTCGAGTAGCATATCTCTTTCTCATTTCAGTAGTTTTCATCACCTCCATGAATAAAACACTTTGTATATAAATTAAAATTGGCCTAAGCCTTTGATTAGCTGATTATCTCCAGAGCAGTGGGACCGTATTCATTCTCCTCCTTTTATTGACTTCACACAACGAATTCACCACAAGCAACCTCACTTAACCCCCTCAAGGACCAAGTGGCCCTTGGGGGACGGTTTTGATTTCGGGCAGGTTCCTAAAATTCAAATAAAAATCTTTATTTCTCAAAACTTTTATACTAGATTTCTTCTGATAAGAGCTCCATGGAAATACTTTATTTTATATTTTGGATTCATGGTTTGAAAGATAGTACCACTCAAAGCCACTCCGGGCAGCTCCAAAATTTTGCTAGAAGTCTCTATTGACATTGAGATTTCCCATGCATGTAGAGAAATATTACCTTCTTTGAAAATGTAAAAAAAAAATCTCTTTAGTGTATAATTTTTTTAAACTCAAATCAAACATTTTTTCACATTTCGGATAGCTGAGGATAAAAATTTCATCTTTTCTACATAAAACCTAGAGATCTTCATTTTTTAAATTTAAAAATAAATAAATTTAGACAACAATATGTGGTGTAAACCTTCTTATTGACCGTTTGGATTTTCATTCTAAAACATTAAATTCTCAAAAACATGAATCGTGAATTGACAATTTTTGAACCTCCACTCCTTGCGCACTTGTTTTGAATATGCTACACCCCTTTTCTACTTCTAAAAATTGGTGTACAGGGAACTAACACCATGCTCAACACAATGGTAAAAGATTTAGACCTTATGTAGTGCAAAAATTTGATACCAAGTGAAGTCAAAGTCTGCTGATCCACTCAAAGTAGGGAAGAAAATGAACCATTTCCTTGACTTCAAACATATAATCTTTCAATCCACGCGGTCAAAGTATACGAAATTCATTAAAACTTAGTAAGTCTTAATGAAGATCCTATGGTCAAAAGGATAAATATAAGTTTTTATTTCCTTCCTTACTCATTACACTAGAATCAACAATTTTGAAGTGTTTTTGTGTGAAATTGTCACATTCCTTTAGCAGTTAAATAGTGTCATCCTTCACTTATGTAGAATGTGGAAAAGGGTGTTTTATTTTGTTTTTGTGACTTACTTCTAAAATACTTGAAATAGTAAGTGAGGGGCAACAGGGTTGCTACTACACTGAAGTTGGTATTAGTGTTAAGCATAGTAAATGACTTGTAAATGCTCTAAGTTTTTACTCTTGATGAATATTTTTACTAAGAGCACAACTATTCATACTATTTAGAGAGGAGAATCATTGTGAACATAGGTGGTAAAAATATTTAGCAAGAGGAAAAACTTATAGCATTTGCAAGTCATTTACTGCACTTAACCCCTAAAGGCCCAAAAGTCCCCTCCGAAAACTTTAAGAGTTTCCTCAAGGAACTATTGGGCCTTTAGGGGTAAACACTAAATACCGACTTTAGTGTAGTGCTTACGGCTGCAGTGGAAGAAGTAGTGCTTGGTGTGGATTGGTGCAGGTTTAAGGTTTAGGGTTTAGGGTTTAGGGTCTAGGGTCTAGGGTTTAGGGTTAGCCAGGCGCTTGGTTTCTGAATGTTATAAAGTTTCAGTTCTGGGTTGCTGGATTGTTGCCTTATACTATGTTACTGCGATTGCTATTGAAGTCGATGATTCTGACACAATTTTGACGTATGCTTCTCTGTATCTTGGCCTGAAACACTTACTTAGCTGATTATTTCAGGAGCACTGGGATCTTCTTATCATCTTAACTCTGGCTCATGATTTTAATGGCTTAGCAATGTGCAACGAAGATTGACAGTAGCAGTATTTGGAGCAGTGCTGGGCATCGGTGCAGCTTGGTAGATGTGCATGTCAAATCATCTGTTCTGGATTGTCGCTGAAACGTTGCATGCTATTGTGATATTGAAATTGCTACTGATTTCGGTGAATTCTGATACAGATTTGACGTATCTTGCAGCTTCACGTCTCGTGTCTCTCTTCACACAAGAATAGATGTGCGGTAGAGTTTGAACAGAATTGAGTTATTTAACCCGTCATTTCTTTGACAATCTCACACCGAAAACACTTAAAAATTATTGAACCTAGTGTAATGAGGAAGGAAGGAAACGTAAACATTCATTTCTAGTTTCATCCGTGGGATCTCAATAAGACTTTCAGTATATCATACTCACAAAATTTCGTTTGCATTAACCGCACCGATTGAAGACTATGTTGTTTGAAGTAGAGAAAATGGTTCATTTTCTTCCATGTGTTGAGTGGATCATCAGACTTTGACTTCACTTTGTGTCAAATGTTTGCACTACACAAGGTCTAAATTTTATACCATCTTGTTGATCATGATATTAGTTCCTTGTACACCAATTTTTAGAGGTGATAAAGAGGTGTAGCATATTCAAAAAGTGCACGTAGTGTAGGTTCAAAAAGTGCAAGTAGTGGAGGTTCAAAAAGTGTCTACTCACATTTTGTTTTTTTTGTGAACTTAATAGGTTTTAGAATGATAATCCAAATGGTCGATAAGAAGGTTCACACCACATATTGTTGTCGAAAAAATTTAAAAAATTAAAATATAAAGTTCTCTAAGTTTTAAGTTAGAAAGAAGAGGTTTTTTTGGTACCTTACTTGACAATGTGTGGCAAATGTGTGAAAATGTTTGAGTTGGGAGAAAATGCATTTTTTTAGCAAAGACAAAAAATGTTTTTCATCAATATGAAAAGAAATGATATAAAGTTCTAGTATTGAAAATCTCACATTTGATAGAGTGTCCTAGCTAAACTTTTTGGAATTGCCCAACATCTCTGCACTTGATCAATTCTTTGTAAGATAGCATTACTTTTCATCTACAAGCCCGTGAAGAATAAAAATTACACTTTCATGTGGCTCTTGTCTTCTTGCATCTCTGTACAAAATTTCAGGCATTGCAAATATAAATTACAACCATGGTAACGTGTCCGGGATTTGCAAAAACCCACCTTGGGACTTTTGTCATCTAGGAGTTAAAAAGTCTCCTCAAGTTTCAGTTAGGTTTCCTTTTTTATTTAAACACTCATATTTGATCATTCTTTATCGCTATTACATATGAAAGAATTTGTTGGTCCCTAAACTCAAGTTAGAAGTACACTCAGTTCCCTCTACAATATAGCCATCCTCCCTCTATAACAGTCAAATCAACCAAACAACCCAAGCTGATTGTAATATGTGAAATGGTTGTTGTAACAGATGTTCTTGTAAAGGGAGTTGTACCTATAAACACCTTTAAGAATTGAGGAAAGGTTATTTTATCCAAGCCATGTTTCTGCTCTTTGAGTTGATTACAGAGATGAAGAGCTATGTTTGATTGATATTAATTGTTAAAAATGAGAAAAGAGGTCAGTTAGAAAGAATTCCAAAAAATCAATGTTACAATATTTTGAAAGTAAACTCTTCAAGAAAAAATTACAAAGGAATACAGGGCTTTAATAACTTGACACTAATTAAATGCAATTGTCAAACTTTATTGACTCAGCATAAAACAAACATGATGTCCAACTATAGTAATCAAGTAAATAAGTTAAAAAGAGATTCTAACATTTATGAGATGTTCATAGATATGAAACTATCTACCAAATGTATGTTCGTCACCGATTCTAAGAATCTCTTGAACATTTTGTGGGTAGCTTTTGGGATAGACGCCCATTAGTTAACTCCCGGGTCACTGTAGTTCAACTACCGTATCAGTACTAGTGATACTGACATAAATACTAATTAACTACAGTGAAATCCTAGTGGCGGCTCCACCTCGGAGTACAGTTTCCTACCCCTTAACGGGTGCATGTACTTCCTATATAACTAAACCCCTCTATAGGGGCACCTAAGTTAATCCTTCAACAGTGGCCAACTTGCAATCCAACCAAAAATTCTCCCACATTGTTTTTTTTAATATTTTTAAATTAAAATTTACAAAACACAAATGATTTTTTTTAAGTAAAAGGATTTGGAGGTCTGCCATTTGCTGCAGACACACGTGATCCCCATTCCAACAATTCTTTGCTTGTATCATCCTTGTGGCATATTACTTCAATAAAACACATCAGGTCTTTCTGTGTAGTGGTAGCATTCTGAATAGCATTAATTAATTCAGCTTCATTTGTTACCTGGGAACAATGATTCAAGGAAATTTGAGGTTTTTCTTGGTAAAGCCATTAAAAAGTCTCTATATGATAACCTCCTCTTTTCATTTTGATATTACCACTTGTTCAATCTTAAAAACTTATGAATGTGGAGTTTGGTGGTCTTTAAACTAATGTTGGTCTTCTAGAAGGAAGAGAAGGTGATGTTGTACCATTAATGTTTGCTACCTCTTACCGCTTTAAAGTAATTATGGAAATTTTAGAGCTATTTATCGTGATTTTTATAATTGATATGAGAAAAGAGATCAAAATTCTTGGTATCTCTGCCTCACTTTACAAATAAGTTAAATGAAACAATAAATATTATCATAAAAATGGTCATTGCTTCTAAAATATGTATTTGAAGTCAGTTATTTTGGTGATATATTCACTCTTATTTTGGTTTTAATACCATTTTGATTAATTCTAGTCGGATAAGTCTTTTTTTGAGATGGTCAATTTCTTATGATAATTAAGTTCCAAACTATGGTAGTTACAAATGAAATTCTACAATTTGCAGAAAATTATGCAACTTTAAAAGTTCTTCAATTTTTATCTCTTAATTTGATGAGTTGAAAATTGGGTGATTCCTAAACATTATAATTTTAGTCTCTTGGATGTTAACCCCTAAATGGCCAAGCATCTCATATGGACTCAAAGTGAAATCTATTATATTCAATGTCCTGTCAATAGACATTATCATCCATCTATTTCTGGAAGATTATCTATCTAATTGCAGCCTATATTAAGGTGGTATTTAAGATGTGTGTATATTAGATATCAAGATTTAAAATGTCAATATGCTCTAATTTTAGTAAGAATACATGTAAGGTATTATGATACATGAGGATATACATGAAAGTGAAAAAGAAATAAGATTTTGTTTGAGATTTTACAATTGATTTTGTGAGGTGCTTCAAATCAATGAGTCAATGGTACCTTGGAAGTCCACACTTTTCCCTCTCCATTGTCAATGGCATCAATAAGTGCTGTATAATTCCAATTTTTTATTACATTATAAGGTCCATCATGGATTGCAACCTCAATGGTATAACCTCCATTATTGATTAAAAATATGATGCTATTTTGGCCTTGTCGCAGCATTGTAGAGACATCTTGGCAAGTAACCTAGTATATAAAATATTTTTAGCCTTGTAAGAAAATATTATATGTTTATCACTCAATTCATCCATATTTTATTTTACTCACATAGCAATAAAATATGAATCTGATGTTCTTGTATACTACATTATACTTATGTGTTATCTTTTTGGTCTTTAAAGAGGAGAAAAAATGGCCGAAATACAAGAAAATTGAAGGATAATACTTTGATATTTTAATATAAATATGGCTATATCATAGCTTCATCTATCTATATGTTATTTGATGTGTTACAAATTTAGTCTATTAATTCCAATATTGAAGATATTTGGCCATGAAAAAACACTTGCAAATCTCATTTCAAAATCCATAGCAAATCTCATGTATAAACTTCTTATATCAAAAAATAATTAAGACTTTTCACAAATATTAGAGCTTTCTTGACTTAAAAGCAGATATTTAAAGAATACTATATAAGTGCATGATTGGTAACATTCAAAGGTTTGATAAGAAAATATCAAAATGTAGCTACTTTTTAAAATTTTAATTGAGTTTCATCTTATTCCTTAAAAAAGAAACACATCATATAAAGTTGTAGTGACACTTACAATTTATTTTTATTGCAAACTGAATATGAAAACATCGTAACTTTAACAACCCAACATCCAATGTCGTATGAAGTTTTGTAAGAAAAATTTAAGTTCCTTAATATAAGTATGATGCAATTGTGAAATTTACCATGTGTTTTTGTTATTATTATTCTTCCATAATAAAAAAGTTATGGTAATTTGACTACTTTGTGGTTTCTATGAAATTTGAGTGAAAGACAATATAATGATCATACAAGTATCAGTTTTAATTAAATAACAAATAATGTATTTGTTTGCTTTGAAGTAAATATAATATGAATGAAAGTGGAAGTAGTGAAGCGCATTAAGACTCAAACAAGATATCATTTTAATTTATAATACACAATCAAACACAAGATAGTTAAATATCAACCACTCTAGAATGAAATTAGCCCACTCCGTTGGAACGTCAACCCTCTAATAGTGATTATAGCTAGCGCTAGTGCCACAACCCATATCCCTTCTATGAAAACAATTAAAGATACATTCAAAATCCCAATTGTATGTATAAGAAACACCTTCAAAGACGTAAACATTGTCGCTATTCAACACATCATGTCTATCCTCCTCCACAAGAGAAGATTGAAAAATAACCAACCCCTAATGGACCCCCATGACCCCCATAAAATTAAAACTAAAAAATTGAGAAGATATGACTGCAAACATGATTATCCTAGCCACCAACATTACACATGTTACATAAGATATGCCTCCACCTTAATGATTTTTGTTTGTTGTGTACTTTGGTTTATACTATCTACCCTTGAGAGAGAGAAGTCGTTCCATATTACCAATTCTTTGTCCAGTAAGCATCAACTTAGAGGTCAAACAAACAGACACTTTATTCACACCCACCTTCAATAGAGATTGGAGTTCTTTTGGATCTTCTTCTTCTTTAATATTATCAAAGCAAGAAAGATATGTCTTCCTTTTTTTTAAGAGGAGTGAGAATAAGATTGTAATGTCCTAAATTTAGCTACTAAGGTAATTTACCTGATAACTACCATCACCAATGCAAGCAATTACTCGTTTAATTCCCTTCAAAGCTTGAGAATAACCTAATAACGCTCCTACTGACCATCCTATAGATCCATATTGCATTTGAAATTCATACCTGCATTAATCCTTACACGTCAAATCTTAATACAATTTGTGATAATATTTTTCTTTTTTCATCATTACATATGGGAAAAATTTCAAACTTTATATAATATAACATGATTTGTATTGTACATTCAAAGACTCTATTTTAAAATCCTAAAATTGAATATCTTTTAAAAATATAATGGTCAATGAAATATTTCTAAAAAAAATGAAAATATAAAGCTCCTTGAGTTGACAAAGATGTTTAAGGATTAAGTTAGATCAATTATATCATCTGCTTGGGCAAGATATCTCTATGTATGAATATACAAGTTATATGGGATAAATTGTTCCCACCCAATTAGTAGAAGCTCATGGCTTGGAAAACCAATAAAATATCCTTTGTACTCCTTTGTACCCTTTGTACTTCTCTAGAAGCTATTAATCATTGTCATTCAACACTTGATACGTGCTACTTGTTGAAATATCTTACTTGTCTGTCATAGGCTTGTTGGTGGGACAAACATAACACTTTATTCATGTTGACCTCTAAGTTTTTTTCCTTCTCTTTTTTTATTTTGAAATATAAAAAGGTAATTGGAATTATTTGTTAAGTGATTAAAAGTTTTAAGAAGATATCAATCTTTTGAATCTTAATATTATTGCATACCATGAATCTTAGAGTTATTCAAAGTTATGTATGACCAAATTTTTTTCGGTAAAAATGAGAGAGGAGGTTGTACTTCATAGTGTCTTTGCTTCACTTTATATATATATCTCTAGAATACAAGTAATTTCTAGAATACAAACAAATTATTTGTATTTTTTTAAAAATACCTTTGAATGATAATCCTTTCAATGCTTCACTATAATCAAAATGATATTTGGAAGTGGAAACAATGTTGTAGCAAAATTTTATACCAATGGAGTTGCAAATCAAAGATGTGGAAAGTACTACATGTAATCTAGTGGTGGATCTGACAGGGTATATAAAAGCTCTAAAAGATCTATCTTTGAAATATATTAAAGCCACTTGTACATTTCAAACATTTAGCAATTTTTTTTTAAATATGAGAAAATATAAAGTATTATAACTATGTTTATACAAGTATATTGCATAACTATGTTAAACAAAATATTGAATCTTCATGCAAAACTCACCCACATCCATCTGGTAGCTTTAGTTTTTGACAATTAAACCATGAATCTCCTGTTTCAGCAAGTATTGCGTAATCACTTGTCAATATAGCCTATGAATCATATTTTAAAAACAAATTGTTAGTCAAGAATGACATGTTCTAGATTATTCATCTCTTATTCAATCGCCATCCAAAACAAAATGTAAACTATTACTGATCTATGCCTTTTTCTATTCCAAGAAGCTACTTATATTTATGCTTTGGTTCAAGATTACTTCTATCTGAACAAAGTTATTAATTCTACATTCATTGTCACCAAAATGGAAAAAAATCCATTTACAATTTAGAATCCATAAATATAAAATCCACTTCTTAAGCTATATTCATCAATTCTGATAGACTTATAATCCCAGAGTGCTTGTAGAGAGAAAAGTATGTTTTTTCATAGTGCAATAAACATTAGTTGAAGTATTAAAATATTTTTAATATTGTCTAAAATGATCTATTATTAGAAAAAAAGGTAAAGTAATTTAAAATGACATATCAACTTTTAGACATACATATAAGAGGTGGGAAATAGAGTTGTTCAGTCGTAAAGACAATGCACCTGAATGTGTTTGAAAAGCTCATTTACGCGAAGTGGTTCTCCAATAGCAGCTGGCGGTATAGTGTCGCTGGGTGTAACAATACGCTTGTAGTTGGAAAAAGAATTTGAGTTCTTAGTAATTTTCTTGGCAAGAGCCAATAAAAAGTCTTTCATCAATACACATCCAAATTCTTCTTGTCCACACACCATTACACGGTCCGGATTTACTATAATCATGTGTTTTTTTTTCAAATTTAACGAGTATCCGATAGAGGTGTAGTCATTAAATACTGGGCCCACAAATATGTACCCATCAGCGGACTCCACAATTTCTAAACAATACGGAGAACTAACAGCTCCCCAATATGTACCCATGAAGCATGGATGCGATTCTAAAACTTGTCCTTTGGCTGATGGCATCATTGCATATGCATATCCACATGCTTCCACAAGCACTTGAAATGCATTTTGTGCTTTGCCAAGCCTCAATTTTGGTCCTCCTACTAGTACGGGTTTAGCGGTTTCATTTAAAAATTTAACTGTTGCACAAACCGCAGCGTCTAAAGAAATCTCGTTACTTCTCCTACAATAAAAACATATAATTGTAAGATTTTATTAATAAACAAAGTAATTATCTGAAAATTCACCAAATACAAATATCAGCATTTGAGAAGAGTACACAAACTTTTATTCATGTCCAAATTGGTACGTTCATAGTAGGATCATCATTCCAATCACAATTCTTTATTTATAAAAAATATATTAGTCTATCTGAACATGAATGTATCAAAGTTTAATATGTAAAAAATTAATTTGGAATAACTAAAGTAAAAAATATCATTGAAGTTTCTTATGACGGGCTACTAAGGTACTACTAAGCTACGGTTTATACAAAAACATGTAAAGACAATCATTAAAATCCATCACTCAGTGCAATTTGAAATTCTATAGGAAAAGAAATAATTGATTCTGTAATTTAACTTATGAGCCTATTGTTGAAGGTCTAATTTAAATAAACTGTTAAAATGACTTTATGTTAGTAATATATAAAATTTTAGATTTTTTAAGAAGATTTTGATTCAATAAACTTTACAAGGTAAGTAAGAAACCTACTGTTCTTTAATTGTGTAAGGAATTGTGTTTTGCGTGAACGATGAATACTCTGTTCCAGCAAGGTTACAACTAACACTTATATATATTGGCTTGCTTTCTAAAAGACAAGCTGATATAGCGCAATCTATAAGTTCATGGGCATTGTCCAAACAATTTATAATTGCCTGTAGATACATTTGATCTCTGCCATGCAACAAAGTAAGTTACACAATCTTGAGCAATTGTTATTTGCATAAAATAATGAATATAATAAAATACAACACATGTAATACTATTTTTCAAATATCGCTAAAAATCATTACATACATTTGCTATGTCATTGCAACCATTTTGAATCAATTGATTTATTTGTAAAGTCACTCAAAGTTTCAAGAAGCTATCTATTATTTTAAAATTTTCTATTAGAGTACTTGTTTAATCTAAATAATCATTACATATAGAAAAATCTAGTGGTCCTTTTATAATAATCCAAATTTGGTAGTTTCTAAATTCAAGTCTAGGTAGTTTTATAGTTTTGGAGAGTGAAAAAGAATTAACATAAAATACCTTTAATGTGAGTTGCAATTCCTTTTATATTAAGAACTAATTAGAGGTGGTTTTGATATTTACTTGATATGGATAAGGGGATATCTTGTTTAAACTATAGATGGCTTTAGAAATAAATCATCGTGTCATGTACGTACATAAACATCATTAATAACATAGCAATGATTGATGACAATACTTTATATGAAGATAACAAAAAGATTAATATGTTTTGCAAATTGATAATAAAATGTGACCTGAAAACATGTTACAGCTTGAAAGCATTGAAATTCTTGACTAAAATCCGGAATGCCTATAGTATGATGGAGGATGCGGTTTGTGCCAAAGTCATTAGAGTTTGGCCCTCCAACGATGCATATAACTGGTAAATTTTCACTGTAAGCTCCTGCAATGGTATTGATGACACTGAGTCCTCCCACCGTGAAGGTGACAACCGTGCATCCGATGCCTTTCCATCGGGCATATCCATCCGCTGCATACCCTGCATTGATCTCATTACAGCAACCAATATTATTGATTCCCGGCTCATTGATGAGGTGGTCAAGCAATATGAGATTGAAATCCCCAGGCACCGTAAAGATGTCATTGCATCCAATTTCCACAAGTCTTCGTGCTAGATGCCTACCTAAACATGCAGTTGACTCTATTACGGGATAAACTGTTGATGTTGATGATTTTGACACATATAATGATGAACTTGCATTTTTGGATAATGTAGAAGTAGAGGGTTTAATTGGAATTGGACAACTAGCTCCGTCATTCTCAAGTGCATTTATATCTTGGTTATACTTTGGTGATGAGACTGTTGTAACTTCTACTTTATTATGAAGTAGACTACTCCTACGATGCTCTAAGGATGCCGTTTTGATTTAAATTTTAGTCCATAAATACAATATTTTTATATGGATACACAAATTTTTTGTTTCTTGATTGCAATTTTGAGCATGCATTTGTCTTCTGCATCTTTTTTTTTGGAAAAATTTATGTTGGCACATTTGTCTTCGACATCACATATTTTGATGCAATATATTTTATATAGCTCTATAGTTTATTGAATGTGATTCAAAAGAAATTCAAGATACATTAATCATTGCAATTCTATAAGGCTAGTTGTTATTTATATGGAAATTGTTCTTCTAAGTTTCTTCATTGAGTCCGTAAACATAGTGCTTCTTAGATACTAAATCATCATCATTAATCTTTGCTTATCTAACTAAAGATCTTCTTAAGAGAGATCAATTGGTTTGATAGATTAGATTATCTCATCACCTTTGATTCAATTTTGTTAAATAAATCCAACAACCTTGTGATTCCAGAAATACTACAATTGATATTAGTTTTAGATAACAACAAAAACACTTGTTATGAGAAAATAAAATTAGAGTTACTAGAAAGACAATAAAAATAAGATTTATTTAGCAAAAACATTTGAAGTGATGGGTTGCATTGGTATTTATGTGACTTCTCAATTCTCAACTTTGTTAGGTATTTACAATGAAAAGAATGTGATATTGCAATGTTTGAATCAAAGGATGTACTCAACTTTAACAAATAAGGATTTTCTTCATCGTCCATTGGCTTTAAAAATTAAAATTAAAATAAAATAGTCATTTTAAGTTATGAAAAACTAAAGGCTTTACAATGATGCATGCAATCATCAATAAGATATATGATATTGTAATTTCAAGGGTCAAAATTAATGATTTTATTTTGAAAATGGTATCAACATTTGGTATAGAATAAAAACAAATGTACCACTTAAAGAGGTTTTTTAGTTTATAAATTAAATCTTCAATTTTTTGGCATCATACAAACTTCAAAAATTCATTACCGCATTTTTATTTTATGCTAGATTGTAATTTTTGAAAGCTCTTGTTTTGATATATGTAAATTATTGAACAATGTAAAACTAACTCAATAACTAATATGTATATAAAACTTAAAAAACAAACAACTTAGATCACTCTAAAGTATAGTTTGATAGTTTTAAAAGAAAATACAATCATTAAGTAAAAGTACATGAATTAATCATTTATACATGGAAATAGAGCCAACTTCTCCTCAAACCAATGGTATCGTATGCATCGGTCAATTTTGGCACATCCCTATTGATTTTCTTTTTTAACTCATAAAGATTTTGTCACAGAATGTGGCGTCGAGGTCTGTACCACATCATGTGGTGTTAGCGTAGATTAGATATTTCTAATTTGTGTTTGTTAGTGATGTATGTCCACCACTCTATATCCGCCAAACAGATGTATTTCATCAATTAGGATTTTGTGTGTGTGCAAATAGCAGCGTGTACGCGCTTGACTTGACGTCTTTGTCAAGTCAAGCTTAGTGAATGTGTTTGGAGAGTGATTAGTGAGTGTTTTGTTTGTAAATGATGGTCTATCATTTCTAAAAGCTCCGCATTCTCTAATTTCACTCGCACTCGTTGATACTCCCTTTGTGGAGTGCAAGACGCTTGACTACTTGAGTCATTCTCTACTTATTCATTTGACAAAGACCTTCCATTTTTACTTTAGTTTCTTGCCGTTTTTGCATTAAGAAAGTTTGTACCACACAGTTTGATGATTTCAGACGTTCAATTTGCCCGTTTGTATTCTTACCCTTTAAATAGTGCCTGAAGACAATTTCCCCGGGTGGTTGTATTTATGGTGACTACCAGGAGTTCATATTACTGTTGTCTCTACCGAACCAGCCAGAGAGTGTTTCCACCACAGACTTTGGACAATGGTCGCATATCGACAAGGCTCTTGAGCTTGTTTCGACGTTGGACACCAGTCGTAGGTTTCGAGTTTTGGGTGTAGGCATGTCTGACATTGAGAAGATCACCGTCATATCGTACAAGGCAAGGCTTTTTCTTAGTCGCAGGGATAGATTCCGGCCTCAACCGGAATCCGGGTTCATACAAAGCTTCCGTGCCTTAGAGACTACCAAGCCCACCTCTACAATACGTCTCTTCCCCTCCTGGCTACTTCCGGACCCTAGAGAGTATTAGGTCTCTTCCTGAGCTTGTCTCCAACTCTTCCAGGCGCTCTCCTGATGCAAGTCCCAACCGGATACCTCTAGCGCAAATACAATAAGGCTCACTATGGAAGAACTAATCCACAACAATACAAACCACGATGGATCCGTTCCTCCCCAAAAAATACTTAACACCAAAATATAAAGGAAGACAATATATTGCGAGGCTTAAACGTTTTCAGCAAGAGAAATCAAGATGAAGAGTTTCCTAAAACTCATCTTATTAAATACTTACTAAATTGCTAATTTTACTCTAATATTCTCCGTGAAAAATCTGGAAAGTCTAATCCTAAAGTCCAAGAAATCTTATCCCGAAACCTAATAATTCCTAAGCAGAATCGTTAATTCCTAGGTAGAATCGTTAATTCCTAGGTAGAATCGTTAATTCCTAGGTAGAATTGTTAATTCGTAGGCAAATTTTCAGATTTTCAATTTTCCGGGTTAAGACCTTCTGGATTATAAAACTATTCTTGGTTCCCTAATTAGTAGTCGGGTGCAATTTTGAGCTCCATTGTTAATCGCTACTAATTCTAAGTGTTTAAGAATTCCTACATACTAATCCAATATAATCTAGGGAGTCTTCTGGTTTTCCTTGAGCCTAGCACTCCTATGCCTAGATGATTCCTCCATCTTCTTCCCGGTTGGCCTCGGTTGCCTCGATCCAGATCCGGAAGCTTGTGCCGGAGGTTCATCCATTGACTGCACAAATTTTATGTTGGTTCTCCGGTTGCTCCGATTTGGCTTCCGTTAAGATCCCGGAAGCTTTCGCTCGGACTAGAAGTTTCTTCCATAGGCCGCTTCATCATTGGTGAAGTTGACTTCCGGCGATCGTTGGGGGGTTATGTGAGAAGAGCCGGAAGGTCGGAGGAGTTTCTTGGGAGAGTCCCTCCAGAAGCATGCTCTTCCATGACTTCAACGCTTTCGTGCTGGGTAGGGGAAAGTTGCTCCAGCTCATGAAAGAGGTACGATAGGGGGTTTCTAATGTCTCCTTGTGTCCGAAACTCTCCAGATTCTCAAATGGTCCGGTTACCTCCAGAATCGTAGTGATTCTTACTGGAGTCGCCATCTTCTATGGTTTGGATCCCTCAAGTCTCCGGACCTTCCGGAATCAGGTTACTCACCACCTCCTACATCCGTCCCCAGGTCTTCTCTATCTTCCAGCCATGGTTGAGGAGGAACCAGATGATCTGTCCGCACTTGAGCTTGTCCTCCTTCTCCAGTTTTGCCTTAAAGAGGAGGCTACGCTTGATAGTATCAACCGGAAAGCTTGGCGCGGTCCGGACTTCCGTCAATGCACGCAGAGGCGTCAACCCACTTCTTCGCCTTCTTCTGCGCTACCTGTGCTTCCGCCATGATTGTCTTCGTTTCATTGAGTTGCTCTTGGAGTCTTGCCTGGTCCCAGATGAGAGGAGCCTGTATGTCCTTCAATACCTTCAACTGGACCTTGTTGGTTTTGAGCTCCTTCAGCCGGGGATAGATGTCGCCTATCTCCTACACTCCCACCTTGTACAAGACCTCCTTGATGACATCAATGCTATCTACATTCATTTGATTGAGTAGTGCAACTCGCGACGCTACATGAGTGAGCAACTCCATAATATCCACACCGAGACGACCGGTGAGTTCCGGAAGTTCAGCCAGAGGCACCTGGCCGGGTACTATTGTCGGTCGGCCTTGTTTCAGATCACTGCTCTCCTCTTCCGGCTCGCTCGAATTTGCGGATTTTGGCTCCAGCTCCTTCGTCACCGACCTGCTCTTCTTGCGAGTGTTGGCGGCTGGAGGGGGAGCTTGAGAGTTGGGTGTATCGGATTCTTCTTCGGACTCGACCTCCGGTCCTCCATACTCTTGAATGCTCAAGAGCTCCTCGTACTCATCCTCTTCCGCTGGTATTAGCACCTCATGCTTGGCGTATAAATGCGTCAAGTATGACAGAAGAGGTGTTCCGGTCCTTTTCGCCATCTGGAAGTTCTTGACCAACCGCTTGACTAGGTCACTCACTAAAGAGGCCTAGTCTACGGAGATCTTTCTCCTCATTGCTCCATGAAACGTGCAGGGCCCATTTGCACACTACACGTTTTGGCTTCTCCAAATGGAAAATGGGGTTCTGAAACCCAACGACTAACCGAGCGTGTAGATATAGAGATCGCTGACGCTATAGCTGTCCTTTGGGTCCGTGTTTTGAGAGAACTCCCCTTCCAGCAATTCGTCCCTCCGCTCCACTATCTTCACCTCTCCATGCCGGAAGTTGTATCTCCGCTTCCACTCCGGTGTTGCCTAATGCTCCGGATGCGCTCTGAGGCTGCTGTCATATTGGTTACCCGGACTTCCAATTAACTTTGTGATCAGATTCTCGTCCTTGATTTCCCACGGCACCTCCATAAGGCCGACCCATCCCATGATTTCCAAGTACTTGCAGAGGATCTTGATCTCCTCCTTGTCCGTGGGATCACCTTCTGGATTGGTGGCACTTTGGTAGTGGTACTAGTTGCCTTGAGCTTCATGGCGGCCCGGTCTCCTATTCCAGCCATGGTGCCGGACTTCCCTAGCTGCTCACAATCTCTCCAGTCACACCCGCACGCACTGTCCTCACAAAAACTCTTCTCTACCGAAATACTTCCAGACTAAACAAAACAAAAGATGGACAGCATGGAAGAAGAGAGAGAGAGCGAAAGACGACAAAGAAGAATGGTGGCACCTTCCTTTTTCTAACCCCTCATATATCTGATGCAACGTACAGACAACCGCCGGATGACGTCAGGCTAATGATGTTGGTTCCAGATCTAGATGTCTTCCGGAATATTCCGAACTTCTCCGGATTGCTCCGGACGTTGGATTTCTAGAAAAGTACTTAGTAAACATTGTTTTAACGATTCCAGTTAGGCCTATAGTCCTTATTTCTTACCTCTACCTAGTTGTGCTATTCTGTATTACACTATTCACTATTTTTTTTTAAAATTTTTCCTTTTTACCGGATCTCAAGGCAATATCCAGAACCTTATGGGAACGGATTTCCATACTCAGACTTATTTAGTGGTGGATTACCCACCAATTGACACCACTAGGGTACATTTTGAGAATGTACCTATATTGTTTGGACATTTGGACGAAGATGTGGTAGAATGGTGCATACAACCATCTCTTTCTTGGTACTCCCACTTTTGTGGATGTCGCCGCGTTGGGTTCGTACGCCCATCGGCCACGTTGGATTTGGATCAATTTGGCTTCTTCGACAAGTCTCACGTCATGATTGGCTTAGGTGTAACCGTCCATGGACTGTAGGATTGATGACATCTTAAATGATCACGGTGTTTTCACGGAGGTCACCTAGGATGATAAGCCACCATCATCCGTAGTTGATGTGATACCAGGGATCTTTTGGCTTTAGGATACGCGGACCAAGCATAGTTTGGTATTCTACTTCCAAAACTTACGAGGAGCCTTCTGTCGATGAGAGAGAGCGGGTAGTGGGCTTTTTGATAGGCACCATCACACCAAATCTCTCTAAGGATCAATGTCGTTACTTGTTGGGTCAAGCCATTGACCTTAACACTTTTGCTTGGATTTAAAGCCTCTGTTTTGCCGTTCAGCGCGGTTTGTGTAACCATCCGCGCGTGCTAGAGGCAGACTCTAATAGTTAGGGGGCAACGGTGCCACACTTCACAGAGATAGATGAAGCAAAGCTATTTTTTTGTGTGAAGAGACACGCAGCTAAGGAGCTGCAAGCTCAGTGAGTCATTACAGCCTTGGCTGAAGACTTTGATAAAGAGGATGCCGTGGATATCTTTTCTTGATTTTATCATCACGAGACGTGATTTTTTGTGGATCCTGTGAGTGAGGAGTCTAGGGACACAAATGCCCTCTCTCCTACTAGATAGCAATCAACGACTCTCCTAGTACGCCTTGAGCCTTCTACAGTGGAAAAAAAGACTACGGAGTTTGATTATTGGCCTTTGGATTTAGGGCCACATCGTAGCTATTTTGCCTTTAGATTCCATAATTTGGAAGGCTACAGAGGCAAACCACAGACATTCAGTTGGAGGGCGACCACCTAATCTTCTAACAATTGTATAAGCTCAGTCATTCAGATAAAGCTGGGGTCAAGACTCTTTGTCAAGAGTTCTTGGCTGCCAACTTGATTGAGCCTTTTAATAACAAGTAGATACGCTTGTGCCACGATTATGCCATCAAGAATGATATCTTTGGCAACTAGACGGAGAAGCATATGTGTGGGAATTATAAGCGTGTCAACCTTAAGGCCAATTCAAAGCGGTATCTCATGCCCACACCAAAAGAGTTGTTTGAAGCGGTGGAACATGCTACTGTATTTAGTACTCCTAAATTGCGGTCTGGTTATCACTTGTTACCATTGATGGTGGATGACGAGGTGAAGACTATCTTTTGGAGATTTTGGTTAGGATAGAAAAGATCAACTTTTCCATTGGAAGTTTGTTCAAGAATGCACCCGCTGAGATTCAAAGGGTGATGGACCAGGTATTGACCGGTTTACCGTTTGCTTGATGCTACATTGAGTCATTGATGAAGTTAAACTTTTAGTAGGAGCCTACAAGAGCATGCGAGATATTTTCAGGCGGTGTTTGAGATGTTACGGCAATGGGGATTGCGCTTGCACCATAGCATGTGCAACTTCTTCCACAATCGGTTGCCATATTTCAAACATGTGATTGTTCCTCGGGGTCATGGCGTGCAGGACGCCAAGGTGGATGCATTGCAAAAGATTCTTGCTCCAACGACTTGTCACGGCTTCGAGCTTTTCTTGGCTTGGCAAAATACTATCATAGTTTGTCAAAAACTTTAGCTTGATTGCTGAGCCGTTGACTATTCTTATCAAGAAGGATCAACCATGGAATTGAGGATGAAAGCAGCAGCAAACATTTGTTATTTTGAAGTTGAAGCTCAATTCAACGCATGTGGTGCGGCATCCGGAAGCTACAAGACTCTTTTGGTTGCACACAGACTGAAGTGTTGTGGGATTTAGGCAATGTTGAGCCGTAGCTCATTTTAGGCCCAATTTGTATGGGCAACATTTTACTTTGGTGATCGACCATCAGCCTTTGAAGTGGCTCATGGAGTCTGACAAGCTTACTGGCAAGCTCGCCAGATGGACTTTATAGCTTCAGGAGTGTGACTTTGGAGTATCGGGCCGGCATTATGAACTTGATGGCAATGCATTGGGCTGATATCACAACTTGGATGCGGATGGTCTATCTCGCAATCCAAGTCATTTGGAGGAGGATTTGGCCGGTGCCAGGTGGGATGGAGATCATAATAGGGAGTCAGTCCCGAGATGACATGCAATGGCTTATCTCACATTAATGTCCGTCTCTTCATCAATGTTGTCTGATTTGGCAACAAATGAGGTACTGGATGGGGCCCAAGTTGTTAGCAATGTGTAGGAAGATGTTCCAGCCTTGCACAAGCTACAATATGGGTTACTTCCCCAACTCTTTCTATCATAGAGCATGATCAAGTTGGGCATCAAATAGCAAGGTTCCCTTGGGAAAATAGAATCTATATCAGGCGTGGATGGATCGCACTAGGCGCATTGTTCCCAGGCCAAAATAGAGGGCTTCGTTGGTACAACAAGTACACAAAGAACTCATTAAAGTAATTTGGTACGATCCAGCTTGAACACCTTGTCACTGCAGCTGCAATCTTTGCCATTATGTGGTTGGCTTGCCGTTGGTCCTCAGATTTTGCCGAGCCACTTGTTCTCACTCAACATGGAGCTAAATACGTATTGGTAATGGTAGAGCATTTCAGCAAGTGGATTGAATGTGTGGCACTACAACAGAATTCTTCAAAGTTGGCGGCTTTGGAATTTCTCGACCACGTGTTGGCTCGTTTTGGAGCCCTAGCTGAGCTGTTGACTGACCAAAGGTGTGACTTCCTTGGAGCTTTCAAAGCTTTGTGTGCCGAAGCTTTGATTGATCACCGTATTTCTTCTTGGGATCACAAAGAGGCGGACGCTTTGGCGGAGCGTGTGGTTCAAATCGTTAAGCGGAGCCTCCAACAATATGGTTTACTTCAAGGTGGCCACCGTGATTGAGATCTGATGATACCATGGATTGCCATGGAATATCGGTTTGGCCGATAGGCTTCACTGATTGCTTTCAGTTTGTATCAATTCTTGTATATTTGGTGCCAAGTAGAGAGGGGTTCGCTTTAAGAATTTACATGGAATCTGGCTGCAACTCAGATAGATGAATAAGGAGTTCTATTGCGTCTTCTATTTTTCTAGTCTTCAAATCTTCAAATCTTCCGATCTTCAAGTCTTCAAACTACTCTCCGTTGGCCTATTATATATTTGCTCTAAACAGGTTTAAGGATATGGGTGGGATAATGAGAATTGACAGGCTTTGGATATGTACAACGGGACAATCATACCACAACTGTAGCTGTCCGAAAGATGGCTTCTAAATTTTAAATCCATGGTGACCAACAATCGTGCGTCACCAATGGAAACGACATAGCGACCATGTGGGTGATCAACCCCACTTTGCTGCAACAATGCTTACGAAAGAGAATGGAAAACACCTAGCCTCCAAGACTGGGGGGAATTACAAATAAAGACAATAAGCCTCCAAAGCTGGCTAACAATTACAAGCCACGAGCCACAACACACGAGTCTTCATGTCTTCTAATAGTCAAATCTTCAAATCTTCTTGTCTTCAAGTCTTCAAAATATTAAAAAAAACTCCCAAAAAATACCTTCTACACTAATTGTGAGCTTCAAACTAATGCCATAGATGGCTCAAATCTTCAAATTCTAAGTGTAATAGCTTTTCAAATAGCTGATGCAACAAACTAAGAAGATTCAAAATTTCAATCATTCCAAATTACTGTCCAAAAGTTATGGACGTTTAAAGTTTCATCTTCCTCTAGATATTAAAGGTTGTAATGACTTTTTAGAGAGCAATAACAATAATACAAACTCCCTCCAAAACTCAAAACAAGATGAGAAATACAACAAAGGTTATGGCTTGTCGAAACCTCTGCTCGCTCAATGGATGGCCTCGGGTTTTCATACTTTCTAGCCTTCATGACTTTTGCAATACAACTCTAAATCAAATGTGTGAAAATAATTTAGATAGTTTTCAACACAAGAAACAATCACGGAAAGCCAATTCCAAAAGACTCTTGCTCAATGAGCTACATCCAATCAAAAGTCAGCTTGAAACCCTCAAAACTCACCCGTACACATACATGCCGAATACCTACTAAAAAACACTTCTCTAACTTCTTCCCCTATTGCAAGTGGAGGTGGGGTACATCAGCCTATACTCCCTTATCTAGTGCCTCACCAAAGATACTTATTTCCTTTCGATCCACACTTTCCAAACCACCGAAAATCCTTCTGTGATTTTATTTAAATGAAAGGCAAAACATGGACCTTTTAACATCTAAATAAGTAAAAATAAAATAGAAGAACATAAAAAAAACTACCATAGAGTAGCCGCGTCCTTCTCATGGATGCATGAAAGAGACAAATTTTTAATTTTGGTCTCCAAGTCGTAAACTTGGTTAGTTGGAGATGCGGTGGTCAATGGTCGCCCGCCAAACTGGATTCGAAATCGATCGAGGTCGTCAAGCGGCTCACGTAGCCCACGGCTTGGCTTGCTAGTGAGGCAAGAAATTGGCCCAGTCAACTCACTATCTACCCCCTTGAGTTCTGCATGTGACAAGAGCGGTGGAGCATCCGCTTTCTAACAAGCGTCCCGTTACCCTCAAACCGTCGTTTTCACAATGACCAACTCCTTTTTGTCTAAACTCCTAGCTTATTAAAATCCAAACATATCAAGCTTAATATTTATATCTACATGATGGAAGAATTTCCATCATGACAACAGGAGCCAATTTTACCAAGTTTCTTTCGGGAAAGTTAGCTCTGGTAGTTAATTTGGATAATCTAGAGGTGTGGAGCCAATGTCTACAATATCAAGCGAAGTTCTTCAAGCAGGCCATGCCAATGGCTATGGAGATGTTATTTATTTATGCACGATGTTGGACGTCAAGGCATGGTGCACCATTCTTTGCGTGAAAAATGTGTTGCCGAGCAGCATCTTGGTGCTGGAAGGCAAGGATGGCTGAGAGTGTCGGGATTACTCTAAGAAATGTGTTCCGTGCCATTTATCCATTAATGACTCTATTCTTCCTGAGCTGGCCGTTGTGCCAGATGGTCTTCTGTATTTTGTGTGTGGTGAGAATAAGGGCGCGGCTACAATGTTGTTGTGTGACTATTGTCAACGTGGCTGGCATATGGCTTGCTTGACGCCGGTTCTTTCTACTTACCGCCCCGAGATTGGACTTTCTTTTGTTGTAAGAGGTCTTCAAGCCATATTTCATTTGATGAGACAGACTTATCAATTCGTGGTGCCCTATCATCTAGTTGAAGTTTTGGTTTTGTTTCCGGGATAGGCACTATGGAGATTGACAAAGGGATTGGCTATAAAGTTGCCTAAGGCGATTAAGGATGGGGCTCACATTGTACCCGGCCTACCCTCTCTTAGTTACTTCTCCAAAGGCTTGTTGACTTGATGACGGCGACATCTTCGATTGGATGCGTATAGTTGTTGCAGTGACATCACCGTGGCGTTTAATCTTGTTAGTGTTGTTTGGTCCTAGTTGGTTAGAAGGGCTCTTTATCAATTAGGAGGGGGCAAATGAGGGTGTGCTTAGCATAGTTGTGTTTGGCTACGTTTTTTGTTTACTTGATGTTGATTTTGATTCTCAATCTGTTGTGTTTAGCGATATTTGTTTACACGACAGTTCGGGCACAATGGGTATCATCTATAAAATACATGGGTATTATCTAGGCATTATGCAGATGTCACTTTGGAATTACATGGGATCAACTAGACAAATCTCTAGAGTTTTTCATTTGAATATTCCCCATTGTAAATCAATTATGTTCAAAACTGACCAACCTTGGGTAGTTTTATTGAATTAAACCAAAATTAAGTCCATACGTAAGTAGGAAAAGAAGAATTCTAGTCCCTAGTGGGGACAATTGGGAATAAAGTGTCTGTTCATTTCACCACTAAGTCTATATCCATCCAACATAGGTTGGTAGTGTGGAAGTAAATTCTTAAACTTTAATGCAAGACAGTATTCAAATTAGTAATTAGTTTGCAATAACTAGGAAGTACATTCGAGGCTTGATGTTGAAGAATAGGGCGGTCATTAATCCCTAAATGACCAAGACATTTTCCCCTCAAAATCACTCCAAAAGTGCCATTTTTAGTGCATTTAACACGAAATGATACAAAAAAAAAATTCTGATAATTTAACCATAGGATCTTGAACAAGAGTTATATGAGAGTGTGTGGTGGAAATTTTGGTAAGTTTGTCCGCAGAGATTGAAAGATATAAGCCTTTGAAGCGAGACATAATTTCTTTTTAAGGTCGTACTAAACACCTTCAACAATTTCAACCACCTTCTATGTCAACTTTTTGTACTATAGGCCGTGAGTTTATTGTGTTAACTTGAAAAGGATCATGTTAGGCACATGTGCACCAAATTTTAGAAGTAGAAGAGGTGTAGAAGATGTCCTAAAAAATCCTGCAATGCAACTATGTGCTGAGAATCAACAATACACTTTATATTTTGCATATATCATATCCTTCTCAAATTCTTGAAATTCATAAATCCGTACAGTAGATGCAAAGATCTCAATTTCTTTTCCAAGAGGACATTTTCTTTCTTTTAAATGGACAAAAAATCAAATTTCTATTGAATTAAAAAGTTATTAAAGTTTAGTGACAGTATTTGTGATACGTCACACTAAACTACTGCACTATTTGTATATGTAAGTGAAAATGAATTGTAACTTTTGAATCGTAAGTCGGAATTTGCGAAATTTATATCTACGCAAAGCTAATCAAAAGTTGTTTATTCAATAAAAAAATCTCAGAAAATAATGCCTAGAATTGAGAACGTGGTACCTTACCCAAATTCAAAATGTCCCCCGAGGGGACATTGGTCCTTTATGGGTTAAGTGATATCTTGCGGTTTTGGTAGAGGTTGGTTGTTCTTTAAATTTCTTTTGTGCGGGAGGATTGACATGGCATGTTGGATTACAATATTTTTTAATGTTTTTGAAGGTATTTCTTTTTTGCAGCGTTTAGTACTTTAATTTTTTCTTCTAGTATTTTCATAAATGGGATGTGGGTTTTTATACTTGCTCTTGTTGTAATGACTACAAGGGGGTCAACTTTTCATCCCCAAAGAGCAATTTTTCTTATGAGTGATTGTAATTTATTAATGTTGTTTTTAATTGTTGCCGGTGAAAATCTATCATTATAGTTTTTGAGTTCATGACCTATACAATAAATGTGAGTTAATTGGTGGACAGTTGTAATATGGTAGCTCTATCATGATGCATAGTATGTCTTGAATAAATCTAACATTGCATTGGCGTCTTTGTGTGGTGCGGAAGTATGGCAATATTAAATTTGTGTGATGCAGAAGTATGGCAATATTAAATGTAGAGACGGTACTTTCATGCGGGTTGTTGTTGAATGTGCCAACGTTCACAAGAATGAAACACTTGAAGTTATTTAAAGATACTCTAAGTTTTTGTAATTTCCAAACCGCTTACTTGTATCTCTTGACAATTAAAGAATGTATATGATGTTGTTGGCATTTGAGAAGCATTGCATTCATGTTTTAGGTTTTACATTGGAAATAGGGCATGGAATGGATAGAAATCCTTCTATTGCAAAGAATTTTATTTTTTTTGGCATTTCTCATATATTGTCCTATTTGGCATTTAATAAGACATGTTTTTTTGTTCGTCAATAATTGCACAGTTATTCCAAAAGTCTGTAGACAGTTTATTATTAAAATCTCTGTTACATGTCCATTTTTCAATGGTTTCAACATCATTTTTGTAATTATGTTTTTTCAAGTATTTATCTAGGAATCATGTAGGTCCTTTGTTTGCAATGTCCCCCGTAGAAGGCCATTTGTCTTTCTGAAAGCAATATGGAGTTGCATGTGCGTGTTTGTATGGATGTTTTACATTTGTATATTTTCACACAATCCTCTTTTGCTAATTTATTTGTTTGTTCATTTCCATCTATGTTAACAAGGGTTCTAACTTTGTGTCGAGTATTTAATTTTAGGAACACTTCTACTGTGGAAGCTAAAGTGGCTTGGTAAGGGTGACTTTTAAGTTAAATGTTTGATTTTGGTAAGTTAAGTGTTTGATTTTGAGAAGATATAGTACTAAACTTACCTAAAACATGAATGCAAGGCTTGGTCAAGGTGGCTTTTGGTTCTATTAGTGGCCATAAGGAAATCTAGCCAACGAAAAAAAAATGCTTGGTAGTAAGTCATGCCAAATGCATTGTTTGTCAGACATCTTTTCTATTGTATGGGTGGGCTATACCATTGCCTTTCCATTTTGTGTTCAAATGCTTTGTTTCGCAAGCAAAATATTTTGTCTTGATAAATGGAGAATTCTATTTTGAGGATTTGGTGAAGCATGTAATTGGTGATGAGAAATATGATTATTCAATATTATAGGTTGATATTAGGAAGTCTAGGATGGATGTTGGTAATGTGTAGTGTGCCAATTTTAGGGGGGTCATTTTGACGTGTTCATAATTTGTATAGTTGGTATAGTCATGCTATGTTGATTTTTAAAGTTTGAATTTTTGGCTCTATTCTGATTGATGTCTGTAATGTAAAGTGGTATTGGTTCTAGAGCCATTGAAGTCTTGTTACCAATATGGTAGCTAAATGTCTGCTATTATTTTAATATATGTGTGGTATCTTGTTGTATCTGTATGGTATCATTTGATGTGGTGTAACTATTTTGGTTGCATTCATTTATGGAGATATTGAAAAGAGGGATAAATCATAGTTATTGGTGGCGTGATGATTGTGCATCTTTTGATTGTTTATTCTCCCACTACTCTCAACACTCTATCCACAAAATCCACCACACATATATCTACCAACCCCCCTATACAAATATTAGAAAACCATCCAAATTTTCCATAGGTACCACACTTGACCCTAAATATATATAGTACATAGACTCAAACAAAATCACCAAAAAAAATACATCATACCTTTGTCAATGGTCAATTGACAACAATACTAATAACAAACATAAACCACAATGAAACATCATAACCAACAGAGTTCTTTACATAAAGTCTAGGAAGTTCCTCTACTCTACTATACATTATAGCAAAGAATGGATTTGTAGCTTATAGCAAAGAATGAAGTTATTGGTGTGGGTGCTCCTATGGCCATGGGTGCCGAAATAGACGGCACCCACGGCCATAGGAGCACAGGCGACCGCGCAGGGTAACAAACAGACCCGGCAAACGCGCCTGACATACCGACTCGCGCACCTCCACCGGCCCTGGCACCCGAATCGCGAAATCCCCGCGCAACTTAGGGCTCTCCAAATCCTCCCGCACCAACTTAGTGCGATGCCCCACTTTCTCTCTGTCTCTCTGTTGAACTTACGTTTGAACTTCCTATGAATGCAAGCGCACAAGTCTTGTTCCGCAAGCCATGCCGAGGAGTGCGTGAGAGAGAGAGAGGGAGGGTGAGGGGATGGGAGCGGGGAGGAGCTAGGGTTTGGTGGAGGAGCGAGGGTTTGGTGAGGGATGGCAGTTGCTGCGGCTGCGCGGCGGGCCGTCGCCAATGCGGCGGTGCCGTGGCAGCAGCAGTTGCAGGCGGGGGTGGTGGTGGCTGCCGCGGAGGTGATCGGGGCGGATTGGAGGTCGAAGGTGGCGCCGGTGGCGAGAGCACATGAGTGGCAGGATCGCCGGTTGTTGTGTGATGCGGGTGGGCTGGCGCCCGGGAAGAAGGCGTGGAATTACGCCGCCGTGCGCGGGTACTACATGCGCAACATCTCGCAGCTTGTTGCTCCTGCGAATAACAAGCGGGCGTTTCTTGTTGATACTCTGGCGCTGGTGAGTGTGTGTCGTTCCGATCTCTGAATTGGTTTTGGATTCGTTGCGAGAGCCAGGTTGATCGGCATTTTGGAAATTAGGCCACGCAGGCCTTGTTTACGGGAGATAACTTTTGTAATTCGTGAACATTAGACTTTCCTCCTTCGAATTTGGAACGAATTTAAGGTTTTGGTGCTCCATGTTTGTCGCGGAGATACTGTGAGTGGAATTGCTGTTGTAAGTCTAGCTGAGGTTTTTGAGATGTTTTACTCGTGTTTGTGGCCATTTGGTTTCCTCCTATTTTAGCCATTTTGGATATTAGGTCACGCAGATCTTGTTAGGGGATAGTACGTTGTAATTCCTCAGCATTAGACTTCCTTTTTTAAAAAATTTGGGACTTGGTACTCTATGCTTGTCGGGGTTTTACGAGGAGATATAGCGAATGGAAACTCGTATGTAAAAGGTTTTTAAGATGTCATACTCGTGTTCGTGGTCATTTGGTTGCCTCCAATTGAATGTTTTGGTTTTGAAAGGTTCATATCCACGTGCATGGACCTGTAATTTCCTGCAGTAGATGGAGGGTGTCACTGCAAGGAGTAATAGTAAGAAGTAAGGGGAAACTATTGTTCCATTAATTAATCCAGAAATGTTTTGAAATATTCTTACATTCCATCTATAAGTATTACAAAAAAACACGCATTTATACATCAGCCAACTTGGATTGCTTTTAGGTTTTGCTTTATTCAATTCTAACTCGGCAGATGCTGCTGGTTGGAAATGATTAGTCTTGACTGTATTGTTAGATACATGCATGGGAAGAGGTTATATTCTGCATCATTGATTCAAAGAGAGGAGGACAATGTACCACTTGATCTGACTTTCATGGTTATGCGTTCACAGGTTAGGAGGTTAGAAGCTCAAGGATTGACCCCAAAGCAGGCAGAGGCAATTACGGCCGTTATTACTGAAGTGCTCAATGATAGCTTGGAGAACGTGGCTCAGTCGTTTACCTCGAAAACGGAGATGACAAGAGTATGTTTGCTGATCAATTATGTCCATATGTTTTCGCATGACAAGCCAATTGTGACGGAACTCTTGTGCGTTTAATCTTCATTCAGTTCTGTATTATGGTGTAGATTGAATGTCGATATTATCTGAATTCAGCTCTGAAGATTCATTACATTATAGATTCCTTTCATGATTAACAAATTGTTCAATATTTCCCTTCGGCAATGTAAGTTTTTATTTCCCTGTAAGTTTTTTAGGATTTCTGTAATCAGATGGACACATAGTCTTACCTTGGGGTGTTGCGGCAGAGTGAGATGATGGCCGAAGCAGCACTGTCCAAGTTCAAGGGTGAAGTTCAAAGTTCACAGGTATCATACTATATGAACTTGGTCAATTTCTCGTCGGAAGTTCTTACTTCACACATTTTGCCTTGACTGTACTGACTAGGGCTGTGTGATCGTTATTTAATATCTGGACCTGGATTTATACTTGAATATTCTTTCTTGTTCGTAGGAGCATCACTTTGCAACCTTGCAGAGGGAAACTGAAAGGCTTCGAACTGACATTGACAAAATGCGAAGTGAGCTTAGGTATATCTTCGCTTATTATCTATCAATATTGTGCCGCAAACTTGTTGAAGGACTTTTGCAAAAGAGAAAAGTAGAACCTCTATTGTGACATTATTTCCTCTCTCATTTTAAAATTATGAATGTTCGTTGTTCGCAGGTATGAGATTGACAAAGTAACAGCAGGTCAACGCTTGGATTTGAACCTAGAGAGAGGGTAAGGTGTTCTTTACTCTTTTATCATCCGAACCCTGCGCTGACTGCTGCTAAGAATGCAATGAATGATTATAAAGAGGAGGTTTCTTATCTAAGGTTAAAGCTTGGTTTCAGGCGCATCCGAGAGGAGCTTGCCACGCAGAGCAGTGAAACATCAAACCTTACTAACAAGCTAGACAGGGTGAGTTACACAAGACTCTAAACTACGCTCTTTGCAATCTTTTTTCTCTGTTTATGAGTTGACTCGGATGGATCTACGTGGTACGTTTGGGTTATGGTGACCAGAGAAGATGTGTTGGAATTGTGCATTTGCAACACTAATGTGTCATACATACGCTGAGCAGGAAATACATACATTAAAAACCCAGCTTGAGGCAGCCAAGTACGATGTCATCAAGTACTGCATTGGTACTGTTTATCAAACATGGCCGCCTCCAAATTTTTTTAAGCACTTCTGTAGTTGTTCGAACAAGAGTTCTTAGGAGACACTCGTTGTAAGTGTCAATTATTAACATACATTGGCTGCTTGCAGGTACAATTGTGTCTGTTACGGCTGTCGGGCTTGGTCTCCTGCGCATTCTCATGTGAGTTTTCAAGCGAATATAATCTTAAAAGTATTTGTGCTAGTGAACTTGCGATTAAAGTATGCTGAAATCAACCTTTTGGCTTGTACAGCTGAAGATTCAACCGAAGGTAGTATCGGCGGAGGCTTGAGCAAGGGTGGTGCCCCATCATTGTATATGTAGTTGTCCAAGATTGGAGTGTCAAGGCTCTCACTCCATTACTCCATTTTTGTGTCACGTCATTGAGGCCTCATGGAGCAATTCATGTAATTTGTCTATAGGCTACTGCCCTCTTCCTTTGCGGCGAAGGCATCTCCAAGAGCACGAATTGTTGCAAGTAAAACCCACCTTCGACAGATTCTGATTATTTTCAGTGTCTGCTCATAACTCATCTATATTGCGATCCCAGTGATATCTTCACTGCCGATCAAAGCATAGCCTGTTAGATTAGTGTGCCAGATCAGTGGTAGCCACCAGCATGTATTGGAGCCTAATCGTTCAAATGTTCTGAACAATCAAGCAACCGCAATGAAATCGTCTAGACTTCGACTTATTTTCTCATTTTTACCCAAAAGAATCTGCAAAAATTCTATAATCAGGTCAGAAATGACCTCTTCCTTTCCAAAAGTGGTTAAAAAAAGTCCTAGAACACCAAGTTCTTCCATCCATTTTTAATTGAAAGATTCTTGTGAAGCTTGTACTGTCTATCTAGCAGCTGAAACATGTAGGAATATTATAAATCTCAAATGGGGTATTCAACTGAAACTATGGGTGATTCTACAAATGGTTCCAATTCCTTCAACTACAGTACTGGTATCCTGCAAAAGAAAATTGAAACATAATGAAAAGCATATCAGTACGTCATACAAATAGTGCAAATACACCCGGAATACCAGCGCAGGTCCCGCCACATACGGTATTCAAAAACCATCTTTCTCGTCCACGTCACTCGCCACATCGGATCCCACAGGATCCCCACCAATGAACAGCCCGCGGTGTGGACGCAGCCTCAACCCTCAACGGTCCTAGGGTTTGAAATTCATGCACATGTTTAATGCAGATGTTGCAATAGTTGTTTTACGAAGCTCTGATCAGAGCAGTCCGAGGACCGTCGCAGGAGGATTTGCTCTAGAGGTGGACTTACTGAGGAGGAGGAGCATGAGTTGAGGAGAAGAAGGAGGATTCGCAAGGAGGTGATGGCGGAGAGAGGAGAGATTTAATTGAGGAGGAGGAGCGAGTGCGGGAGGACAGGGAAGGGGTTGGAGGAGAAGTGCAGGAGCGATGGCGGATTGGGAGAGCGGGGAGTATAATCCCCGGGCCAGGAGGGCCGCTAAGTCCAGCGCGCAGTCGTCCAAGGCTGAGCTGCTGGCTGCCATTGCAGCGCGTCGCCAGGCGCAGATGATGAGGAGCGCCAAGGCGCCGTCTCCGCCAGCAGGTTCGTAGGAATGCACTTCGTGAATGTGAAGGTCCGGTCTTGGAGGTGTGATAGCAATGCGGACTCTGTTTCTTGTCTTCCCAAGTTCGTGATTGGAAGAGCTCGAAACGGTGGTTTCTCTTTGCTGAATCCAGATCGTGGCTGTCGGGTGCAGCGTGTTGGTTGTGAACTGTAAATTTGTGAGTGGAGTTTGAGCTCTGGTAAGGGGGCTAGATTAATAGAATTTAGATGTCTTCTTCGTTAAGTTTTTGTTTCGAGGAATAGCCCTATCTATTGTGCTCGGTAATTGGTGGTTATTCCTGCTGATTAATTATTGAAGGATTTAAGTACTGGATTTTGTTCCGACGGAAGTTTAAGTGTTTGCGGCTGAGGCTATTGCTTTGTCGTAGACGAGTGCTATGATCACGGTAGGACTGGCGTATGGCGGGACGGCGAGTTTCTGTCTGACACTCAGGTAGTTGTGCAGATGGCGGATCAATTGAGAGAGGTAGACATATGTATGCTGAGGCAAAAACGGCTGCTACGAAAACGCTTCCAGAATCCTCAGAAGCCAGCGGGGGTAGTGGCGACGACGACAACGAATCGAATAATAGTTCCTCGCCATCAGGTACGTGTGATGACGTTTGTTTCTTACGACGGGTTACCCTTCGTTCGGTATTAGTCCTGGAGGCGTCGCACTCCTTCGGTATGACGCAATTCTTCCGTGGTTAGTGCTTCTCTGTTAGTTGCGGAAGAGTGCGGGCTGCGTGCTCACTGGGGCTATCGTTTCGATATGTCTTGTAGGTCACACGAAAATGCGAATCAACGGGCGGAGAAGGTCATCTGGTCGGAAATCTGCGCCGAGGCATCAGGGAGGAGTGGACAGGTTTTATCAGGAATCAGTGGTGGAAGGTCTAAGCTCGGTTCTCGATCAGATCAGTTTGAAGGAGAAGCAGCCTGAAAAGAGTCCAAAGGATTCGATTCTGAATATAAGCAAACGGTTTGTGAAGAAGTCAACTGTAGTTGACTTGGAGAGCGACTCCGAGAGTGAGAGTTTCGCCAGTGCAAACCCTGCAGCTTCGTCTCCTTCTGTTGATTATACTTCAGCAGACGATGGTGATGTGGATTCCCCTGCGATATCGAAGGTCAAGTCAAAGACTAGGCATGTCACCGTGATGCCGAAGCCTATGTCTTCCTTGAATCCCCGGTCATCAGAAGTTGACGAAGAAGACGACTTCGTCCCTGGAATTAAGAGTAGGACAGGAGGTAATGTTATTGTTATTATATCAAGCTCTTCTCAGTTTGAGAGGGTCAGTGTAGAGGGCATAATATTGAAAGTGAAAATCTCAGGAAGTTTGAACATAGGATGTGGGGAATAATTTGAATGATTTTGTTCCTTAGTAATGAACAGGTTATTAGTTGTTAGCCCTTGGATCTAGACAATGGTTTTACTTTAATTAAAGTTACTCTTATCTTATCTGCGTTTTTGAGGGTGTGCAGAGAGTCTGCCTGCAGCAGAGGCCTCTCAGGCTCAGGTACCAGTTGTTAAACCTGCCGATGGAGCTGATAGTTCAGGAAAACAAGAGGACTTGGTGTATACTCAAGGAAAAAATCGTTTTACTCTCCGAGCCAAAGTTGCACATATGTTGTACCCGCATCAACGAACAGGTCTGGAATGGTTCTGGAGCCTGCATATCAAGGGGATGGGTGGCATCCTTGGTGATGACATGGGTCTTGGCAAGACCATGCAGGTTCGTCCCAAAAGAAAGCCCTTCAATGGATATTCACCGAGTGAAGTGTTAAGAATTCGTTTCCAATCAATAGTGCTTTTTATCTGATAGTCACGGTTTGATGAGTTTGACGCTCAATACTATTCGTGACCACCGAGTCAGTCTAACTGGGCCTTACTCCTCCAGGTTGCATCATTTCTGGCCGGGCTTTTCTGCACTCAGAATATCAAATGTGCTTTGATTGTTGCACCCAAAACTCTTATTGCACATTGGGTTAAAGAGTTGAAGGTGGTTGGACTTGCGCGCAAAACGCAAGAGTGAGTTCATTTCACCGTAGGACCTTGTCAGTTTCAGATGTTCTTGACAAAATGGGCGCATGGTCGGTCAATAGGGTTCATTTCAGTAAATCATAGTGTCTCCACTACTAATTTATGAATGGACATGCTATGTCTGCAGCTATTCAGGTACCTCTGTCAAAGCACGTGAGTATGCTCTACAACACGTTCTACAAGTGGGTGGAGTATTACTTACTACTTATGACATGGTCCGTTGCAATTACAAGGCCCTCAGAGGAGATTTTGATGGAAGAGATGGCTACGGAGATGTTAGCGATGATATTATTACATGGGACTACATGATCCTCGATGAGGTAAATTTCACTTTCCTTCAGCTGAAAAATGCATAGTTGTGACTTGCATGTTGAATAGACACTAATGCATAAACGGATAATTGGCTCAATCGGGGTTGCTCCGCTTCGGTCTCTGAGGTGAGTGTCAACTTCATAGCACATGACGATTCGTTGAATTGGACAAATCGAACCTTACAGTCATGGTCTCAAGATTTTGCTTAACATTTTCATGAGAGTAAAAGAGTCAGAAAGCTAGAAGTGGTTGTTTGAATCTAACGACGATCCCTTTTTAAACCCTCGTAAATTTGGCGATCTGCTCTAAGTACCTGCCTCACGTTCATTTCTGACTCCTCGCACTATCTTGGAACAAACAGGGGCATCTCGTAAAAAATCCTAACACGCAACGTGCCAAAGCCTTGCGAGAGATCCCGTCTGCCCATCGAATTGTAATCAGTGGCACTCCCATTCAAAATCATCTTCAAGTAAGGTTTTCTTTTGGCGGTGGTTTTAGAAACTAGCGGTGTTCTTCAGCTGTCGTATATCTACTCTCTTCGGAAGCCCGTGCAGCGCCGTTTGACTGACTACTGCTGTGTCCGTTGTAGGAAATGTGGGCACTTTTTGATTTCTGCTGCCCCAACCTTCTTGGAGATCGGAAAGAGTAGGTTTTTCTTTCAGTTCCTTGTCATTCTGACCGTTTGTGCGTCGTGAGGATTCGCTCTATGTTTGTTGGGTCTCTTTCATAGATTGATATGTTTCTACTCTTTATCATTTTCTGTGACAGGTTCAGGGACAAGTATGAGCGACAAATCCTGGCTGGAACCGACAAAAATGCATCTGATCGGCAGAAACGTATCGGAATAGCAGTCGCTGAGGTGTGATCTCCATATCCTGGAGAGATTTTCATGGATTGTTCATATGCATGTCCTTTTCAACTGCAGATTCTTCATCAAACAATCGAACATGAATCTTATGCCTTTTGTTTGGTGATTTAATGACGTCCGAGTGCTTGCTTACTTGATTTGAGTTCCATATCTTGCAGGAATTACGGCACAAGTTCGCTCCCTACTTCCTGAGGCGTTTGAAAAGTGAAGTCTTTCCCGACTCAGAGAACAAAGAAGAGCGTAAGCTGTCGAGAAAGAACGATCTAATTGTCTGGCTTCCGCTTTCTGAACGCCAGGTGCGTTCGCTGATCGTCGTATTGGTCTTAGAAAATATCAGGTTGGTTTTGAATCTTCGGGATGACTCAGGCGTCCTTTTAGTCGGTCTCACTCTTGACTTTCTGTCAAATTGCGAAGGGGAACTCATATTGTGAGTTGTACTGAATGGTTACAAATGTATTTACAGGAGAAATTATACCGCGCTTTCTTGAACAGTAACGCCGCCGAGGAGACGCTGGCTACTGGGAAGCAAGTCCTGTCCGCCCTCACTGTGAGTGACATCAGCTTTACACACCTTGGTGAATTTGTAGCCATTTTTGCCCCTATTTGTTCGAGCATTAAGTACATGATGGGTTTCTGACTTATGATTTTATTTGCTTTGAGGTAGCGATACGTTTTTTGTGTAAGTTGACATCTCAGAACGTGGTTAGGGAATTTATAAGAATTAGAGAATCCTCGTTTCTGGGTCTGTACAGGATCATGACGAACGACAGTTCATTCTGATGTGAATCGATTGATTGGACTCCTTCTATCAGGTTATGAAGAAGATCTGTGACCATCCCTTGTTGCTGACAAAGAGGGCTGCAAATGAGATCGCAGAGGGGATGGAAGGCTTCTTGGATACTGAAGATATACAAGCTGCGGAAGCTATGACACGCTCACTTGCAGGCATGGTTGAGGAGGGTGAAGACAGGAGCGCCCGTTCTTGCAAGATCGATTTTATTATGGCGCTACTTGTAATATTCTGCTCAACTTCTTCAAGCTATTCCTATTTACTTTCTACATTTCAAATTTTGTTCAAAACAAGAGGATGGTTGGTATTGATTTGAGTTTATCTGTGCACAGGAGAACCTTGTCGATGAGGGTCATCGCACCCTCATTTTCGCTCAAACTCGGAAGATGCTCAACATAATTCAGGTTCAGCTAATATATCATTTTATTGCTAATGGTGTCCGTTGATCTTCTTTTTAAAGTTGCTGCTTTTATGATTATCTTTTCTATGTGCATCTCTACCGCCGCCAATATAACTGAGTTATCCTCACAAACTCATTATAGCACGATATCTTTCATATGATTCTATTTTTCAGGACGAGATCCTTGACAGAGGATGGATCTTCAGACGCATTGACGGCACCATCAAAGCAGCTGAGAGAGAACAATGTGTACAAGTAAGTAACTTTGTGCATCTTGAAAGCTATTTGATTGAAACGATCTGCGTGGCATATTGAGTCTCTAAATAGCAGCTGAGGCTACGGCAATATCCCCACCTCTTGAATCTGTCTTAAGCACTTTCTAGACATGGTGATAGACCGTAATCTCCGGTTGCATGTCACTTACATTACGGCTAGGATTTGTGTGGGGAGAATCATCAAGAGATTAATGTATGTACCATTTGTACGAATATGTAACAGGAATTCCAGTCTGATGAGGAGATTCCGCTCTTCTTGTTGACATCACAAGTTGGTGGCTTAGGACTCACTCTGACTGGAGCAGACAGGGTTGTCATTGTCGACCCCGCTTGGAATCCAAGGTTATTACACTTTCGCTGAATTTCGTTCTCATTCCGCTGAGACAATTTTGTTTTATGGTGGCAACACTGTGTCTCGATTTCAATTGTGCTGCCTTTGCATACGGTATAGATATCTAACATATCTTCTTTGCTTTGTAAACAGTACTGACAACCAGAGTGTTGATCGAGCATATCGCATTGGTCAGAAGAATGATGTTGTCGTATATCGTCTCATGACTTGTGGAACTATCGAAGAGAAAATTTATCGCAAGCAAGTAAGTAGCGAAGCAAGCACGACTTATTATAATCTGTCCTTTCTATTTCATCAGAAGTGATATGATTTTCATCTCTTGGTTTTAGGAGACACTCTCTCCCTTCTCCTTATCCTCGTACCTGGTTTTTTTAAAAACATTTTGATGTTTTTAATAAAAATTCATGTTTACTAGGCTAGCTGTCAAACTGATTTCGTTTCTGACAGGTTTTCAAGGGACATCTTATGAAAGTTGCAACAGAAAAGAAGAATCAAATGCGGTATTTTTCACAAGGGGTATGTGACTTCCCTCTCTTTAGCATTATAAACAAACACACTTGCAGCGAACAAACTTGAAATTCTTCGTTTTTCTCATGTTGCGGACTTGGTGGTGCAGGAGCTCGGAGAAATGTTCAAGGTACCTGAAGCAGGTTTTAGGGTATCTTTGACCCAACAGCAGCTTCACAAAGAGCATCACAGTCAGCGCAAGATGTAAGCGAGTTACAATTTCCAAATATTAATGCAAACCTGGGATTTGTTATAAATTTTCATAGAATACTACGCAAAAGTGCTTTCTCATGTTTGAACTTCTTTTTGCAGAGATGAAGGGCTACAAGCGCACATTGAGTTCCTTGAGGGGTTGGGCATTGCTGGGGTGAGCCATCATGACTTGCTCTTCACTAAAGAGGCGGAACCATTGCCTCCACCTGGGTTGGAGGATCAAGACTTGAAAGCCACCTGGGAACCAAGGTGAGCTCTACATCAATCCCTTTCGCTAGATAACAGCTTCATTTGTTATCTTTGTGCTGGGAGGTTTTCTGTGCTTATTAATAGAAACGTGATCTGAACAGGAACCCTACATATGTGGGACAACGATACAAAGCTTCTTCAAAGCCTGAGAACTACGTCTGGGAAGCACCTCAAGCCATGGGGTATGTCCATCTTCCTCACTGTAAATGGGAATCTGAATGAAAAGGAATTGATGCCGCTGTTCGAAATGGCACTTGCGCGCCAATATACGTTTCGAGCATTTGTTAATTTGTCACACTTTTCAAATCTTTCTTGTGTAATCACCTGAGATGAGAAAACTGTCTTGGGCTGTGCCAGGCGAGGCATTTTGGCTAGTGCAAGCACGGGCTTGCAAGGCCGAAATGATGCCAATGACAACTGGCTTAAGGTGCAATTTTTGAGGAGCAAGTTAGAACGACTCTGCAGAACTCTTGACGACAAGGTGGGTAGTGTGAATGGACGTTCTCCTATATGTTCTGTCCTGGATACTCTGCCTGGTGGATTTGTCGACTTATACCCAATCCCTGTTTTCGCAGGCACTACTTTCAAGGCTACCGGACGGTGGACTTTCTATTGAGAGGAAGATTCAGGAAGTTTCGGACGAGCTGACTACGGCAGAGCTGATCGCTGGCAGCAAGGAGAACATCGGCGCTCAAGTGCCTAATAGACCAGCGGCCCCAATTCCTGTTGTTGATCTGTCCGCGGAGCAAACTCGCACAGCTCCTATCAGACCTGAGGTTCAAGCACCTCAGCGGCCGAAGCCACTTGGATTCAACAACAGCCTACCCATTGTGCTGACACCGCCCATCAAAATGAATCCTTCCATTCAGGATTCAACTCCTGTTCCTAAAGCGACTCCCATGTCTGCACTTCCGAATTGGAGCTTACTGAGTGAGTCACCGGCTTCAAGCGTGGGCTCGCCAGCTCCCACTAGCAGGGCGGATATTGACGACATGGCGGAAGCAATGAGTGCACTCAAGCTCCGTCTGCACTCGTAGGAAATCATCCGTATGATACTCTACTTGTAATATAGATATGATCGCAGCCTGCAATTTTACCCAATTGTAATGGGAGGATTCACCTAAACATTTTTTTCAAGCACCAGGAACTCTTATCACCAGGCGACCTTTGAATGCTTTGAAGAACTGGAACATCGGTAGACCGTTATTTTAGGTTCCTTCTAACCTCAGCGGGCAACCGAGCATTGAGGAGCGTCTGAGAACTTGGAACGTCCGTCTGTTCTAATCTAGATAAGGTATACCGCCAGATTACATGGAGAACCCGCATAAATGTACATTTATTTTTCAGTCATAAACGAAAGAATTACAATCTCAACCCAAGTGATTTCATATTTTTCATATGAAAATTGAATCAGTTATGAATTTTCAAACTGTGCTGCCACTTTAGCCTAATTCTGCCACTCAATACATCCCATGGGCGCTCCAAAAGTCAAGGGTCTTGATCAATAGTAAGCCTTGATTTGGAGTTGACAAAGAGTGATTGGGTAGTAATGAAGTGAATGTGGGGTGGATTGAGACCAATTATAGAGTGGTGATGTTAGGAAGGTGGTGGTAATGGCCCAAGTCAAATTGGTAGAACCCGACGAATGGGGGTCAATTTGCCCACGGATGAGGAGGCAACTATGGATGAGGATGAGGATGGGCGTCGTCGTCGCCTGGTCGCTACCGAGCTCCCCCGCTGTGTCGTGTCGCTCCCCGTTCCTGTGCACTCCCCGCTCCCTCACGCTCTCCTTGCTTCACCGTGCCCTGTTATTCTCCCCCATATCTGCAGCCCCCCATACCCACAGCCTCCCATACCCGCAGCCCTTCCCCACAGGTTGCCCCTTCACAGTAGCCCTTCGAAACAGCTCCAGCAACTCCAGCTCACCCTCCAGGAGGTCCAGCTTCAGGTCACCCTCTAGATGCTCCAGCTCCAGGTGGCCCTCATTTCATCTTGTTATGGTTTAATCATTATGGTTCATTGAAGGTATCATTTGAGGCTAGTTTGTTTCATTTCTAAAATGTAGGGTATTGAAGTCAAATGATTTCTTTGTGTAAAATTTGAGATTTATGGACTAGGGCTTGTATATGCTATGTCAAATTAGTTTCTTTCATCCTTGAACATCAATAGATGCCATTGGTCGCTAGAATGATGTATGAAACACATTCTATTGTGGTTTGATGAAGTTCTAGGTTGTTTAAAATAACCTCATATTGAAAAATGTTAGTTGAAGAACCTTCAATCAAAATGTGTAAGGTGAAGGTGTCAAGATGGTACACAAGAAACAAAAATCATTACTTGTGTTGAACTTCATCCAATGACACATAAGTATTCTAATGTACTGCACATGCTACAAAAGTTGCTTAATGGTCATGTACTCTATATGTAAGGTGTTGTATTTGAGCATGCATAGGGTATTTTTTGTAGAGTGTGGTAGTGACGGTTTTTGCAACTGTCTTCCCCCCGTGACGGGTATTGATATGTAAAGGGGGGGAGGTAGCAGTGACGTTTATTGCAAATGTAGCTCTCACTTACGGGTATTTCGTATTTTAGAAGGGGTGGGAGTGACGTTTACTGTAACTATTCCTTATTGTGACGGGTATTAATTGTTTATGGAAATGACGGCAGTGACATTATTTGCAACTATTTCCCTTTGTGACGAGTATTTCAAAATAATGTACAAGGTTCAGTGACATTTTTCAACAATATTTTGGCGCGTGACATGTATTTTTCTCCCCAATATGTTAATCATATACAAGTATTTATTGAAATTTTATTTATATTCCAAGTTCATTAGCACAACTTTAAATATAATTGTAAGTAAATATGTTTGCTACCTCTCATTGATCCTTCCACGTTTTTTTCTTTTATTGATTAGACATTTACATTGTAACATATGTTTGTTGGATTTAGAAAGGCAAGATGCAGAAGCCTGGGGTCCTCCAGAAGTTCAAAACCCATCTCCCGGACCGTTTTCTTTCCTTGACATCACATGGGAAAAACAACTAGGAAAGGATGGGGCAATGTTAGTGTGATTGTTCATACGTTTATTCAATACAATAGAATTCAAGATTTCAAGAATAGGCAGACTTGTGAAGATGGCTCCTCCGTTAGTTGGAATGTGAAGGAGCGAAAGAAAGAGAAACCGAAGAAAAAAGCTTATTTTTTGTCATTCATTGAGCACATTTGGTATGAATGTGCGTATGGCCTAGAGGATCATTGGAATGATCCACGGATCTCTAGGTCTCTTAAACGTGGATGCATTGCAAAGTTTTTAGTGAAGCAATTGAAACTTTATCCGGATGTGGGCGAAGTCGCATACTATCATGTCATTCATACAAGAGAGGATGGAACACCCGCTCACGGTCCTAGTGATCAAGAGTCATTTGGGAGGAGAACTGCACATCAACCACGAATGACTGCTCAAATGAAGATGTGGGTCTAAAGAAAACTTACTGCGGGGTTTACATCTCTTCAAATATTTGAGGAGCATTGGCGGGATTGGAATGAGCGAATGGAGCTGAATGTACCAAGTACTTAAGATGACATCATCAAACTTAAAGACATTTCATATATGGAGGGACGTAAGAAGAGGGGGGTGTGGCATAAGGATCCATCAGATTTTTGTAGCGTGAAGATGTGGACTGAAGCCTGTCCAAAAAACGTGTTCATGTAGCACGAACAAGATGATGTCACATAATTGCCTTTTCTTTTGGGTATCCAAACCAATTGGCAAAATAAGATAATGATGGAGTTCGAACATGGTAGAGCAGTTTCTATGGACGCTACGCATGGCACAAACACTCCTAACTATCTTCTATGATCTTTGCTTGTATTTGATGATTGAAAAAATGGTATTCCGGTTGCTTGGGTGCTTGGAAGCCGATCCACGGAAGTGGACTTGGTCATGTGGTTGGACCCTTTACAAAGGCATATTAAGAAAGATATGCCGGATTTGTTACCATCGTGCTTCATGACTGATGATGCGATGGAAATACGGAGTGCTTTTAAACATGCTTGGCGAGAAGACAACGTCCCCATCTACTTGTGTGCCTTCCATATCTTAAAAAAATGGAAGAATCATATTCTTCTTAAGGTTCCAAGATCTTCTAAATGTTGGAAATTTCAAAGATCTTGTGTACAATGCCCTTCACTATTTTTTGTACCTGTCAATTGATTCTGAAGAAGAAGAATTTGACTTCTTGGAGCGCGAAAGAAGATTGGAGAAACGCTTTTCAAATACCTCTATGTGGATGCATTCCAAAAGTATTTCAACACACATTACAAACATCAAGGTACATTACTCCTCATTTGTCCTTCATAATTTTCATATTCAGGGTTGTTTTTTTTATATTACATTTTATTTTGATTATGTCGACAAACACTACGATGAAACCTTCTCATTTTTATGTGTTTTATTTGAATTATGTTAGAGTTGTATCTTATTAGTCATCAACGGCATCATCATTCCAATCAAGACACTCAATTCAGCATCGAAGGTTACCATAGAGCACTGAAGCAATGGATGTTGGTTGACAATCAAGATAGGCGGGGGAGAAGTATTGACTTCCTTGTGTGGAGGTTGACAAATCCTGTTGTTAACCATTACATGTACTTGTAAGGGCAGAAGGTGAAAGGATACATTTGAAACAATTTTTTTTGAAGGTATTGTGGAGAGGGAAATTGCACGAGTAGAGAGAATTTCCCTTCAAGATATTGTACTGCCAAAAGAAGGTGATTTACTTTGGAAAGTACAATCACAATCCATTGAAGGCTGATGGTATGAAATCCGTGCATCATTCACTTTGTATGCGTGTTGTTCCTGTAAGTGGAGCATTTGGGGCAATTTGTGTAAGCATCAACTTCTTGTTTTAAAAGTTTCCACCAATCTTTTGTGGGAAACTATGTTAGAATACCTAGGAACCCTTTATTGTTCTATTCGAGGGGGACTTGAATGTATGCTCACTTGCATTATTCCAAGTGACCCATTTGAAGATGATCATAGTGAAAGTGATGATGATGATCATCACCATCATCTAGAATACAATGTGGGGTGCAACGATATACTACCTGATGATGATGCGGCGAAGGACTGCAATGTTGAGGATGTTGATATTCAACATCAGTCGGAGTCCAACGCGCACCACTTCATGGCAATTTAAAAGGGGATATTAGAGAACCATCCACCAATGGTATTTTGCATACCATTAAAAATTTAGTAGAAGATGCGATCTCTGAAGCCACAGTTGGTGGTGATGTTGTACTGCATCATTTGCAGTCAATGATGAGTATTGTAGTAGGTGACATCCGAAGCATCCGAACTCTGAAAGAGGATGACATATCTCATCTTCAAGTGGCTTTTGAGATTATCTATACAAAAGATGGAAACTCAATTGCCAAAAAAAAAGATTTTAGGGAGAGATTATCGAGATCACGGAAGAGAAAGAGGAACAATACTCAATAGATGATATATTATACACTTCTTAGCCTATGTTTGTTTTGAATATTTGCAACAATATTATTTGAATGAAGAATTTTTTCTGGAGTGATGAATGATATGATTTTCAACCATTAATTGATTCATGATTTTTTATCATCACTGTGGAGTACGAGAATATATAAGGAAAAAAAAAAAAAACATGAAGAAAATGAACAAGCCTCCAAAGTACCCTTAGGTTATCATGAGGAAGTTCTGTGAAATACTCGTCACTAGATGAAATTATCGCATAAAACATCACTGGTAAACTAGTTCTTTTGCATGTGTCGTCTTCCTTTTCTCTTCCTTCATCCTCCTCTGATGATTCTTCTTCAGAGATATCAAAGTCATCCTTCGATAGATTTTCTGCATGAAGATCTTCATATACACTGCATGCTCTCTCAATCCGCTGCTAGGAAAGAACATTCTTATAACCCTAAATTCACCCCTTTTAAATGCGTTAGGTAGTTCAAGATTACACCACGTCACTAACCCATAATTTTACCCTTCTAATATTTTCCTCACTCTTCCTTTTTCATTCTCTTGGGTGTTTCTTTGTTGATATTTTCTTTAAATTCCCTTTTTCGTTGGATTAACCTTCTCTCCTTCTTGGTGGATTTACGTTCAATCAATCAACCATATATGTATTCCCTTTATCTCAAGTTAATTGTCTCACACTCGACGACCACAAACCTCAACCACACTCATCACATCACCTTGGAATGAGTCACAGTGTATACGAGGGGGAAGTATTGGCTTGACAATTAGGGGAAACGTTTTGCACCATGCACCCTGGACTCTCACGGAGTTACACAATAATTAGAGTTCAATTAGTACACACGAGGTATCACCCATCTATAGTGTAAAGAATGATCGATAATCATAACAGATCGAGAGTCCTAATCAACATCAAATAAACAAAAAACAAACACTAAAACAAGTATACGTAATACACCCTCAAGACAACAAGTATGAAATCACTCAAGTAGTCAAGCGTCTTGTACTCCACAAAGGAAAAATCAACAAGTGCAAGTAAAAATAGTAAATACGGAGCCTTTATTAATGATAAACCATCACTTACAAGAAAAAAACTCATTAACACTCTCAACTCTCATTCACAAAGCTTGACTTGACAAAGACGTCAAGCCAAGGACATATGCGGCGCTATACGCAGACGCATACAATCGTAACTGGATAAAAATCATTCATAGATGAATGCGGTGCGCCGCCGTTTGTCCTTAAACACACGTAGATTGGTAACAATTTAATCAACGCTAAAACTACGATACGGAGAGGCCCTCGACGCCACGTCCCGTGACAGCTGTTGTGTAAAGAAAGATCGATAACCATAACAGATTGAGAGTCCTAACCAACATCAAATAAACAAAAAAACATACACTAAAACAAGTATACGTAATACACCCTCAAGTGTCCCTCCTAGCGGATAAAGAGACCCTCTATCCAACTAGGACCATGCAACACTAACATGACTTAACCCCACAGTGATGTCGCTGCAACAATTGTACGCATCCAGTCGAAGATGTCGCCATCGCCGAATCAATAAGCATATGAAGGAGTAACAAAGAGAGGGTAGGCCGGGTGCAATGTGAGCCCCATCTTTAATCGCCTTAGGCAACTTTGTTGCGAATCCCTTGGTCAATCTCCACGTTGCATATCCCAGAATCGAATCCAAGAACTCGATTGGATGACAACGCACCACTCAGTGACAAGTCCACAAAGAATTCAAGCCGTTTCATCGGGTGAAACATGGCTCGAAGACCTCCGACAACGAGGGCAAGTCCAATTCCCAAGTAGTAGAGTAGAAAAGGGCGGCGTCAGGCAAGCCATATGCCAACCACGCTAACAATGGTCACAAAGCAACATGGTAGCCGCACCTTTCTTCTCACCACACACAAAACATGGAAGGCGGTCGGGCACAATTGCCAACTCCGGATGAACGGAGCCATCAATGGATAAATGACAGTGAGCACAATTTTTGAAGTGCTCCCGACACTCCCGGCCATCCTTGCCTTCCAACAACAAGATGCCACTGGGCAACACATCCTTCACGTGAAGAATGGTGCACCCAGCCTTAACGTCCAACGTTGTGGGTGCCCCACGATGCAGATAAACGAAATTCCCCGTGGAAAAACGTCGCAGCTGAGGTCCGTAGGCACCGCTACGAATACGAGTGTACCGTAAGGTGTCATGGTGTTGAGCGATGGACAAGTTTTCCATGGCCATGGGCATAGCCCGCTTGAAAAACTCCACTCAATCCTGTAGACATAGGCCCCACACCTTTGGATCGTCCAAATCCACAACCGGAGCCAACTTTTCCCAAACGGAACTCGGTAAAATTGGCTCCCGCCCGTACAACAACTGATACGGACTGAAAACAACTAGTGAAGCTTGCCGACTAAACCGGTACCCCATGGCAATCTATGGTATCATCAGATCCCAATCACAGTGACCACCCTGAAATAATCTATACTTCCGTAGGCCCCACTTCACAATCTGAACGACACGCTCTGCCAAACCGTCTGCTTTCGGGTGATTGTGACAAGTGGTACGATGGTCAAATAAAGCCTTGGTACACAAAGCTTCAAAAGCTCCAAGGAACTCACATCTTTAGTCAGTCAAAACCTTAGCTAGAGCTCCAAAATGAGCCAACATCCGGTCGAAGAATGCCATGGTCGCCAACTCTGATGAATTCTGCGGTAGAGCCACAAGCTCAATCCACTTGCTGAAATGCTCCACCATTACCAAGACATACTTAGCTCCGCGTGAAGTCACGACAAGTGGACCATCGGTATCCTAGCCGTATAATTGACAAAGACCACCGATATCCTAGCCCTATAATTGGTAAAGGGTGCAGCTGGGGTGATAAGGTGTTGAAGCTGGATCTAACCCAATCACATACTTTACACCAAGAAACATACGTGGTGACCTCTTGATACATGCCGGTCCACCAGTATTGGCTGCGCAACATTGAATGAGTTTGTCGCACACCAAAATGTCCTAGGTCTTCGTGTACTTGCCGTACCAACGAAGCCCTCTGATCTAGCCTTGGAATTATGCGCCTAGTCCCATCTGGCCACATCCGAAATAGAAGGCCGTTCTCTCAACGGAACATTGCTATTTGGTGCCCAACTCTATCACGCTCCATAGCAGAAAGAGTTGGAGGAAAGTGTCCCATGTTGTAGCTTGTGCAAGACTGGACCGTCTTCCAACACATCGCTAACAACTTGGGCCCTATCCGTTTCCTTGTCGTTGCCAAATTAGGCAACGTCAATGCGGAGCCAAACATCAACGTGAGGTAAGCCGCTGCATGTCACCTCGGGACTGACTCTCTGTCATAGTCTCCATGCCACCTGGCACCAGTCAAATCCTCCTCCGAAGGACATGGATTGCGAGATACACTATCCGCATCCAAGTTCATGATGCCGATCCAATGTACAACCTCAAAGTCATACTCCTGAAGCAACAAAGCCCACCTGGCGAGCTTGCTAGTAAGCTTGTTAGACTCCATGATCCACTTCAAAGGCTGATAATCGGTCACGAACGTAAAACTTTGCCTATACAAATAGGACCTAAAATGGGCTATGAGCCTATCGCCCAAACCGCGGCCAAGGCCTCCCCCTCATACGACAAATAGTTGGACTCCGTGTTGTTGTTGCTCCTAGAAGCAAAAGCCACAACATACTCACGTCCCTCATCATCCTTCTCAGTCAATATAGCCCGCAATCCCACAATACTCCAGTCTGTGTGTAACTGAAAGGGTTGGTAGCATCCGAACGCCGCAGCACAGGCGCTGAACCGAGCTTCAGCTTCAAGGTAGCAAATGCCTATTGCTGCTCTTGTCTCCAAGTCCATGGTTGATCCTTGCCCTTGAGAATAGTCAATGGCTTAGCAATCAAGTTAAAGTTCTTGACAAATCGACGATAATAATTCGCCAAGCTAAGAAAAGCTCGAAGCCGTAACACGTTGATTGAGGCAAGAGTCTTCTGCAACGCATCTACCTTGGCCAGCTGCACGCCAAAACCCCTTGGAACAAATACATGTCCCATAAAGGCAGCCACTCGTGTAAGAATTTGCACTTGCTATGGTGCAAGCGCAATTCCCACTACCGTAACCTCTCAAACATCGCTTGAAGATGCCTCACATGCTCCTGTGGGCTACTACTAAAAATGATAACATCATCAATGTAGCATTGGGCAAACGGTAAACCGGTCAACACCCGGTCCATCACCCTTTGAAACTCAGCGGGTGCGTTCTTGAGGCCAAATGGGAGAAACTTCCAATGATATAGTTGATATCTCTCATCCTGATCAACTCCCCAAAATGCAGTCTTCACCCGGTCATCCACCATCAATGGTAACTGGTGGTAACCGGACCGCAAATTGAGAGTACTGAATACTCTGGCGTGGCCCACCGCATCAAACAACTCATTCGGCGTGGACATGTGATATCGGCCTGACTTGGTCTTGCGATTGACCAACCTATTATCCCCACACATCTGGTTCTCCGTCCAATTGCCAAATATATCCTTCTTTGATGGCATAACCGTGGCACAAGCGTACTCGCCGTTGGAAAGCTCAATCAAGTTGGCAACCAACAACTCCTGACAACAAGTTTGAACTCCAACTTTCTCTGAGAGACTGAGCTTGTATGGTCGTTGGAAGATTGGATGGTCGTCTTCCAACCACTACAAGAAAACCAGCCCAATGTGATTGGATGTGACTAAGCACATATGACTGCGTAGTCACCTCAGTCATTGGTTTAGTCTAAAATCACTCCTAAGAGGGTCTAGTCATGCACTAGTCATATATGTAGTCATATTTTTGAGGACCTGGGTGGGAACGGCTACGGGAACGGGACATATGTTCTCCTGCCCGGTTCCCAGAGTCATGCTCTGAGTGCTTACTATGTGTAGTCATAGTAATGTAGTCATATGGTAAGGGTAATTGGTTTATGTATGACTTATTGTAGTAAGAGAGTTGGTTTGGGTGACTACACGCAGTCATAAAGTAAATAACCTGACCGTAGTAGTCATATATGTCAATCAAATGATTTTGAAGTCCTCTACTCGTTGCCTCAATAGGTGAGTGCTGTGAAATTGGAGTAGGTCCATAATCTCCTCTTACATAATAGCTTCCCTGTTCAACACTACTATGTTTGCGCGCCAACATTCTAGGATGTCATTTTAGGGCACCATTCTAGAAACACTTTTAAATACACCTTCAAAAATTAGTAACTAATTTGCAAGAGAGTCCTAAAATCATGATTCCACTTGCTCTATCTTCCTACTTGCTCTATCTTCCCACTTGCTTTCCAGATGCACGAAATTGCCTTGTAGGCTTAACTTTCATACAAATTTTCCATGCTCACAAAAAAGCCGTTATTGATCACATTCCCATATTTTTTTGAGACGCCAAAGTGAGTGCAAAATAATGTAGTCATGTGGACGGTTTTCTTTACTACAATTAGTAATGAATACAAAATTCGATAGTCATCTAGACAGTTTCTTTTACGTATGTTAGTAATGAATTGCATGTTAGCAAAACCTATGAATACAACTTCAAACGATTACTGACTACTTGCAAAAGAGTCTAAAACTCATGATTAGCACTTGCTCTACCTTTCCACTTACTTTCTAGATGCACGGAAACGCCTTCACTTTGCTTTAGATTTCCCATGCTGACACATTGGGCTATAGTTGATCACATTCCCATATTTTTTTGAGACGTCAAAGTGACTGCAAAATAATACAGTCATGTGAACAGTTCTCTTTACCACAATTAGTAATAAATGCAAAATCACATAGTCATGTAGACTGTTTCCTTTTACTTATATTAGTAATGATTTGCATGTTAGCAACACCTATAAATACAACTTCAAACAATTACTGACTACTTGCAGAAGAGTCCAAAACTCTTGATTAGCACGTGCTCTATCTTTCCACTTATTTTCATGATGCACAAACTTTTTTGAGATGTCAAAGTGATTGCAAAATACTGTAGTCATGTGCACAGTTTTCTTTACTCATACACGTAATGATTGCAACATTACATAGTCAACTGGACAATTTTCTTTACTTATATTGGTAATGAACTGCCTTTCTCCATACAACTTCAATTTGTTAACTGTGCAATCTCTGTGACTACTCCTTAGCTGTACCAAAATTCTACATATAGTAGTTGGGCTCCTACACTCCTACACTCCTACTGTGGTGACTCATCATTGTAGTCCGCCTCTGTATCCTCCATTTGCAGAGCAAGCTGCACCTCGTTGCTAGATAGCTCCCTAGAACTTGATAAAACAGGTGGCATTGCTGCGGTATGGTCAGTGACATTCTGTGCCATCAATCCCTGAATTTCAGCATCGTCCCGTACGCTTAGGCACTGTAGATCTGGTCTTCCCTCAGCCATGGAGGTCACTCTCACACTTCGTGCCTCCTTGCGTAAAACAACCTTCCATCCAGGATGTGCCACATCGTCAACAAAGAAGACTTGTTGAGCATGAAGAGGAAACGCAAACGAATCTGATGAGTACGGAATGGTACGGTCTATGTTCACGAGAGTGAAACTGTACTCATCTCTCTTCATAGTTGCCCGTGGCCCAATCCATGTAGCTTGGACCCACTTACAATACATGGGCAACGGTAACTGGTTAGCCCTAGTCTATCTGCTTCTCTCTCCTCCAATTCCGAGAGGTCGAGGTCGCTTGCCCCCCTCGCACCACGGCTAGCCATTTGCCAATGTAAAGCGGTCAATGGCACCTGCTCCTATACACACACCACGCAAAATTGAGCATATGAACTCAATACCTTCATCAATATTGCAATCAGAATTGCATTTGCCATCAAAGTTTAAACTCCCTCACTACCGTCAGTCACATGAACCAAATTACTAACTACTGAAGTCGCCATTTGATGAAGTTTTGTGACTTCGTACCGTCACATAAACCAAACTTATGACTAACCTTGGTCAGATTGTCCTTCACCAGGCGTTGCAATCTCTTGAACAGCTAGAAGCAACGACTGTGCAGCAGCCTGAGCATCACGAAACATCCACTGATTGAAGAGAAGAAATTCAAAGAGCAAAACTCAAAACCAAATCATACAATTTGAAACGGATCAAATCCTCTCAAAGCTAAAATTAACTATCATAGGAGAAGGTACCACAGGAACCCGGAATCGCATGTAAAGGCACATGTAACAAACTGAAGAAAACATCACTTTACAGTCTAACTACTTTTTCTCAGTGGATCATTTCGCACACTTCAATCGAAGATGCCCATGCTAAAACTTTAGCCATTATTGAGCATCTTAATTGACAGAAGAAACTAACTTAATCAATCAAGTAAACGCGAGAAATCACACTTGCATTTGCCACAGATGTTTAAGCTCCATGACTGCTTTCAGTCACATGAACCACACGTATGACTAAACGTGGTCATACATTGCACTACCTTGTTACAACATCCCAGAAACGACACTGACGCAGTTCTATCCTTTAGTACCTTCTTCAAAGCTACAATCGAGGTTGAAGCTCAAAATCACTTCAAAATCACACAACAAAGAGGAGTGACATATAAAACTCAGTGAATTTCCAGTTCTACACTGCCCAAATCCCTCACCTGGTGTTAGTTGGTGCCCACAATCATGCAAAGCTAGAATGACTTATGCAGTTGCTAGTGCAACACCGTGACAAAGACTGAGCTTGCATGAAAGGGTATACGGCAGAATTATGCCTTGAACAATCGTCTCAAAATACTCTGGATCAGAGAACGTGCGCACCGCAGATGTTGTAAACGCGAGAAGAACCTACCTTACTCACACCACAAACGATAGAAGAAACTACCTTAGTCACACCAGAATCACACTTGCATTTGCCACAGATGTTTTAGCTCCATGACTTCCTTTAATCACATGAACCAAAACACTGACTACAGATCTCGCTATGTTTTCAGGTATTGTGACTGATTATAGTCATAAGAACCAGACGTATGACTAAGCGTGGTCATACATTGCACTACCTTGTTCTAAAACCTAGGTACCACAGGAACCTGGAATTGCATGTAAAGGCACATCTAACGAACTGAAGAAAACATCAGTTTACAGTCTAACTAGTTTTTCTCAGTAGAGAATTTCTTCGACTTCAATCGAAGATTCCCATGCTGGAAATTGGCAATCTGTAGTACTCAATGAACTCAACAAAACATGAAGTGGGTGAAAAATAGAAACTCGTACCACCAATTAGGATGTTCATAGAGTTTGCACTCCCTCCTTGTGCATTCAAAATTCCAAGGTACACATTCCCTTTTTTCTGTACGCATGACATGGTGTTTGCATCAGCTCTTACTAGAAAATGTACCGTAGCACAGAACATGGAAATCCTGGAAACAACTCTACCATATTCTTCAATTTCCTACTAGCTGAAAGTAGAATACGGACGCCACTCACCCTTACTATTCAGCACGTTACTGTACTTGACAGCAAAATGTGGCTTACTCAAACTTCAATTCGCTACCCCAGCAGAAGGGCAAAGTGGTGTCAATCACTTCTCTCACAGGATTTGAACTCGCTGCACTGGTTCGCACCTACGTGTCAAATATACCAATCAGTTAGGAACTTCCTCATCCGCCACACTAACTTGCAAAATTGTGTAAGTGTCAGCATTTAAATATAGTAACACCTACTTTATAATGCATAGATTTCTGTATAATGCACATTTTTTTTTCATACTTCATTCGCAATGTTTGCTAATGCACTTCCAGTTATGTCTGATAGTGCAGTCTGAACACTACATGAATGGCATCACACTACCGACCTTAATAAAAATAGAATCACACTGTTGCAACCATCCAGGTTGATATGCTCTGTGACTGCCTCCAATCACATACACCAAAGAGCTAACTATTGAACTTGTTGTGTGTTCAAGGATTCTGACTCTTTTCAGTCATAAGAACCAGAATCATGACTAACATTGGTCAGCAGAAAGCATTGGATTGAGTGTTACAGTGCACAGAGTCCTACTGAATTTCTAAGAGGACGTAGTTTGTTGCCACGCATTAAACCAACACTTGTATCTGAACAAAACGAATGCGTTCTTCACCAAGGAGTAACCAATAATAGTAATCAAGCACAACCTAAACTGGAAAGGATCTGGTACTCTATTGCATCCACTGATGTATAGAACGAAGACTCAAAGCTTGAAGCTGTCAGTGAAGTTGTCAGTGACTCAGAGCAGGTACGAATATGAATTCTGAAAAGTCATCACGTAGCACAAACCTTCTGTTAGAGCCTTGAATTTGAAGCCGGGGCTTCAACACATCCATGGGCATTGTCAAAAACGCACTTAGACCTGCACAGTGTAGGAATGACAATCTCAAATTTGGCGACATGTCTCAAATAAGATAACATCAGACAACTCCTTCATCGAAACCTACACTCAACTAGATTTTAACTAATTGGATCAAATCACAGTAATATGAGTTGGTGACTGCTGAAATTCTAAGAAGGCAAGTGCACCTTGTTGTATAATCTTCTCTACCATTCAACCAACCTCTCTGAACCCTGCAGGCAATCCTGATAGTGCGGTCTCAACACTACATGAATGGCATCACACTACCTTAATAAAAATAGAATCACACTTGAATCTACCATGCAGGTTGATATGCTGTGACTGCCTCTAGTCACATGCACCAAAGAGCTAACTATTGAACATGTTACGTGTTCAAGGATTCTCATTCCTTACCGTCACATGAACCAAAATCATGACTAACCTTGGTCAACAGAAAGCATTGGATTGAGTATTTTAGTGCACAGTCCTACTGAATTTCTAAGAGTACGCGTTCATAAATGATCACCTCGTCTAGACTGAAAACAACACTCATGTTTCCAAACTCTTTAGGTGTCGTTCCAGTTAAGTCAGGTATCAACCAACTCCCTGCAGTGCCCAGCAAAGAGAAATTTACATCAGAAGCAAAAATCTCAAATGCTAACATTCAAATCTTGCAAGAGGAAGCTTCTATACAACACTGGTGCTGAAATTCTATTCTAAAGGGTACCTCTCATTGAGAATGATGTTCTGTTAATCAAAAGCTTCCTTCAGGTTGTGATTGGCCAAAAAGCCCGCCTTTGCAATCCGCCTTTGCCTCTGGAAATGGATACCGTCACCTGCAGCCTTGGTGTAAAACAACAACATCAAGTAAGCCCTTAAAGACCTGGGACTCATTCAAAACTCATAAATCTATCACATTCTAAACCATAACGGATCAAGGAAACCGTACAAGCAATCCACGTACAGGCGTTTTAGCGTAGTGGTGCTACTCTCTATCAAACTCGCATTAACCCCTAAAGTCGAAAGCCTCAAAACTGCCAAAAACCCTCAAAACTGCCCTCTTTCAATGCAAGGTGAAAATTTTTAACTTTTGACAAATTTTCGAGTATGTAACCGTATGATCTAGTACCTAACTTGTACATGTACATGCATATTGAATCTTAGATTCAAATTCCTCTCCATTTGTGAGATCGTAATGTTCAAAGTTGAAAAAAAAGATATTTTCCTTGTTTTAGAATGGAAAACTAATGTTTTGGGGGCCAAAAAAACCAATTTTGAAAGGAAATTTGACATGAGGCTCTTCAAATTCTTGTTCCTATGTCAGTAAGGAATATGTCCATATAATTTTTACCCTCATAGGACCTATAAAACCTAAAGAAATGCTTAATTTTTCACATGGAGGTATGCTGAAATACAAATACAAATGCCCATTTTCAACAATTAAAAAGGCATGCAAAATTATCGGATTGAAAATCCAAACGGTGAGATCATGCTTTACTACCTCTTTTACATGTACGAAAAACAAAATTCGAAAAAGAGTAAAATCTCAGTTTTTGGTGAATTTTTGAAGTTACTGCGATCTAATTGATTTTGGGCAGATTTTGAGAATAAATGAGCATATACCGCAGTTTTGGGCAGATTTCAGCATGCCCTAACAGGAATGTCAAACTTTGACCGTGAATATCTCCTAAAGTATGAGGAATTTTGAAGCATGAATGGTGTCATTTTAAAGGTATGGGAAAACTCTACGACCTTCTGGTCGATTTCGACTTTAGGGGTTAAGTTTTCGAATTGACGGTGGCGGCGGAATCGTACCTCAGATTTTCAAAATGGCAATTGCAAGGGCGAACGCACAGCTCCCACGCATTAGTGCTGCTGCTGCTGCCTCGAGCGATGGCGACGCCCACGAACGTCGCTGAAGCGCCTTTGGCAACTAACGGGGACACCTCCTTCAGCGAGCAGGTTTCCCACGCATCTGAAGGCTCCGAACGGGAGGAAGGGATTACGAGAGACGAGGAGGCCAAAGTGCCTGAGTACGAGAGGCTGCGGCAGGAGAACTTGCGCAAGAACTCCCTCAAGCTACACGAGCTCGGAGTTCCGCTGCTGGCAGCATCTTTGAGAGAGTCGAGAACCACCGAAGCGGGGGGAGGAGAGGAAAAGACCGCGACGAAGAGCACTCGCAGCACCGGCGCTAGCAGCCTCGAAAACTGCCCCGGGTACGAAACCCTAAACCCTAACTCTGTCCATTGAATGCACTGGCCGTTGACGATTGGTTAACGTACCTCCCCCCTCGCAATCGCGTACAAAACCCTACAGCCATCCGACCTGCAGCCATTCCAGGTGCTTCACAATCGCGGTCCTCCTAACCTCCGCAATTTGTTTTGACTTCTTGATTGCTTGAACTGTAGTGACGGTGGGGAACTAGTGCGTCGGAGTTCGCGACTTAAACAACCACCACCAAAAGCTGGAAGGTCACGCAAGCGGGGGAAGAAGCAGAAAGACGCACTCTGCAAGGAATCAAAGGAAACCGTGAGGAGCGTGAAGAGCAGCTCCGACGAGTGGCACAGCGAAGAGGAGAAAACGGAGAGCACTGACATCGAGAATGATGACGAGCGTGGCAATGGCGATGATGAGGTCTCGCCAGTAGGAGTGCAAAAGCCCCAGCGAGGCAAGCAAAAATCTCAGGTGAGTGTACTAACTGAGTATTGGGATTTTTTAACATGCTGATGGGTGCATAGTTTTCGCTTGCAAACATCAAACTACCTGGATTCGTTGGGATTTATGCTTCCATCAAAGTACCTTGAATCGGTGTTTGCTTGCCCTGCAATTCCAGTCATCTTTCAAAGCTCTATGACTGCTCATAGTCACATAAACGAGATTTGTGACTACAAAACTAGTATGGAGCCCAACAAATCTATACCCTGCAGGTTTCCTTTGCTTCTTGCCTCGTTCCAGGACTGCTTCTCACTCATCATGTTTACCTAGAACCTGGTGCTACCTGCTGCTTGCATGCACATTCTCTCATGTACAGAGCTGCCACTCCCGTGCCTTGTTTTACTGTACATTACTGATGTGTTGGAGATTACATTCTTCTTTAGAGGAGATGCTATTTTTTGTTAGTTCTCTAGTTTTGCATGTTACAAAATGGCAGTTTTCAATCTTCAACATCTTGCAAGTGGTGAAGATCACGAACTGGTGTGTGTTTTATGATAGAGAATGCTCAATCTCAAATAGCATGAGATCGATAAATATCATGTGATCGATGCATTTGGGGGTAGTATGAGTAAGTTTAACATCACGAGAGAGTGCTAATGTAGAGGATACGTGGCTCATATTCTGTAGCTTGAAACTGTTGCAACATTTGCTTGAACTGTTGCAACATTTGCTTGAAACTGTAGCTCATCTTCGGTTTCCTTGCTTGAAACTGCAGTAACGATGCAACAAAGAAACTGAATTCATAGTAGGTGTTTGAATTTATGGCATGGATTTTGTGTTTGCTTGCCTTGAAACTGCAGTCATGTTTCCAAGGTCTGTGACTTCTCTTAGTCACATGAACGAGAATTCTGACCACAAAACTAATATGAAGCTCAAGTTTTTTTACTGATGTTGTTTTCTGCTTCTTGGCTTGTTACATAACTCCATTTTGTTCATATTGTTTATGATTCATTTTTGTGGAACGTAGCCTTGTTCGTGATTAATTTTTTTGGAACTGTAGTCATTGTTGGAACTTCGAGACATCTTAAGTAGCATATTTGCTTCATTATGCTTGAAATCGCATTGGGATGATTGCCACATCGTCATGGTTGCCCAGAAACTGTAGTCATGTTCCGGAGGTCTATGACTGCTCGTAGTCACACGAACAACAATTCTGACTACTGAAATTGTATCGTGCTCAAGATGTAAGACGGATGCTGGTTTCTGCTTCCAGTTCTTGTTACATGACTCCTTGTTGTTCTTACTGTTCGTGATTCATTTTTCTGGAACGTAGCCCTGTTCGTGATTCTTGTTTTCTAGAACTGTAGTCATAGTTGAAACTTAGCTCTACTTCAGCAGCATGTTTGCTTCATTCTGTTTGATTCATTCTCTTTGCTATATTCTGAATCTGTGCCTAAGATTTTGTGTTTGCTTGCTTGAAAATGTAGTCATGTTTGCTTCCTTGAAACTACAGCCATGGTAGGTGTTTGATTGTGTGGTATGGATTTTGTATTTGCTTGCCTTGAAACTATAGTCATGTTTCCAAGGTCTATGACTGCTCATAGTCACATGAATGAGAATTCTGACTACCAAACCCGTATCATGCTCAAGATGTATGACTGATTTGTTGGTTTTTGCTTGGTGGCTTGTTACATGACTCCTTTTCTGTAGGTTTCATGGATTGCCTCAGTTTGCTTCATTTGCATTGGAGTGATTGATTGCTCAAGTCTGCGAGCGATATGTGTTGAAGTTTTATGTTGAACTTTTGTGTCGAATGATTCTCCATTTCACCTGTGGTGCTAATTAATAGATTTTCATGCAAACCATTTGTGATAATCGAGTACTTGATTTCGTAGGCTCATTGAGTGCTTGGAACCAGTTTGACAATGAATTTGTTGATTGCGTTCAATCACATGAACTGAATAGATGACTATCAAACTCCATATATGTTTAGGATTTGTGGCTGGTCCTAGTCACATGCACTGCGATAATGACTAACCTTAACATTGACCGTGATTACCGCTGAACGCATTGTGCAGGGCAGAGCACCGACAACCGAGCCATCTGTGTGGGAGGTGCGTAAACGAGGTCCAACGGGTTTTGGAATTCCCAAACCCAGGTCAACAAGCCTACGTCCGCAGCAAGCAGCTCAACCTCAACAAAGAAAACGTCTCAAGATGTTAGAGGATTCACTATCAGGGGAGGCCTTCGACTACTGCAATGATGTTGCAGCTGAGATTCATCCTGACCAAGGAGGCAGCACACCTCCTTCGCGTGGCCTGCCTACAGCCGTTCCTCGCCATGGGTCCATTACCAGCTTGGACCTTGAAATTGCAAAAAGGCACCTACAAATACTGCAATGGAGGCGAGCGATGGAGTTGCAGGAGCCCGGGGTGAACTCCTCCACATATTCTCCATCAGAGATGACTGAGAGCTTTGGTCAACCCTCATATTCTAGAGACCAGAAGTCCAGACGACGGGTTGCTTTGAAGCAACAACAAGCTCAAGAGGTCACAGTTTTGCATGCAGGAGGGCCCAGAAAACACCTTGTGGAGGTGGACCTGAGAGGACATCCGCAAGGACAGAATCGACCGCTGTGGCTAACTTGTCTTCGAGGTCATGCGTAGGATATAGATTTTAGCGAAGACAACTACAAGAATCTCAACACTTCTATGCTGCTCGCTGTGAAGGAACGAGTGGACAACACTTTTGAGTACCATGGAGGCCTTGGCAAGGTGACAGAGGAGGCTTTCCACAGCATTTTGAAGGGCCAGTTGAAGGTGAAGAGATATCAGTTGAAGAAAAGAATGCAAGAAGGGAAGGACAAGCCAAAGCACATTCGGCATGACCATTGGGTAAAGTTGTCAAAACTCATCTTGGAGGAGACAAAACAGCATGAAGCAGAGAAGTTGCGATACAGCCGAGCCCAAGTGAGGAAGCCGTCTTCAGCTGGGCGGAACGAAGAATATGTTCGAGCTAATTTGGTTAGTTTTCACTCTATGTTTTTATGTCTTTCATGACAATCATTCCAAATTTTGTAGACTGCCAGCAAAGTCAGATGATCACTGGTACTTGGAGAAATTTGCATCAATTCAGATTTAGTTTTGTCAGAAGTCCATTACAGCTCCTGATCTCAAAGGCTGTATAACTGTGCCATAGCGCAAATCAGGCCTTGAAGGGACTAGATGCAGTCATAAAAACCGAGTTTGTGCTTGTTTTTAGTCATCTCGTTCAAATTCGTGATTGTGCAGTCATCGAAACCAAGTTTGTGCTTGTTCTCAGTCATCTCGTTCAAATTTGTGACTCTATTTAGTCATAGAGATGTCCGACCAGGTTAACCCATCATTTTTTGAGGACAGTTGACGGCAACAACTCATTCCTCAGCCCGCGAGACTGTGTTGAAGTTGGTCACATTTTCTAAGTCCAGTCCTTCCTGCACGTCTTGCTCGTTGCCTTGCAGAAGCCCGTGAAGTTTTGGTGATAACCCGACAACGTAGGAGATTCCTGCAATCGTGAGAGAAGCCTCTACAATTGGCACTAATCATGCAACACTAACTAGGGAATGTAACATCTCCTGTGCAGGCCATTGAGCTGGAGAGAAGCCCAACTAGGGGTGAAATTGAAAGGGAGCTTGCACGGGTCAAATATGCGCCTCGAAGACTCATTCCGGGAAAGGAAACCTCCCCGAGTAGCGGAGTGTCTGATGCACAGCCAAAGCACGATAGTGATTGGCGGGCCTCCATTGAGAAGAACATTGAACGCATCATGTAGCACCTGCAGATTTCCGTTGTCACCTCCACATAGGTAGCAAGTGAAAAGCGCAGCTCCAGCTCAGAGTCCACCGGCTCCGACACTTCACAAAAGGCAAATGACGTTCAGGAAAGTATCCTGGCACTACAGGTACGAATAGCATTTTGATGTGTGTTGTGCCTTGGTTCTTGCAATATTCAATGTGCCTAGGATTTCGTGACTGTTTGTAGTCATTGATATGGAACGAGTGACCAGGCTTTATTAGATGCAGTCATGAATCTGGAATACGTGATCAATATTAGTAATGAAGTTAGAATATGTGACTTCTCACAGTCACCAATTTTGAATATATTACTATTCATAGTCATAGAATTTGAATAAGTGACTAGAATGGTAAAGAAGGTATGGCATTGTTAAACGGAATCACGAACATTGCTCATGATTGAAAGCAATGACTGAGAGGATCCCTATTGACATGTTGCCTCTGTACTTAATAGGGATTGCAGGAAGTAGGGCAGTGCGAATTGCAGCCTGCAGATTCGGATAAGGCAGTGGAGATTCCTGCAGTAGGTGATGTGAAGGACTCACAGACAACGGGAACTTTGAACAACCCTGCAAGAGGCACTCCAGATTGTGGTGCAGTGACCGTGGCAGAGGCAGCAGGACGTGCCGCAGTTGTGTACTCAACTCGAAATTTGAGGGCTTCTAAGCCTGCAAAGGAGGACACTCGCACCCAGAAGAAAATGCGTTTGACAGAGGTTGAGAAGCTAAAGAAAGACCACGATGACACAAAGAAGCAAAGGGCAATCCGGGGGAGCAAAGAGAAAGCTGAAAAGAGCAAAGAAGGCAACATTGAGAATCAGCAGAACGCGAAAGGGAAGAGGAAGAGAAACATGAACGCACAGGGGAGTGAACATGTATGTGTAGTCAACCTTGTATTTTCACATTTTTATTTCTGAAAGCACCAATTCAGTCCCAGCTGATCCTTGTTTTGTGTATTTGTTTACTTTTACAGGTTGTACAAGAAACCTCCGACCCCGAGTTGAAGAAGGGTGACCCTGTGAGATCGAAGAAAAACGTGAACGCACCAATGAGCTCAGCTGTAAGTGCCATGAGCTACATCTTGGAATGTTGTGTCTTAGTTATGTACAAATTCAGTATGCCAAGTTTGTGACTGTTTTTAGTCATTCATATGGAACGAGTGACCATGCTTGACTAGAGACAATCATGAAGTTGGAATATGTGAGTGAGATTAGTAATGACGTTAGAATACGTGACTTCTCACAGTCATTGAATTTAAATAAGTGCCATGAGCCTTGGAGAAGTACATCTTTGCATCAAGGCAACAATTCAGTCCCAATTAATCCTTGTATTGTGTGTATTTTTTTTTCATATAGACTGTACAAGAAGGGGAGGACCTGGAGTTCAAGAAGGGTGACCCTGTGAGACTCAAGGGACTTGAAGAAGGGGAGGAGGATAAAGTTGTAGCATTCGGGAAAGTGCAGAATGTAGCAGGGGCTTTTCTACACGGGAAAACCATAATTCTAGGTATAGTGTCTGTAGAAGTGCTAAAAAGCCTAGATGACGACTACAGTTTATTTGCTCCTGTAGATCTAGATGATCCTCCTATGACCTAGGCAGGACAAGCAGTAGGGCACTTTGTACTGTGGCCCATGGAGTTCATGGACATTGATCTATCCTTCTCCCAAGCAGTTTAGGTTGATCCCCTTCCAGTTGGAGTGCATCTTGTTTGAACACAAATTTTCTGTTTCAATGAAATGTGTGAAAATCACTTGCATGACCTGACGCAGTGCTCACAACCGCACGTTTGACTTGTAATAGTCAGCAGATCTCATTATCATCCTAATCTGAAACTGAAATCTATGACTACACAGAGTAAGAATGGCAGATTCGACTCCATGGCATATCTTTGCATTAGACTACGGACAGTCAAGTTCTAGTCAGATGCTTCCGATTTAATATTGAAATTTCTCTCCCAGTAGTGAATGAAACTAGTATACTATGACTCCATGCAGTCATCAGATTATATGAGTGACTATGTGTAGTTAAGCATATTTGACTTTACAGCGTCGTATTAGCTCACGTGAGTATGATGCAATACAGTCACAACCACATCACCTTATGTAGTGATCAAACCACTGCTATATTCTCAAAATACCTCACTACAATTAGTCATGTCCATCTCATGATTTCAGCATTGGAGACTATGTATAGTCACTTCGATGTGGCTGTACAGAGTCGTATTATCCCATTCATTCAGTCACTACTTACATATGGATGACTACTTGTAGTCATCCATATATGACTATATAGAGTCATATGGACCCAAGTCCCACTGTAGGTCCCGTTTTGAGGTCCCAAAACAGTGTGGGAACGCAGTATTGGGAACCAGAAGTGTCCGATATGACCTCCAATCAGATTGTCCAAAGCGACTAAGTCAAAATGACTAGAAACAGTGCTAGTCACATTTTGGTTTATGCCCAACTGTAGTCATAAAACCTAGTCACATTGGGTTGGTTTTCTTGTAGTGTCTGCTCCCACGTCTTCTCCATCTTCCGGGAGTGGTCCATAAAGAACCAGATGATCTTGCCTCTGTTCACTTTACCTTCCTTCTCCAATCGCTCGTTGAAGAGGAGGCTCTGGTTGACTGTGTCAACCAGAAAGCTCAGGGCTTCCCGGACTTCAACGAGTGCTTGAGCTGATGCGGCAGCCTTGTCCTCTGGTGCCTTCCAGGCTACTTGGGCTTTTTCCAGTGCTGAATCTACTTTCGCCAGGTTTTGTTGCAGTTTCGTCCGGGCTTGGAGGATGAATTGCTGTTGTTCTTCTATCGTCTGGAACCGGAAGTAGGTCCTTTGGAGGTTCTTCAGCCACGGCATGATCTCCTCAGAATTCTCGACCCGGAGCTCCCCCATGATGTCGTATATCATGGAGGTGATGTCGTTGAGGTGTCGGTTGATCCGTGTGGCCCTCCATACTACATGCTGAAGCAGCTTCATGATGTCCTCTTTGTGTCTTCCGATAAGTACCGGGAGGTCTGGGGTCGGGCATCGTTCCGGTCGCTTCGAAGGTTCCGCAGCATCCGGATCTTCCGTGGCTGGGTTCAGACAGGTGGGTAGAGATCTTACTGGTGTCGGTTTCGGTTGCACTGAGCGACTCTTCTTTTGCGTTGGAGGCGTTTCCGGTGGAGGTGGCTCCGTATCTTCTTCCTCCTCCGAATCGGTCTCTATTCCTCCGTACTTTTGTGTAGTCAAAAGTTCTTCATATTCGTCGTGCTCCTCCGGCTTCAGCAGCTCGTGCCGGAAGTAGAGATGCGTCAGGTAGGCCGGAAGGGGTGATCCAGCCTTCCGGTTCCGCTGGAGGCTCTAGACCAGCCTCTCTACGAGGTCTTCCATGAGAGATGCTCAGTCTTCAGTGATCTTGCCCCACATTGTTCCTAAGAAGGTTGTTGCCCATTTCAGTACTAGATGCTTGGGCTTCTCCGGGTGGAAGATAGGGTTTAGAAATCCTTTCATGATTTGGGCCTGTGGGTCAAATAGGTCACGGATCGTGTAGCCCATCTTCGGGTCAGCAGGTCCATTGAACTCCCCATCCACGAGGCCGTCCTTCCGTTCCGCTATCTCGACGTCTCTGTCTTCGAAGCCGTAGGTTCGCTTTCACTCTGACCGGGTCCACTTCTCCGGGTGAGTTCGAAGGCTTCTGTCATACTGGTTGTCGGGAGTGCCGATCAACTCCGTGACGATTCTCTCGTCTTTCGTTCCCCAGGCCGCCTCTATTAGACCGGAGCATCCCATCTTGTCCAGAAAGTGGAACACGACGTGAAGATGTTTCTCTTCCATCGAGTATCACTTTCACGATGGCCGGTGCTCCGGTGGTGGTGAATACTTCTTCAGTCTGTTCTGCACGCACTGACCTCACAAAAGCCCTCGAACTACTACCGGATGCTTGAAAAGCAACCAGCTCAGATAACAGTAGAGAAAAGCAGAGAGCAATGAGAAAAAGAAGGAGATAAGACAACTATTTTGGAGATATCCGTTGGTTGTTTCTTTTTAGAACGGCCACGAAGTGCGGGATTTTCTAACGGCTCTGACGTCAACGGTCACTATCGAAGACGTCATCATAATTCTTTCCTCCTCCAGTTAACATCCGAACCTCCTCCTAGTTCTGATTCCCTTAGGAGAGCTCCGATTGATACCGGATATGGTTGTGTCCGGCCCCCCTTTGATTACGCATTCCATTAGGGTTGTTAAGGACTTAACCTGCCCCCTATATATCTTATTTTCTAATTTCTACTTTCCTACTATATTAATCTATTTTACTAATCTTTTAGTACTAATTTTTTTTGTTTATGCCGGATTTTAAGGTTAACTTTTGGAACCGTGTCGAAACGACTTTCCACAGTGGTCCTCCGAGAGAACATGTTCAAGTGAAAGTTACGAAGAACAAGGTTAGCATTGTCATGGTCTCTACAAAATTGCGAGTTATAAAATTTGTTTTGAAAGATGTACCACCTACTGACACAATATTGATCGTATGATTTGCGTTATGTAGTATTGCCAACGTAGAGAGACGATTAAGAACCTCAATAAGCCTTCTGCAGCATACATTCAGGTATTGTTTACTGATGATGGATGTTCTATGTTTATTCAGCACCAATGTGCTTCCAAAGGATATATAAATTATGTGTTGATCTTTGTATTGTGGATTCTAAACAATATTCTTGAGACTCACCTTAGAGCATAGAGAGGATGCTTATCCTAACAGGCAACAAGTCATATGTGTGTGTTGGTTAATGTTCTTGTCTTTGAGGAAGACTTTGACTTTGATTATGTTCAAACGAAAATTTGTTCCTCTTGTCTTTCTTTCTTATTACTAAATGTTTATGTGATATGGCTTCTTGTTTGCCTTTTAGGTCTAACTCAGTTTATAAAGACTAGTGTGTAAATTCATTTGTTATATTGCCTTGACTCAGCTTGCAGTGCATAAACTTTGAGGATGATTGTATTGGGACTGTATTTGTTTGCATTGAATTCTAGTTGTAATAGCTTACTAGTAATCCGGAGGGTGTATTTATTACTAAAAAGTATATTTGGAATGTTGAGGGCTACTTTTCTGTGAGTATAGTATTGATTGTAAAGTTCTACTAGACTGATTTGTTGGACGTTATAGTAGAATTGCTTCTCAAAAGAACTTCTTGGTAGCTACAATCAACACCATAGTGATGAATATAGGCCCTCTAGTCTTCAGTAGGAGGGTACTAGACTGATTTGTTGGACGTTACAGTAGAATTGCTTCTCAAAAAAACTTCTTGGTAGCTACAATCAACACCATAGTGGTGAATATAGGCCCTCTAGTCTTTAGTAGGAGGGTACTACAGCTGCCATTCCGGTTTATGGCTACGAGCAGCCTCCATATTGTCGAGGCCCTCTACGATAGTACCAACAACTATCTTCCCAAGCATATGTTCAAATTCAGCAACCTGCGAGTAGTTATTCCTTTTGCAAGGAGCAATGCTCACCCGCCTTTGCTGCACAAACTCAACAACAAGACTCTTTTTATTACTATTGCCAGCAAAGCCAATAGATGACGATTTGAAATGCTCATAATGGTTGATTAGCCATTTGGTTTTTTGTTTAATATTGATCAAGCTTGGGGCTATAATTATTCTTGATGAAACTCTATTTTCTGTCTTTTTGGGTCCATCAAACCTCTCAAGGTATAACACCTCTTACTAATGCTTCTAGGTATAGCTACAACAAGCAAAACTATTTATACCAAGACTATCAGCAATTACTTGACCAGACTCCATATGATGATACTAATACAATGCCCACCAACTGCAGCAATCGCTCACCAAGACTCCGGCTGCTCGTTCCGACATCATCGCTCACCAACACCAGCAACACTCATCTCTCGAGTATCCCAATGACTCTAGCAACAACTTGCCCTTTGCCTTGGAGCAACACACTAGCAAAGATTCAACGCAAACTAGCTCATGGTACATGCAAAGTCAAGAACAGTCGCCAAAAAGCACAAGACCCATATGAAGATAGAGTCTTGTACTTCGTGTCAAGAAGTTCGACGTTCCTGCGATAGACGTCGCCCTCGTCGCCATCCTCGTTGATTTTTCTTCTCACGGACCAATGCCTCTTGTACACAAAAACAACCGCCAAAAAACATAAGATCGTTATGAAGATGAGGGTCTTGTGTTTCTTACTAAGAAGCTCGACGTTACTGCGACAAACGTCGCCCTCCTTGCCGTCCTCTCTTCTCACAGACCAATGCCTCTTGCCTACAGAAACAGTCACCAAAAGACACAAGACCCATATGAAGACGGGGTCTTGTGCTTCCTATCAAGAAGCTCAACGTTGCTGCGACAGACGTTGTCGTGAAGTGATTGTGTACATGATGTGAAAACATATATTAATATAGAAAAATAGGGGGTATTGAATGGTCTAGGCCAATAGTGAAGATATCATCTAGTAGTATAGAAAGACTTTGAAATATTAGGATTACCCAAAATATGTTAAAAATCAATCATAATCGGTGATATGTTTATAAGTTTGGGGTATGTTATAATAAAAGCTAAATTAGTTTGAAAATTGATATGAAAGGGTTATTTCGTACGTTTTTGTTAAATTAATTGAAGTCTTTGGATTATTTAGGACTTAAATGTTTGATGTTAAGCTTTTAGATAAAGTTATGGGCTTAAAGTTTAGAATTTAGTTCTAAATGTTTAAATAGAAAAGATAGAATTGAATATGCAAAAGACAGTGTAAAAAACAGAGAATGATATTTCAACGGATAGAAGGATAAGAATGAGGAGGCAAACCATAGAAGGAGGTGGCAAGGGATGGAAGGATAGGAAAGAGGTGGCAAGGGATAAAAGGAAGTGGCAAGGGATGGAGGGAGATGGATTTTGGATGAAAGTCCTCCTCCCATTCGCCGATTCTCAGTACCAATGAGAATCAAGAGGGCTGTCCGCGGCCTTAACAAGTGTTTCAACAACTTTGAAAAAAGGCATTCGATCAAAGGAGGCCATAGTCGAATATTTTGGATTTTGGGCTATATTTAAGGTACAAAAAATATAGGATTTGGAATTGGAGTTAAGAAGTTATGAGCGTTTGAAGTTAAGGGGCGATTAGGGAACCTACTGCCACTCTTTTGAGCATCCTAGGAGTTTTAAGAAAGCTTTTGGAAATTGGGAAGAGCGACTGCAAAGGTGTTTTCAAGTTTTACCTTTCACAGAGAAGAATTGAGGGATTTGAAGCTTTTACAAAAGAAGATATTTGGAATCAAACAATGCACATGTATTTTGTAAGGTTGTATGTATACCCTTTTGTTATTGGCCATAGGTTTCACCATATTTTCAGCTTGAGGCCGAGTTTTGGCTAAGATTTTTGAGAAAGGTTAATTTATATGTTGGAAAGCAGCATCTGAAATTTCATGGCTTCTGGAGTTTTGGTTTGGAAGTTATGAAAATTTTGTACACGGATGTTGAAGAACTAGGGTTTGAAAAGGTTGTTGGTGTTTTCGCGATATCTCAAGATCTAAGACATATAAACGGTTGAGATTTTGTGTGCTAGTCAAATACAGTATATCACTTCTACTGGAGAAGTTCGGTGGCATTTGGATCTTAGATTGTGAGCTATAAGATTTGAGGGCTCAAATTTGTTCCCCTTTCTAAGACTTGTGAATTCTACATAGTTTTCTTTGATAGTTGGACTATCCTGTCCTAAAAGGACTTGTGTATTGAAGTGATTGTCTCTTTAAATGGACAATCTCTCTCTATAAAAATATATTTTTTGGAGTTATATTTTACAAGAACTTGGTTGAGTAAAAAATGTAGCCAGAAACCCATTGTTTTCTTGAAACACAAGCTCTCTGCCACAACAACGTCGCCTTCCTCCCTATCCTCTCTTCTCCTTCCTAACAACTTAATAGCTCACAAAAATGCTCGAGAGAAAGAAAAGAGAGGCTCTCTCAGAGAGTAACACCGGCTCCGAGCGTCCAGCCACTATCCTTTCTGGCACCACCTAAGGAACGCGCTACCTAACTTCCAGCCATACCCGCCATAGCCAGCGGTTCTCAACTCCTTTTCTTCTCTTTTTTTTTTTTTTTTTTTTCTTCGCCAATTTTAATTCTAATTTCCTCCTTCTAACTTTAGTTTTTTTTTTGTTTTGTTTTTTCCACTTCTAATTTTTCATTTTTCCTCTAATTCTAATTTTATTCTTTTAGAAGTATAATTTTCTCCTCTAAATTATAGACTTTAACCACTTCCCACTTTTTCTTTTTACTGATCTATAATTTCATTCCTACAATTTGGATGTCGCCATCTACTAACACTAAGTCATTGCACAAACACTGGTGAATAACACCCATAATAAAGTAGTAAAACACCACTGGAAGTCTTCCTAAGTTCTTGTTTTTTAATTTTAACTAATGCACAAAAATTCAAAGGTTTTAACCTAAAACCAAATGGGACCCAAAACTTGGGCTCACAATTCTTTACATAAGTGGCATTTTTCTTCGCATCAAGATAACGTTCAATGGACTTATTCTTCCTGTCGTTGTTACTTTAATACAACAACAATCAAATCTAAGAAACATATATACAAAAACAAATGACTAGCAAAAAGGAATGACCAAAATTTATAAATTAAAAAATACTTGATACAAATAAATTGTTTTTACTGATATACATAGAAAGGTGCATTTGCATTGCCATCTTACCAATTCTTCCACTTCTTGTTTTCTACACTACAAGTTCTTCCAATTCTTTCGTTCGTTGAGACGATCTTTCAACCGTACTAATTCGTCATGGTCACGCCAAAACTTCAACTTCATGATTACGTGAGCAAAATTGGGATTTTTCAGGAGAGCATCGGCTTAAAATGCATCAACCGCTACACAACCATCCCTCATTTCACCAAAGGTCGGTGCAATATTTTTCACTCATGAATTTTACAATGGACGCTTCACTACCACCATTACAATGTCTTGATATAAATATTTAGAGAATGTAAAACATATATTTATTTAAGTTTTAGAAAGATCTTTGATAAGAAAGACGAAACTTATTGGTGACGCCTCCAGCAATTTCAAGGTGACGCTTCTGGCTCATAGAATTGTTTGAAAGGCGAAAGACGGAAGCAATATTCACCAATTCGAAGTATTCTTTAACAAATTTTTTAGAATTTGTGTTTGGATTTGAAATTTGAACTCTAAAATGTCGAAGTAGAGGGTTTTTATGGAGTCACAAGATCTAGAATCTGAACTAGTGCAGAGATACAATTAGAGTTTTTTTAGTCTCAATTGCCTATTCAACCATCTGAGCCGGCGGTTTCGACACCATTGACATTCCACCCACGAGATGAAGTTCGATCTTCTCCTCCGTTGAAACAGCCTCGTGTTGAGCGGCGTTGACATGGTAATCTCCAAAGAGATGGTCGTGTTTTATTAATCTTACTTTAGATTTGATGTCTAGAACCGTGCACTTGTGAAATAACATGTGAAAGAAGTTTTGAAAGCCTGAACAAAGACCATTATTTTTGCATACTTAGACCAATCGAGGTAAGCGATGGCGATCATCGTTGATAAATATGGTCAGTAAATCCTTTGACAAAGACTCAACGAGTAGATTACGTCGGATTCATTATCAAGCGCATCCTCAAGTTCTTGCAGATGAAATAGCACTCTTCTTCAACTTTAATTTTTACTTCTACTTGATTTTGATTGAAACTCTGTGCTAAATATAAGAATTTTTGTGTTCTATTTAAATGTTAGAAATTAAAAAATGACAGATAGAGGGTAGTTTACCTCTAAGTTAGACCTCTAGAGGTTTGTTGGCGTTTAAAGATAAATAGGTATTTACCTTTAAGAGTTTTCCTTGGACAATGGGTGTTTTGAGGCCTATGTGAAATGCACATGGAATGATTTCATCCACTTTGGAAGTCTTGAGGATAAATAGGCATCTTCTTTCTCCCTCCTAGTCGGTTTTTTGAGGGGAAAAGAGGTTGGTGTACTTTTAAAGTGAAGTGTGTGTCGGTGTAGAAAGCCGTGAGTTTTTATTAGTGATGACTCTGGTTGTAAAATATATTTTGAAACAATTTTTTTTTTTTAAAATTCTCTTTAAAATACGCTTTTGTAGAGATTTTTTTTGCTTTATTTAGAGTTGTGATCAAAAAGTTACAAGCGTGTAAGTGGAGGAAAGTGTGTTGCCACCCAATGAAGGGGAGCAGAGATTTAGGCGATCGCCAAAATTTGTAGTTTTTACCTCTCTTTCTGAACATTTCAGGCATTATAAAATTACTTCTTATCTTTTCAAAAACTAATCACTTAAGTCAAATGATATTGTATAACAAAAGTTATAGGTTCTAGATTAGAGATAGGTTTGCTGCCTCTTTCTTTTGAAACCTGTAACTTCGTAGAGCTATCAGTATTTGTTGGAGAATTTTTTTGAAGTGATTTTTTTAAAAATATGAAATTTTGTTAACTTTCCAGAAAGCTTTCAATTTTTTATTTTGGAAAAAATTTGCAAATGTTTTTGAGTTGAGAAGCCAAAGAAGGTCTGTTGCCTTCTTATTTCGTGTAAAAATGTAGTTAGGATGAGTGTGGAGTTGAGTTTCTTCTCAATTCTTGAAGACTTTGAAGACTTGAAGACTTGAAGATTGAAGACTGAAGACTCATGTGTTGTGGCTTGTAGCTTTGTTATTCCCAACCGATTTTGGAGGCTCGTTGTCTTTTTATTATTATTCCTAGCCGGTTTCGGAATCTTGTTATTTTGATTTTTTGCATCGTAAGCACTGTTGTAGGTTATGTGATTATTCACTATCAGCCCCATTTTTTTTTTTGTCGCCACAAACATTAAAAAAAATGATCGATCTTCTATGTTGTTCCCACCGGTGAAGCACAATTGTTGATCACTGTGGGTTTGAAGTTTAGGTGCTAATCTTTCGGACGGTCAGCTCGTGGTTTGGCGATCCCGTTTTACCCGTCTGAGGCCGTGGTTTCTTATCACCCACCCTTACCCTTAACCCTTTAGAGCCATGTCGTACGACAAATTTTCAAAAAAATTCTAGATAATTAGTTAGGAATAATAAAATTGAATAAATGGTCAGGTTTGGGGGTTGGTACTAAAGTAGTATTAGCATTTAGGTAGGATTAGGGTAGGAAAGATACGAGACTATTTAATAAGCCTTTAAGGAGATAAGGAAGGGTATGGCACCCGAGCCAAGGATCCAAGCAAGTAGACGAGGAACTCAGAAGCTCACCGGACAGAGAACACGGAGACTCATCAACCCGGGAGCTCGAAAGCTCACCAACTGAGAGCACGGAGGCTCATCGACCGGGAGCTAGAAAATTCACCAGGGGAGAGCTTGGAAATTTACCCAAACAGGAGCTCGGAAGCTCAATAAGCGGAAACGTGGAAACTACGCAAGAGCTCCGAGCTTGAGGCCGGTATAAAAAAAGCAAGCCCGAGCAACCGTGCCAATAGGAGCAGCATGAACAAGCCCGAGCAACCGAGCCAACAGGAGCAACCCGAACAAGCCCGAGCAGACCCAAGCAAGTCCGAGCAGCTGAGCCAGCAAGACTAGCCCGAGTAGCCGAGAGAACAGGTGCAAACGCAAGCAAGCCGAAGCAAGCCCAATTCAACAAGAGCAAGCCCGAGCAGCCCATCCAAGTAGGAGGAGGCCCGAGCAAGCCCGGTCGAGCAGCTGAGCCAACAAGTGCAAGCCCGAGTAGGCTCGAGCAAGCCCGATCCAGCTAAAAGTAGCCCAAGCAAGCCCGAACAAGTCCGAGCAACAGAGCCAGCAAGAGTAGCACGAGCAAGCCCGAGCAGTCAAGCCAACAGGAGCAACCCATTCAAGTAGGAGCCGCCCGAGCACGTCCAAGTACACTCGATCCAACAAGAGTAGCATGTGAAACGTCGAAGCAGCAGGAGTAGTGGAGCAAGAGAGGAGGGGTCCGAGCAAAGTAACGGAGGGAAAGAGGTATCTGGGAAGCAGGCGGGAACAAGGTCCCTCACCAGCTCGCCCCAAGGAGTGAGTGTCCAAAGCAGCACCTAGGCAAGAAGCATGACTTCGTTCAACCCGAAAACTTCCATGGCAATGGACATCTCCCCCATCATCCCAAGGGATCCTCTCGAACTTACCAAATTGAAGGAGGACCTTCTTTGAATGGGTTGTCTCTCTCTCCTCGACTTTTGTTGGAGTTTTTGTGTAGATTCAACAGTGCAAGAGCTACGGCAAGATCGGGAGCCAGAACCGGAGAGGAATGACATCTAGGCTTGTCCCGATCGGTGGACCATGGAAGGTGGAAGGAGGTGTACAGTTTTCCACGACAGGGAGCAGAATGGGCAAGTTTGAAGTAGGAGGAGTACGCCAAGGGACGTTTTGGCACCAAGGACGCCAAGAATGGTTATGTATTGCAAGATTGCGTGGATCCCCGAACCAAGCGGATCTTCTCATTCCTCGTACCAATCTTACTTCCGAAGAAACTCACTCGAGTCACAATCACTCTTGCTAACACCTTGTATGGTTCCTATTTTGGAGAGAGGATGGTGAATTGGGTCGTTATTGTGAAAGATATAGTGATCAGGTTGACAAAGAGCATCAACAGCAGTAGGCACTCACCCATTTGTTCCTTCCTGATCCACCTCTATCACCACTTCAAGGAAACCACTCCGAAGGAGGGCATGGCGTATAGGACTCAACTTATGATGAAGAAGTTCGAGGGGATGGAGCCGTAGCCTAAGCCTGGATCTGAAGGAGGGAGCAGCTCATCAGAGTCAGAAGAGGAGGCTCTACCACCTCCCAAGCGTCAAAGACAGAGGCAGGGAGGAGCACCTTCTACCCGGACTCCAGCTGCAGCCCATGCAGCCGCTACATGACCAACTCAGCTCGGAGGAAAGACTTACCGCGCCTCCGAGTTGATAGAGGCTCTTCGTGTGTATGTGGATGACGTAGACAAGACTCTTGGACAGGTGGGCAACTTGGTAGGCAACCCACCTTACCAAGGACTAGTCGCCCCAGCCAAGGAGAAGATTGGAGGAGCTGGTGACCTCCGCATCTTGGAGCAGAAAGTCCATCGGCTCACTCTTGATATAATGACGATCAAGAGTTGTGCATTGAAAGCATAGAAGAGTTGCAAGGAGGCTCTCCTCCAAGCCAACGACTTGGCAACAACATTACAACATGTAGAGGAGGCGTTGCACGTACCGGTGGATGTGGTAATGAAGGCCAAGATGTTTGATGTTGGGTTGGAGGGGGATGACCATATTTTCAACAAGAGGGTGATTGCCTTCATGATGAAGCAAAGGGTTAAGGTTGAGGCGGCCTATGATAACATGAGGTTGTTGGTGGGAAACCTTACCCACATCCTATCCAAGGTTTTGGAGGATTCAGGTAGTTCAGGCAAAGATGCAGACTTTGGTTTGGAAACTGATTCGGAGAGGCAAGGCTAGGGTGACCAGGACCTTCTGGCGGAGAAGGACGTGATTGATCTTAATAGCCCGGACCTTCCCTCACAAACTCCCCCTTTGGGAGTTGCTGCTTGTCATTCCCCTTTGGAGATCATCACGCAGATGTAGAGTAGGAGGAAGGACAACACGGGTGTCACGATGGAGCCTCCACCCACGACCCTCCCTCGCCAGTTTCCCCTTGTAGGCACCATTCACTCGACACCGACCATTGCCCCTTTGTAGAGCATGTCTCATCTTGGGAATACCACGAGTGAGAGTTTCACTTACGTGCACCTTTTGGTGCGGCTTGAGGACAAGTCTAGAGACATGTCCGGGCAAGAGGGCTTCATTGGGACCTCAAGCCAGGTACTCGTCCTTCTGGTTTGGTCCGAGCTCCATCCGAGCACGACTTCTGTGCTACTCACTCCGTGCGGCGCGGATGCCTTTTTGACTTTAGAGGAGACCTTACTTTGGTCATCCATGACCCGACCGACATCCTCTTTGTCTGCAGATTTGTTATCACTACTTGTGACTCTTGCACAGGCCTCGTCCAACCCGACCTCGAGTTGGAGCGCCAAGAAGCGGAAGAGGAGAGAAGAAAGATAAGTCTTCAGGAGTTGGTTCGGAAATAGGCTTGGAATCTTGTTTCGTAGGTCACTGTTCATTTGCGGACTAGGCCCTGGTTTGAACATGGGTTTGACTTGATTTTGCCTTGGGATTTGTGTGATTAGATGCCTTTTGACTTGGTGCATAGAGTTGGTGGGACGGTGCCGTCAAGGGTAGTTAATGCCGCCATTTTTAATTAGAAGGCATTGTTTGCTTTTGGCGTTTGTATGTGTTTCCAAGCAATATAAGTGGGGAGTCTCTTGGCTCCTATCTTCACTGCTTGATGTGTATGTTTGCTTTCAATTTAATGCTGAACCTACACTCTCAAAGCCTTCCATGGTTGGAGAGCTTGGATTCTATACATCACTGTGAGTGCCATTTCAAGTAGTTAAAGAATACTCTTTTAGTCATCCCGAGGTAAAAGAAGGACTAACAGCTTGGATGGTAGATAGGTAAGCCACGTGCTTACCACAAGAGTTGCACTAGTTCTAAAAGGCCTAAGTCCTTATCCTCCTTATGGGGAAACTGCAGTGAAACCACCATCATCCAAGTGAGTGAGTAGTAGTAGGAGAGAATGTGAGGAGGGATTGTCGTCACCTATGCAAACACTAAAATCTCTTTCAGTCCACGGGCCATTGTTCGTGGTGATATATCCTGTCCAAGTGCTAACATACGTTGGACGTCTATATTATACATATGTGTAAAGTTATAGGACTGGACTAAATAGAACCAGTACTAACCCGAGGATCCTTCTCCCCTCCGGACTAAGTAGGATCCTACCCGAGGATCCTTCCCCGTCCGGGCCAAGTAGGGTCGCGGAGAAGGGCCTTTGTACTTTAAAGGGGGTAGTGGGTTTGGTTAGCCTAGAACTCGTGGTCTAACCTTTCTTTTTTTTCTTTTTATGTATCTATAATGGTATGTTTAGTATTGTATAGATATAGGCATATTGTTAGTTTTGCAATTCTCGAGGATTCTCTATAGGAATGAATACCTTAGGGTATCTTTTGTGTTAAGATGTGAATACTTGCCAACGCGTATTATGACAAGCCACCACAGAATAGGCCAACTAGGAGTTTGAAGAGTGAAGTGTGAAGACTAAAGACTGAAGATTACAAGATTTGACAGAACTCCATAGCAGACTATAAAAAGTCACAGTCTGATACCTCGCGTATTCTCAAAGCGCACTCCTCTCTATCCGACAACGCTCGGTGACCTCTTCTACCAACTTTGCCCACAACGCTTAATCGGCCTTCTTCCACCCCTGCACCTTGTAATAAAAGTTTTTCCTTTCTCGTTTGAAAGGCTTAGACAACACCTTTGCATTCATGCCACGGTTGTTGATAGGGCAAAGGCTCGGCTTTACCTTCTTCGATCGACTGAGGGGTAATGAAGATAGGCGCTTCTGGTGATGAAGATAAGCACCTATCTGCGACTATATGTAGGACGAGCAGAGCGATTTGAAGCAGGAGTTGGGATTGGAAATACAGGCAGGAGAATATTGACAAAGAGGGCGAGCTGCGAGCTGGAGCTCGTGGACGAGGGCTGCTGCAAAGAAGCGACCTGTGGATATGGAGGGCTACAGGTATAGAGGGTTGCAGGTATGAGGGGAAGGTCTGGATATTGGAGGGAGGTAACACAGAAACAAGGAGCGGCACGGCACATCGGGGAGCTATGCGGAGCTCGGCAATGACCAGGCGACGACGACGCCCATCCTCATTGTCATCCACAGTTGCCTCCTCATCTGCGAACGAATTGACCCCCATTCATTGGATAGTACCAATGAGGGAGTCAATTCGCCCTGGGCGTGGTCATGGGGGTAATATCCTACTCAATGTTTATTTACTTTCGCTCTGGATGTTTTTACACTCTAAGTACTCTACGACGTATTTATCAAGACGAACAGGTTTGTATGCCCCTCATGCTTGTTTGGGTCTCATTCGATTTCCTGCTCTTGTGCGGCTTGTGGTTGTCAATTAAGTCAATACCTTTAGATTCCCCCTTTTTACCATTCTCTATCATCCATTGGATGAGAGATAAATTTTAAAAGTTAATAATTACTTAGATTTAGATAATTGTTTAAAGGAATTCTATGAAAGTTGATACCTTTGAATCCTTCATCTTACTCATTCATGAGATATAAATTAAGTTTAAATTCCATAGAAAAATCATTACTCTAATGTCACTAGCACACATGTCTTAATTACATACTAGTTGCATTAATTCTCAGGATCATGATTGATACTCAATTTATGATAGTTTTGCACACTATGCATTTTGACTCGTCCATGGTCCTCTGATCACATGGAGGTATGATTGCATGGTGGCCTCATCTCATAGTTGCATGGCCGTATGTTCACGTCGTCGCATGGTCGTATATTCACGTGGTCGCATGGTTGTATGTTCACGTGGTTGCATGCTCACATGGTCCCATGCTCGCAGAGTTGCATGGTTACAGTCTCATGGTTCCATGGCCACATGAAACATAGTCGCACACTCGTAGGGTGCTATGATCCAATTGTCTCATGATCCCAGGTTCGCATAGTTACATACTCCAAGCTAATCACATGGTCACAAAATTACATACCCGAAGATGGTCACATGGTACTGTGGATAAATGTTGAGACTGCCCTTATTTAAATGGTCATGTGGTTATTTACATGATAATATGACCACATGTTCATATGGTTAGATGGCTTGTTTTTAGGTATAAGCTAGGTTGGGTGTTAGAAAACAGTTGTGAACTTTGTGTTTTATCTAATTATAGAAACAAGCACTTCAAGTAAAGGACTCCTTTCAAGTAAAGGTTTTTTAAGAAAGGACTTCTTTTTTTACACATTTAGTAATGATTTTTCAAAAACATCATCAATCTTGTTCGGATTAAAATTTTCTTTTGATTTGTTTTAAGTTAAATAATTTAAATTATCATGAGAGTTTTCTACTTAATATGTTTGTTATCTAAATTACTTACAGTAGATATT
>OZ020522.1:1123924-1221066 GCA_963971425.1 Bryoerythrophyllum caledonicum
ATCATGAAAGTTTTTTTATACCATCTTTGTCAACCATGTCTATCTATACCTCCAAATACTCCCATTGATAGAATTTATTCAGATCCTAATCTTAGTTCATTGATTTTGTTTCATATCATATTACCGATAACATCTATTACTATGATGAACTAACGAATTTTTTTGTTGGCAGCCATATTTCTACAATCCTCTCCAACAAAGCGCTGTTGGTTACAAAGTAGCAATCCAAATGATTTCTGCATCAACAATGCTACAGTTATAGCCATAGACTTGTGTACTATTCAAACTGTAGCTTGTTATGCTATAAGTGACATCTTCAATAGTTTGATATGGAATCAAGTTGGTTCTCCAATGGGTTTCTTCTCCAGGTAGTACATAAAAAATCTTTGATATTTTATTGTTTTTTGGTATTTCTTTGATGATTTCGAAGCTTGAGTTTGTTCAAGATGCAGAATCCAATAGATATGATTAAACTTTAAAACCTATGAATATCTATACAACTATGTAGTATCAGATAGAATGTAACTTTATGGTATCATGAAAATAAATTCTTTTTAAAAATAACTTGAATTACTAAAAAAATTCAAATATTGTCCTTATAGCCTATCCACCTTCTAATGAAACTTCTTCAACGCCTCTAGCTGGAGCACCAATTACACCACCAATTGGGGCATTGGTCACAATACCAATTGTGGCACCAACTTCTTTGATGCCACTAGCTAGAACACCAATCACACCACGAATTGGGGCTCTGGTGGCAATGCCAATTGCAGCACCAACTTCTTTGACACCGTTAGCAGGAGCACCAATCACACCATCAATTTGGGACACTAGTTACACTGCCAATTGAGGCAACAATAACATCCATGTAAAGTCCAATGTCGAGTTCCATAGTACCAACCTATGTCTTGTTGACATCGACTTAGTGGTGGAACGATCATAAACTTTATTTAGGCCAGCCCCCTCTGGAGACCAAAATTTCTTTCTTCTTCAAAATCCACTTCCCAATAATTCATCTCTTTCTTCTCTTTGTCAATTCAGATTCTATAATTACATTTATATACGATATGGAATCAAATTTTATATATCAAACAATATGTTGTATTCCAGCAGAGTACTTTACTGTTATCAACACTATATGGTCATGATAATACATAAAGAAATATATACTCCGAATATACAATAAATTTTGTCCATTTGATAGATCTTGATATAACAGTTGAGAGGTATTTCGTGAAATTGACTATCCAACATTGAAAAATGGATAACAAGGTCTCTTCCAACATGCTTCCAGTTGATTTTGATTAAAAAATCATTCATCAAATGTACTTTTCGAGGTTTATAAGTATTCTAGCCAACACTCTAGAAATTGCGCCAGACCAAAACTATCACTCTAAAAATTACATCAAAAGCTTTGAATTCACATTATCAGTAAAATAGCAACCAAGAAATGAAGAGAATGAGTTTCAGCAAAAACTCCTTCATTAATGACCGCTTTCTTGCTTATTAGATTGAGTCAATCCTAGTGACATTGAAGCCACGTGAAACCTGAAAAGAAACTCGTTTTTTTAACATAAAAAAATCAAGTAAAGAGCGGGTGTAGGGCAGGTCGGATCCCAGCTCCGCATGTTCCTTCCGTTCCTCCTTAACCTGCAAAATAAAAAAGAGGAAGAAGCTCGGCAAATAATATATAATGTAAACTATCAAAGTTTTCAACTTCCTTCCTGTACATTTTTTAAGGATCATAGTTTCAATTTAAATGCTTTCATCCAGTAACTGTGATTCGATCTGAAGAACACTCACCAGCTGCAAAGCATCTTGCAAGTAGGGTTCATATGGGGTTGCTTTGCCTGCGATAATCACACAAATGATATAAGTAACGATGCTAGAGTAACATGCAACACGTTTGAAGCGTTATATATTACATCCCGGTCATCCACTCTACTGTTTGAATCATCATTCATACTGGACGACAGACAACGGCTATGGAATGTATGCAACACGAAGATTGTAAGTCTAGACTTCTAGATAGTCGAAGTCATTTAGTGTAATGTTATGTAAGTTTGCCAGTGAAACTTTCTTATGAAGTAAGTCATCAAATTTGGAACTCAACTAAACCTACAGTTCTCTCTGCAGGAAAATCCTACAATATACCCTAAAAAATTGGTCTGCAGAGGAGCATCCAAAGAATAAAGAGCACAAATACATAAAAGTAGCAGGCATAAATCCCGATATCAAGATGACCTTTCCTTCAATCTCTTTGTAGTATATCAAAAAGTGAGGAAACTGCGACGACAGAAATAGAGAAGCAGAGGTAGAACAGTAACTACAATTAAGGGCGGAGCAGTAACTCACGTCCCCGAAACAGAAAGTGAAGCACCGATGAAACAAATTACTTCTCCACATGCCGAAAGATGAAAAATTCCGAATACTTATCAACTCCTCACAGCACAAATACCAGACCAGTAGGCACAGTTCCTAAGCCCGTCCCACACCTCCAAAATCGCAGAAAACGAGAGAAACCTCACCTGCAAGTCCTTGGGCAAGTACTGGTGCTTCATGGCAAGTACTGGTGCTTCATCGAGCAGTCTATCGCGCGTTTCAGCCGCTGGTTGCGGTAGTCCACCTCCTGCTGCGGCAGCCGGTTCAGCGCCTCCTTGATGTCCAGGTCGTACATGTCGTCATACAAGTCGTCGTACCGAAGACCTTCCAGTCCAACCAAAACCCTCAGCACAGGAATCAAAAGAACAACTAGAGAGAAAACCCGAGAAAGAATTAGGGTTCAGGAGGGGACGCACCGTATTTCTTCAGCTCCTTGGCCACTGCAGCCTGGTAGCGCCGCGACGCCCAGTTCCACACAGGCTCGAAGGCCTTGGTCAGCGCCTGCTTGGAAGCCATGGCGGGACGGTAGCGGCAGATCGGTGCCGAGCTCGGGCTATGGCGATGGCGAGCAGAGTACAATCTTCCTGCTCTCGCTCCGCTTCTTCTCCTTCCTTCGTCGCGTCTTCATTTCAGGTCCAAAACGAGATCCCCAACCGAGATCCTCAACCGATATCCCAACGGATATTCCCAACTGAGATCGTATAATGATATGCTTTGATTTACAATTTTTTTACTATTTCCAATCGAAAGGTCTTCAAGTTCACTATCACGAGGAGACACTCAAAACATTTTGTCAACTTTGACCGCAAGATTGTAAGATACATGCATTTTGAAGAGTGTGACATGATGTTTTTCTTCCCTGCAAGCATAAGTCCAGCATACTTTGACTAAAAATAATGGCATATTTTTAAATGTGCATTGCACAATATTTATGGATCTAAGGTCTACCTTGTGTTAGGTTATTACACAAGAAAAGTCACAAGCGATGGAGGTATTTCACATATAAAATATGGACTTGCAATGGCTGTATGTATAGAAAGTAGCCATTTATTTAGAAAAGCTATATTATTTTATAAACAAAGAATTAATTGTTGGGTCTAAAATTTGAACAGTGATATGGCCATTGTCTCTCACGTCCTCTGAACTCATTTCAAGCTCCTTGTTAGCTTTCCAAAAGATCTCTCAATCTCCAATCTATGGAAGCATTAGCAAACTATAATGATTTTTGTGAAGTCGGGTCGTGCTAAAATGTACCCAATACATAGACAATGTTTTGCCTATTTTTTTAAACTCGTAGATTCTCCCAAGCTCTCATGGTCTAGTTAGGTGTTTAAGGGTTAAATTGCAATCACATGAAAACACACTCATACAAACATCATGAGAAAATTTAAAAATCATGGAAAATTGTGTACAATCATTTGAATCATTTATCAATGTCACATAGAAGCAGACTCAAGATCATCTTGCCTTTTAGAAGAAATCACTTAGATCACCCTGTAGATAATCCTACAAAGATTATTTTTATAATCATCCCATAAAGAAGAGCTCACTTGACTCTTTGTTGGAATCCATGGAAAAATTCAAAATTCTTTCAACTATTTTTAAAATATTTTTGATGGTCTTTAAAATGTAAGAAAAGTGGTATTGTATCACCACATTTTCCCTCCCTACTGGTGGCCACAGTATTCTACACGTATGGTGATGTATCTGAACATGATGAGGTTCAAATATTGAAATGACCTCCAAATGAGTTTATTTTTGGTAGGAGATGCGGATTTCGTTTTAGCTGTGTAGTTGGTGAGCATAGTGTTTTGTTGTTGTCATTCTCGATATATTTTTTCCTTAAGGTCTTGGTGTGGTTTGTTGTGGCTTTGTGTGGTTTAGGGCGTAGTCGACGTTTGCAAGATTTGCTAGACGGAGGGTTGATTTGAAGAGTAGGAAATTAGTTTTTGGTAGCTCCAAAGAATTTTAGATTTTATTTTTTTTGGTTGAATTCATTGTTTTGAGTGTTTAGGGTTTCTAAGAGGATTTTAGGGAAGAAACTTGTAGTGAAAGATTACCTAATGGTTGTTGCTTGTGGCAAGATCTTCTAGAACTATTATTTTGCAAAATTTAGTTTCCTTTTACAAATATTTAGTACAATTTTGTTGATTCTCATTGGACTATGGAAAAGTCAATAAATCAAACTCTTGTTTTTTTACTTTCAAAGGTGTTATTGTGGACATTCACTGAGGTTGTGGAGTTTAGATTTAGCTCTAAACGCAGGTGGATTATGATAGATTAAATTGAAGCCTCTCACCATGAAGCTTCCTTCTAGTTGAGAGTTGCTTCTAACCAGGTTTAGCAGGTGCAAACCTCTAATTTGTTGTGGAAAACCTCATGGTAGTTCTTAGGAATTCACTAGTAATAATTTAATGCGTAGAGTTGCAACTCAAAATAGGAAAATTTGCGAGCAGTGAAGGTAGAGAGACTTCTCTACGTTTCAGTCATCAACAAAATAAATGAAAGGGTCTATAAATGAGCAGTAATGATTTGGCTCTGAACTTGCTAACAATCTGCCATTGTCGTCTCGCCATCATTGTCGCTGCGAGCTATTGTTGCCGCCAGTAGCAGCTCCGCTCCAACATTCCGCCCTCAAATTGATGTAAGTTTAATTATTTCACCTCGCCTGCAACGTCTCCGAATCTGCCTCGTTACGCTTTGGATGGAGCTAGGATTTCGATCAAAAACCTCTTAATTTTGCGTTGGACATCATCTAAGGAATTGGTATCAAAGTGATGCACATGTGTGGAAAATCCTATCAGGTCTTCATCCTACCGTGCTTGCATAGAAGTTGAAGGAAATGGATTCCTAGGAGGGTCTATTGTGCACAATGCCAAGTTGCTCCGATCCATATTGGTCCTAGCAAATACATGAAGAGTTATTTTAGACGTTTAGGCACAAAAAAATTGTGACCATGTGTGTTGTTAAAGAAGGGAGTGGATAGTGGCATGTGTTATGTGGCACCGATCTCTTCCTTTAATGGCTCAACTATTCATGAGGTAGTAGCGGAAGAGATAAGATAAGGTCAAGGGATAAGGGATAATGAAAGGGGTGTTTATCTCGCAGCTACTATTGCCGACATCCCGACATCCAGCAATAGTATCTGCGGATTATCCCCCTTGCCCAAATTGTTCACAATTTTGGCCACGAGCCCATCACTACACATCCTCTACAGTTTGTGCCCTCTTACATACACATGTATCATGTGCCAATAAACGTGGACTTGGTGAAGGAATGGACGGTGTCACATACTTTGAATACATGGAATTTTGTCTGCCTTACTTTTTCTTCAGGAGAAGGTGTTGATTGGGGTCAATTGGAGTCCAAGTGATGGAAGTAGGAGTGGAAGCAACAAGGGGGTTGGGGGTGAAGGCAACGAGGTTGTAGGCAGTGGGGCATGAGGAGTGGAGGTAAACGTCATCGGTTAAGTGAAGTGAGGAAGCAACTTGTAGTTTTGTCTGAAAACCTAGAAGGCTATGATTGGGATTGGGGTGGGAAAGGAGATTGGCTGCAAGTAGATGTGGGAGTCAAAAACTCCTACTTGGTTTCCCCTACCAAAAAAATTAGTTAAATTGTGAATTTTAGTCTTAGATAACCGGAAAAGTAGTTAGTATTATGTAGAAGTAGGTTGTATAATGATTAGTGAAAGTCGGTGAATACTTAACTAGTTAATTAGTGTTTAAGAGGTGATAAAACCGGGCCTTAAAACTACCAAGGTTGAGCCCGGAAAAACCTAGAAAGAATGCCCGGTAAGGATCTCCGGGACAAAAGTCCAAATCACCACTTAAAACTAAAGTAGCTAGTCAAACTCTTCATCAACTAGATAGTATACTTAGTGGTGTTTGTTTTAGTAGTAGTTATTTAGGTTTTTCTTTTTACCTTGTTGTTGTAGAAATCTTAAGTCCTTATTTGAGAAAATAGGAACTTAATTTTATATGAGGAAAATATAAAATTGGGGAAAAAATTAAAAAATTAAAAAATAATGAATTAAAAAATTAAAAATTAAAAGAATAGGTACCCGAGTCGGATACCGTACCTGAGTACTGGCGAGCCGGCGCTCCTTCCTTTGGGCTAGCGTCCCGACTCTAGGTCGGCAGTCTTCCCCTCCAGCCGACCTACTCCTCTAGGTTCTCCCTCCTCCCTACCTTCTTCCTCCATGCCGTCGATGTCCCTCTTTTCTTTCTTTCTTCTCTCTCTCTTTCTTTCTCTCTTTCTTTCTTTCTTTCTTTCTTTCTTTCTTTCTTTCTTTCTTTCTTTCTTTCTTCTTTCTTTCTTTCTTTCTTTCTTTCTTTCTTTCTTTCTTTCTTTCTTTCTTTCTTTCTTTCTTTCTTTCTTTCTTTCTTTCTTTCTTTCTTTCTTTCTTTCTTTCTTTCTTTCTTTCTTTCTTTCTTTCTTTCTTTCTTTCTTTCTTTCTTTCTTTCTTTCTTTCTTTCTTTCTTTCTTTCTTTCTTTCTTTCTTTCTTTCTTTCTTTCTTTCTTTCTTTCTTTCTTTCTTTCTTTCTTTCTTTCTTTCTTTCTTTCTTTCTTTCTTTCTTTCTTTCTTTCTTTCTTTCTTTCTTTCTTTCTTTCTTTCTTTCTTTCTTTCTTTCTTTCTTTCTTTCTTTCTTTCTTTCTTTCTTTCTTTCTTTCTTTCTTTCTTTCTTTCTTTCTTTCTTTCTTTCTTTCTTTCTTTCTTTCTTTCTTTCTTTCTTTCTTTCTTTCTTTCTTTCTTTCTTTCTTTCTTTCTTTCTTTCTTTCTTTCTTTCTTTCTTTCTTTCTTTCTTTCTTTCTTTCTTTCTTTCTTTCTTTCTTTCTTTCTTTCTTTCTTTCTTTCTTTCTTTCTTTCTTTCTTTCTTTCTTTCTTTCTTTCTTTCTTTCTTTCTTTCTTTCTTTCTTTCTTTCTTTCTTTCTTTCTTTCTTTCTTTCTTTCTTTCTTTCTTTCTTTCTTTCTTTCTTTCTTTCTTTCTTTCTTTCTTTCTTTCTTTCTTTCTTTCTTTCTTTCTTTCTTTCTTTCTTTCTTTCTTTCTTTCTTTCTTTCTTTCTTTCTTTCTTTCTTTCTTTCTTTCTTTCTTTCTTTCTTTCTTTCTTTCTTTCTTTCTTTCTTTCTTTCTTTCTTTCTTTCTTTCTTTCTTTCTTTCTTTCTTTCTTTCTTTCTTTCTTTCTTTCTTTCTTTCTTTCTTTCTTTCTTTCTTTCTTTCTTTCTTTCTTTCTTTCTTTGAAGAGTTCGATTCTTTGTAGAAGGAGGTTGAAGGAGGTTATTGAAGAAGGTGTTGAAGGAAGCGTGAAGGAAGGGCGCAGATGCTAGGGTTTTGGAGGAGAGTTGTAGCACTTAGGATTTGAATCTTCAAACCTAGGGTTTGAAAGAAGATTGTGGTGGAGGAGGCTTTTGACACAACGGAGGTGGAGATTCCTAGGTGTAGAGGCGATGCAAGGAGATTCACGTTCGCGGCAAGAAGATTTAAGCTAGACCACAATTTCAAGGAGATTGCAGGTGCAACAAGGAGGAGGCAAAAAGTTGTGGAAAAGGTGATTCTTGCCAATTAATGGATTTTTTTGGTTGTACAACTTTCTTGTTTGTTATATCTCTTCCCACTTTTCTTTTCCCGAGGTGAACTCTAGTTATCTTCTTTCCGGTCTACAGAAAAGTCTCCCGGCACACTCTACCTAGACCTTGTATGTCCCAGATCTTGATTTCTTGTACTTGTGCATCTACCTTCTTGTCCCATCATTTGTTTTCCATTGTTCCGGCCTTGTGGCAAGTCTTCTTTTATGTTTTCATTATTCTCCCCTCTTGTCTAGGTCTTGCCTAAAATTTCCATCTTTTTTCCGGTCTCCCCGGTCAACCGGAAAATCTCCTTCCAAAATTCTTGTTCTCCCAAGTCATCTCTTTGAAGTGGTCAATTGTGATGTTGTTTCATTAGTCGTCTTACTAGATACGTGAGATACCTACATCCACGTTTGTCTAGTAAAGTGTTGCGGAGAAAGTACACCGGTTGCCCGGTATACTTATGTTTTCCGAGCCGGACCGGAGGTTGTGATAATTTGATAGGGAGATCGGTAGAGATACATGCACATCACAAAACTAGTCCATCCTGGACAATATGGCTCTACCGGTATCACTGATGCTTTCGAAGATTAACCCAAACAAGTGGGAGGGGACTGAGAAAGGTGGACAGCTGAAGGATGACCTCATCTGGATGGGTTATAGAGGATTATAGGAGAAGCGATGGGTCTTCCAGAAGGGACGTGCGGCTGCAGAGTTGCAACCTCTCGGGAAGCCTTGGGGAATCTACCAAGCTAATCCCCGGTCATCACTACAAGAAAATAGGGGTTTTTGAGATGCCCCTGCGTATTTTTGGACGTCCCACAAGACGTCAAAAAAGATTGAAGACCCGGCCCAGATTCCTTGTTTTTTTGGGACATCAAGCTGAACAGGTGACGACGTAGCCAGATCCGCGTAGACATCCACAAAAACGTCATGACACTTGAAACGTCAAAAAGGACGTCTCGGAGAACGCGCTCCTGCCACGTCAATGTAGGGGACTGTTCTCGCTAGTCTTGATGGGCAGGGGGGCAGTCTTCACTTTTTCAAGAGGGAATAAGGATGTGACACCTCTCTTTCTCTCTCTTTCAGCTCTCTAGGATTTGTGTCTCTCTCTCTTTCTGTGTGCGCGTGTGAGAAGTGAGTGTGCGTGTGAGTTGTATGTGCGTTGTGTGTGCGTGTGAGTGTAGAGTGTGTGTGCGTGAGGTGTTTGTGTAGTTTTAGGTGTGTGTAGGTGAGACTTAGATGTGTGTATGTGCGCGTGAGGTTGTGTGTGTGATGTGTGAGTGTGTGTGTTGAGTGCGTGCGGACGTCTACGGAGTCGTTACTTCTCCCCCCCTTGGCGACCAAGAAAGCGGCCCCAGCAAAGGCGGTGGGACATTCTAAACCGCCAACCTCAAAGGTCAGTTCGACATGCTTGGGGCTTGCTTTCCCTCCTAATGCGTGGATGCCTTTGGTTTTGGCTTAGGAGGGGGTTGAATTGGTTGCAAATGATGCCAAAGTTTGATTCTGACCTTCGTATTCGTGCGCATAAGGGTGATGGAAGTCGGAAGAAGTGAAGGGGACGCCTACTTTGACGTTCATGAAGACGTCATCCGGGACATTCACATGTGCACTGAAGATGTCAAAATGGACGTGTATAATTACAACCCCACAAACAAACTTGTACACAAAGATTGTCCCGGGAAACACCCCGTGAAATAACGACAAAAACGTAGACGTCGAGGTAAACGTCTATTCGTACGTCTACGTCGACATTCAGTAGTTCTGTATGATGTCCAGGAGGACATCATCAGCAACCAACAGCATTTGAGAATGGGCGCCACATCAGCCGGTGCCACATCATTTTTCCAGGGGTCCAAGTCACATGTGAACGGGTCCACGTCGGCGGACATGTCATGGATGAAAAACATTGTGACGTGTCCCTGCCCATTTTCAAAAATCCCACGTGGCGCTAAGTTGGACGCCAAATGGCACGCTCGAGGCCTTAGAAAAGACCTTATCGTTTTGGATGTCCCAAAAACTTTTACACGTTTCTTGGGACATCACGCCGATTTTTTTGGATGTCCAAGGCATGTAAACACCCCGGATTTTAGTTAATGCCCCTTTTGACGTCCATATCGATAAAATGCCCATTCATTTTGACGTCCCAGAAACCCTTGTTTTCTTATAGTGCATGGACCACGGAAGTATGGCGTGAGGTGTATTCCTTTCGTCAAGAGGGAGGGTGGACACCCGGAGTGAACCGGGAGCTGCTGAATAAGCACGTGTTGAATTCCTACGACGTGTCAAAGTGCTACCGGAGTGATCAACTCATGAACCACTGGTTGAGGAGGGTGGTTGAATTTCTAAACCCAATCTTCCACCCCAACCGACGTAAAAGAGTCACAGCCCGGCTAGCCACCACCTAAATATAGGCATTTTTCGAGGATTCCTTCCCAAATTGAGGGTCCTTGTTGGAAGAGGCAATTTTGCCTCAACTCCAGGCAATTCAGCAAGGTGGATGTTCCAAGACTTTTTTGGCTCCATATCTCATGCACTTGTATGAGTATCACGATTTTCTGGAGCCGGAAGATAAGAGAATGTGGAGACAAGAGATGGCTTTTCAAGATCATGCTCCTCGGGCCTATCTTCAACACATTGAGCTCCGGATCGCATTATCGGCAATTCCACGAGAAGCCTTATCATCTCAGGCAATCTCGAATGAGGGTAGGTCCTCCCGGTCTCACCGGGAGAAACCACCACCACCACTCCGGCCATCTAAGAATCTCACTCTCGTGAAGAACATAGCCAAGTTCTCCCGGGTGGTGACCCGGAATGTCCAGCAAATGAAGATGGAACTTCTGGACGCAAGAAGTCTTCAAGGGACTCTTCGGAAGGTATTTGGAGTGCAACGACGCTAGAATGTGAGCGGTGAGCGGTGAGCGGTGAGTAGTGAGGAGGGAGGATAAAAATGGACATGAATATTATAATTATAGCAATTTTCTATAAAAAATATTTGGAATTTTCTTTAAAAAGTAAAATTTTGCAACCTATTACCGTGGTTTTCAAATGTCTTCTGTGATTTTTCACTTATAAATGGGCTATGAAATTGCTTCACATGAAAATAAATGTTGAATTTTAGGGACAAACCTAACCAAACTTTAATATGGAGTTGACTATTTCTCGTCATTAAATGGATGAATAATTTCGGATGATATATTTCATGGATGGATAGAGTTTATGGAAGAATGAAGTTTAGGGCATTCATTCAAAATCTCATCTAGTTTTACAAAAATTTCTCTATGAGCGACATGAAATTTAATGGGAAACAAAAATTATGTTAGTTTACAATGCTTCATAATTCATGCCGCATAAAAAAATATTCATTTCAAGAGTGAAGATGAATCACTAAACTACAAGATTTTAAAGAAGTCAAAAGAGGTTCTTTTGTGCCAAAGAGCCTACCAGGCCCATTTTTATTTTATTTTTTTGTCTAATTTTTTTGATTTTTTTTCCCGTTCCCAACAACGGGTAAAACATGTTTCAAATTTTTTTCCTCAACAAATTCTACTACTTCTGCAAGTGAGAATCGTTGAACTTCACAAGTTTTTTGTGAAGCCCAAAAGGGTTCCTCGGTACCAAGGAGCGATTTTGGCCCTCCAAAGTTTTGTGTAGTTTCAAAGTTAAACTATAAAAGAGGCAATAACTTGCCATAACTACTAAAACAAGAAAAATTTAGAGATTACTATTGCAGAGTAGGAGCTGTACTTCAGTGAAACTAAGACTTGGTGCATGTATTTACTTGTCGTCTTCCAGGTTTGCCTTGCACAAGAATCTGTATACATAATACAAGTGTTTGCAATTCACCCACGCTTTGCGTTGGCTTAATGCTCCACCGCGATGAAGATTATAATGGAAGCAAGAATTTTAGTGTTCAAAATTACATAAAATTTTGGAGTGCCATATGGGCATTTTGGTACCAAGGTGCCATTTTTCCCCTCACTCAAATTGTAGTGGAAGCAAAAATTGTAAAATTATGTAAAAATGTAGTGAAAGCAAGAATTTTTGTATTCAAATATACGGAGAAGTTTGAAGTGCCAAATGGGAAATTTGAATAATCCCTTAAGGAGAATTTTTCTTAATGAGCGATAATTTTTTTTAATTTTATTTTTGTAAGTTTGTATTTTTTTTGGTTTCCCTTGGTTTCGCCCTCAGGGCACTCCTCGGTACCGAGGAGCCTCTCTGCTATTTATTTATTTATTTATTTTTATTTTTATAATTTTAAATGATTTTTTTGGGGTTTCGCCCTTATGGCCCTCCTCTATACCGAGGAACCTTTCGGCTGGTTTTTTTTTTTTTTGGTTTCGCCCTCAGGGCCCTCCTCGATACCAAGGAGTCCCTTGGCTGGTTTTTTTTCTTTTTTTTTTCTTTTTTTACTAATATTTTAGAAGTTGCTATATTTTTTTAACTATAAGCTGAGCAATCATTCATCTACATTCACCTATCTACATTCATCCAAATATCCTCCAAATAGTTTGTTTCCGGGTTTTTTATCCAACTTTCTCCCATTTTGATCTTTTTTCATACCACAGAAATATGTCTCAATGTAAAATTGTTTCTTGTAAATTATCCCAAATCTGTGGTTATAGGGTGCCCAACTGAAAAAAATAGATTGCTTACTACTCACTGCTCACCGCTCACTGCTTACTGCTCACTGCTCACATTCTAGCATTCATGTTTGGAGTGGAGATCGCTGGAGACATCTTGGCTGCAACCCGAGAAGACCGGGAACAATTGATCAAACTGAAGAAATATCTCCGAACATCTCAGAATGAGCATCTTGACACAAAGGTCGAGGCTCAAGAAACCATGGTGGCACTGACCAAGTTATTTGTCGGTCAAACGAGTGCCACCATGCCATTGCAAGCGCGGAGCCCACCCTAGAAGAAGAGAAGATTTATCTATGATAATTTTCTTTCTTCAGAAGAGGATGATCCACCCACTCAATGCCTATTGAGTCGAGCGGATTTTCCATCTTCCAAGGAGTGGGGTGTGAAAGTCTACAAGAAGCAACGAGGCCTCCTGGTAAAACCTCCGGGGAAGGAACCGATTGATCTTTCTTTCTCACCACCGAATTCTTTGGTTGAGTCTTTCGTAGCTATGTATGGTGATCCAGTGGAGACTCCTCATGTATCTTTAGATACTTCCAATCTACCGGTAGATACTCTCAATCCACCGGTAGATCTCCTGATTGAGACTTCTAAACTTTTGGTGGATTCTCTTGACCATGTACCCGTGGGTACTCCTAACCTTTTAGTCAATCCCCTATGGATCAACCAGGAGATAATTCCACTCATCCAAACAAGTCTTTCGGTTGAGCCTTTGTTGTATGTTATGTGTTATTGTTGATTTATCTTATCGGTTGATGGGATGTTAAAGTTGATAGATTTAAACACTAGGGTGAGAGTATTTATGTTGTTAGTGGCCCCATTGTGCACCCGGTTGCTACTATTTTAGTGATTTCTCCGGCTACTTACTTATGTTAGATAATATTTTACACGCCTCGGACCGAGAGTCTTCCGGTTTACCAGTCTATCTGTAATCGGCTGGTGACTAGGTAGCCCTTGATTTTAGGATCTAGATGCCATTTCCACCTTCTGAGGATCTAGTTTTGGAGGGTCGCTAGTGACCTTTGTATACTTTAGGAGCCTGGGGCTTTTGGTTTAAGTAATCTTCTTTTTGTTTCTTTGTTTGTGTCTTGCCTTCGTTGTTTGTGTCTAGAGTCTTTGTTGAGCTTATGCGTGTAGATGGAGAGATAGTAAGTCCTCCTAGTGAGTCTTTGCTAGGATGTACAAGGTTGTGGCTTGTTGAATGTTATGTGATTGAACGTGAGCTGAGGCTTTCGGAGGGTGTAGAATATCCAAGTTAGATAGGTGGAGTAAGATCCGGGATCCACTCCAAACCCTTGACCGGTTGGACCGGGAAGAGTTGCTTACCAGATGGGATCCGAAAAGCCCACGGCTATTTATGATAGCCTCCCTTGAGTTGGAAAGTGTTTGGACTGGTGGGGAGAAGGGGTGATATCCCCTCTCTTGGTACGTCGGAAGAGATCCCGGCTAAGCCTGAGTTCGAAGTATTCTGGGTTTCTACCCTTACAGTGCATGAGGTCCCTTGATCCCCATGGAAGGTTGTCTTGCTTATGTGATTTGCTTAGCATTAGATTGTTGTGATTCTTGTATCTTCTTTGTTTGATTCGTTGGGTGTGGTTGTAGTTGGAACCCGGCTTTGCGTTACCGATTTACCGGCACTTCTTTCCAGTAGATTGTGAAGGCCGATAAACTAGTAGCAACTTTTTAACTCTTTCAAAGTATAGAGTTAGATTGTGGATATTGTGGCCTCCGGACTGTGAAAATGGAAGGCAGTGACTTTTCGGGCACTGTAAAAACTTACCAAAAAACTACTCTAATGATCAACAGAGTTTTAACTAAACATTTGTGGATGCTTGTTATCGGTCATCGAGGTACCAGGAAATCATCCTCCAGGATGTGCTGAGGTATTGAGTGTAAATTGTCTTTAGATTTAGAAAGTTTGACTCACGATAAAAATCCCGAGAAACGATCTGGTTAGGTAGACTCACTTAAGGTTAATCTCGATTAACTTTGAGAACTACGTAATACTAGACTACGATAATAGACAATGAAGACAAGGAAGGACTCTATCATTTGCTATCATTTCTCGAGAAGAATATAAACCATGAAGATCGGATGACAAACATGGTCTTGAGGATATCTCTTTGAAAGATGGTCACCCATATGTTATTTGGATCATTGACTACTAGATAATACTCACACAAAAATTGGCAGCTTCAGTAACGGAAGTAGTGAACCATTGACTCGTTTTTTTTATCACCCACACATTGTTTCCATCAAGGAGCCCTTTGTTGGCCGATAATTTGAGGACATTCCAACTCTGTTCTTTGTGCACGACCATTGTCATGTTGCTTTGATTCTTCAAGCAACTCATTAACAAGAGATACCTTTATTGACACCTCTACCACTCTGTAATTGTAATTGTATCTTGCATACTAATAAATTATTTCAAACTTTATTTCAGACAAATAAAGAGCAACTTTGAAGTTACATGGTGCAATTAGAGATTGTTCTCGAGACCATGCACGATGTTGACATGTACTTCTGTCCAGGAGGCATACATCCTGTGAGCCAAATAAACCACCCCCTAGCGGATGGGTTATCTTGAATACAAGACCCTAACCAGGGATACAACCCCTTGTGCAACCATCATTGAGACTAGCCATTCATACCACACACAACAAGGTGACTTATATTGTGGTCACTTTGGAACTTTTGTGACTAATTGGTGTTGTGATGACTGAATTCAGCCTTAAATTGGACCCAAACTTCAAACACGCATAAGTTTTGCCCAAGAGCTTCATTTTCAACATTTTATGGCTTAAATGGGTTCAGCTCGATCTTATGAACTAGGTAAGGCCCTCCGAGACCAGGTTCAGGTCAAAGTACGACATTGACAGCAGCTGACAGTCGACACACTTCTTTTCTTGACACCAGAATTTATATCCCCATTATCTCCTTGGTTATAACTTTGTTTTTGATGTTTTTTTCTATCCTTACTATTTTTTCGTGCTTAACACAATGGTGACGTTCAATCACCTATGTGGATTAACCCCGGACTCACAATCATACAGCCAACAGTCCAATACTCAACACATACATTTATTTAGACCAAGCGCCATACATCACATACATGGGTCATGCATATTCACACTAAGGGATCTTGCTCATACACCCTACCATACATATCCTTGCAGCTACGTTTAATTCCTTGTATATATTAAAACTGGTGTTTTTAGGTTGATGAAAAATCCTAAATTCTATTGTAAATTGGGCAGCACTTTCACGTGATTGTTGTAACAAGTAAAATTAGGGTTCCTTCTTCCACATGCAACAAGAGGATAGTGAATCAATTCAAGAGAGGAAGGAGGCTCTCTGATCCCGCTCAATTCACCCTTTGCCCTTTGATGGTGACTTCGTGCTCGTGTTCGCCTAGTTCGTCTCCCTGCTCTTCGGTGATTGTGCTTGTCTAGTTCGTTTTTGTTCGTATCCCTACTGTTCGTGATCGTGCTCGTCTTGTTCGTCTCTCTACTCTTCGTGATCATGCTTGTCGTGTTTGTCTCGTCTTGTTCGTCTCCCAGCTCTTCGTGATCGTGCTCGTCTTATTCGTCTCCCAACTCTTCAGTGATCGTGCTCGTCTTGTTCGTCTCTGTGCTCTTCGTGATCGTGCTCGTCTTGTTCGTCTCTGTGCTCTTCGTGATCGTGCTCGTCTTGTTCGTCTCTCTGCTCTTCAGTGATCGTGCTCGTCTTGTTCGTCTCCCTACTCTTCGTGATCGTGCTCGTCTTGTTCGTCTCTCTGCTCTTTAGTGATCGTGCTCGTCTTGTTCGTCACCCTGCTCTTCGTGATCATGCTCGTCTTGTTCGTCTCTGTGCTCTTCGTGATCGTGCTCGTCTTGTTCGTCTCTCTGCTCTTCAGTGATCGTGCTCGTCTTGTTCGTCTCCCTGCTCTTCGTGATCGTGCTCGTCTTGTTTGTCTCGTCTTGTTTATCTCCCTACTCTTCGTGATCGTGCTCGTCTCCCTGCTCTTCAGTGATCGTGTTCGTCTTATTTGTCTCGTCTTGTTCGTCTCTCTGCTCTTCGTGATTGTGCTTATCATATTCGTCTCGTCTTGTTCGTCTCCCTACTCTTCGTGATCATGCTCGTCTTGTTCGTGCTCGTCTTCTTCGTCTCCATGCTCTTCGTGATCGTGCTCGTCTCCGTGCTCTTCATGATCGTGCTCTTCGTCATCGTGCTCGTCTCTCTGCTCTTCGTGATCATGCTCGTCTCCCTGCTCTTCGTAATCATGCTCGTCTCCCTGCTCTTCGTGATTGTGCTCGTCTTGTTCGTCTCCTTGCTCTACAGTAATCGTGCTCGTCTTGTTCGTCTCCCTGCTCTTCGTGATCGTGCTCGTCTTATATGTCTCGTCTTGTTCGTCTCCCTCTTTAACCTAATTACTCTCCTGCTCTAGCTGGGGCTTCCGGTTCCCTCAGTCCGTTTCCTTCAGAAAACAAAAAAATTCCTTGGTGGTCGGGGCTTTCGGCTCTTTCCATTCCACTCTCCTACATTCCCACACTCTCCTCCTCACAGTCCTTGCTCGAATGAGCCTCTTCTAGGGTATAATCCCAAGGCCCTTGCTCCCATCGTGTTCACCACTACGTTCCCTGCCGTCTTTTCCTTCCTCCAGCAATGGCCTTCTTCATAAAAAACCCTTAACCTATAACTAATTAATTCCACGCCACCCTTGCACTAACAAAAGTGGGTGTCACCACTAACCAAGGAATATTTAAATCTCATAATTTAACCTGATGACACATGGTGTGCGCATGATCACCAATAAGTGAGTTATCCTGCTAATTCAAGGATGCAAAATCTAACTACTCCACCTAACTTGAATTTCCCTTGCTTGAGGTTATGCCTGATTTATTTAGTGATTGGTGAGGGTTTTTACCCAAGCCATTTTAACCCCTTTTTGCTATTTTTTAATGGGCTTTAAAACCTCATTCTTTTTTCCTTCTCCTCACCATCATTCTCCCTCTTCTCCTAATTTTTCCGTGGTTTCCTTACCGTGGCCACTTTGCGGTCCCCGGCTTGGTAGGAGGTAAATCCTTCTCCACTCCTTCTATTTCTATCTTTTCTCTTGTTTTTTATTTTCTTAACCTTTTCTTTATTTGTTTTTCTTTCTATTTATTTTTTTTGATTAACTCCATAAAAATCTTGGTTGCTATAATGTGGCTCCCACTATAAGAATTAGTGTATGAAAAGGCTATTTGGCCATTTTGATCAAAAATCATGAGCTAATCAAATGGGATAATCCATTTCTAGTACTTATTGACCTTAACGCACATGATGCGTGGTCCATTCGTCACTGTGAGCTGGTTTTGCGGCTCACACATCCGTCAAAAATCATCATAACTAGTAAAGGCCACATATGTATTTCTAATGTTGACATTCTGGACGTTCTTCATGAAGACCTAGCTGACAATGCTCCTTCATCCAAAAATCTAGTGCATCCTCTAAACTCACTCTTGTGCGTTTGTAAAGTGGTTCTTATGCATATTGCACTTTCATATATTTTTAAAATGACAAGCAAAGATTATAAGAGATATCAGTTCCAAATACTACTCTAAAATTCGCATTTAGTACAGTAAACACTAAATACGAACACATATATTAATTGCAAACTACACAATTAGTGTAGTTATAGAATACTATATTAAATGCCAACTACTACACTATTGATGAAATCCAGTAAAGATTAGAATATATATATTTTTACTTGTGCACATTTAGTGTATTATTGTAAAAGAGAATTATGTGTACAAAAAGGTGAAGAAGAGAAAAAATAAAACTTACAAAGAAAAATTGGAAAAATCAACAATTGGGAAAAAACAACAATAAGGAAAAAACAACATTTTGGGAAAACAACAAATAGGAAAAAACAATTTTTTTGCAAAAACAACAATTAGGAAAAAACAATTAGGAAAAACAACAATTAGGAAAAACAACATTTTTGATAAAAACAAGAACTAGGGAAAAAAATTAATTCGGGAAAAAAAGACAATTTATTGTTTTGAAAAAATAAACTCCTAATCAAGTAATTATTTGAAAAAGTAACATTACAATTTTTTTATAAAATAAAAACATTAGCACATATCAATTTGCCCTAGGCCAATTAGAAACTTCTAAACTTTCAAAATATTGACGGTGTTTTGGTATGATATCTTGAAGGTGTGGAAATAGTTGTGTAATATTCCACGTGCCATCTATTCCTAATGCTAAACCACATCTAATCATGGATTTGCAAGCATAAGATATATAATCGCAATCGACTTCACGATTAACATCTTTAACCACATCTGCTGCTAATTGAAGAAAGTATTGCTTATGGGGATTTGTAAGTTTATAGGACCATTGACTATTACTATGAGGATCATTTTGCCACGCATCGTTTTGAATGAATTCCATTTACTTCATTTCCCATTACTTTGACTACGCATCCTTAATCATCGAAACAATAACAGTGTCCACCGGTTGACAAAGATGACTAGCACATGGAGGTAGATATTTTAAAACGGTCATTTTGTATGCTAACACGGCCGCTATTCTTGGGGTCATGTTATGCACCGTACTATTATCAACCCAAAGAAACTTGGTGCGATTGGGCATATCCGGTTGAAATGCCCGCTATTCCTCAAAATATTGAGGAAAGATGGATTGATCCATTCAACCTTTCGGGCCGTGCGGTAACTCAGCCCCGAAATTGAATCCTCTAAGCCACGGATGGGATAATTGTTGTTTGGATTACCAAAATTAACAAAGGAGGTTCTTTCATGGCTCTACGTCCTCCAAAATTTTTACGACCATCGTCATTGCCTCTCCTCCGGCAACAACATCGCTATATTTTACCGGAATATCTCCCCGTAAACCTAAAGTCTTTCTATTATCCATGTTAATGGAAAAGTCGGTTTCATCTAGGTTTCCAATTAGATTTTCACAAAAAAAACCCGATTGAAATCCCCACTATAAAATCCCTAAATGATATGCGGTGTTTCTCTCAATTTGAATTTCCTTTCCTAGACTACAAGCTAAACGACCTCGTTGTGAGATTAAAACAATATCATTAGCATCCTTGAAATGTTGTACCCACAAATATGTTATTTTTTCTGTTAATAGCTTATCATCTTTCGGGTCTCTAAATTGGGCCTGATACGACAAATCTAGAGCTAAAAGAATAATGAGGGCGAGTTCAATGATGAGTGACGAAGAGAATTCTACCACGGAGCTTTTGTAAACTTGGAACGATTGAATTAGCCTTGGGTAAACCCATTTCACCACTCCGACTATTTAGGTCCTTGTCCGTTTGCGGCTTTGATGAAGAAACGTTTCTGCTTTCCCAAGTTGCTGCGGATGATTGATGTTGGCGGGCCAGTTCTGGACCAATAAATAAGAGGGTGTTTTGGAGGGCCCGCCACCGAGTAGCCCGTATAAGGTTGTTAGTGTGTCGGCCTCGAAAGTGTTCAGGGAATGCCTTGACTATCTGGGGAATGCTACTATGCGAGTGAGGAGCAGGAACGTAAAATGTGGAGCATGGAGCGTAGAACGTAGAGCGTGGAAAAGTGAGCGAGAATAAAATTTTTTGAAAAAAAAATAAGAATTCTAGAACATATAACCGTGGATTCTATTATAAAACAAAAATTGAAGATGAGAAACTTGACTATTGAAGTTGGACCTATGGCCGTAAAAGTTAAAAATGATGAAATTGTGAACTAAAGTAGGTCACATAAGCTTTAGATGCATATATATTAATAATAACAATCGCAAGTTGTACCACAAAAATTCAAACAAAAAAATTACAAGATGAATAAAAAAAACACATAAGTACCATTTAAAGGCTTCATATAGGCCATACCAAATACAAATTTAGTGACTTCAAAGCACATAAAAAACAGCAACCTGTAATATAAAAGAAATAAAAAATCTCGAAGGAATGGACTAACATTGTGCATAGTAAAAGTTGAACTACCACATGAAAGAACGTCAGCGCGAATGGGCTGAAGATGAACTATAATCGTAGTCCGAGGTCTCCACATTAAAGTCTATGGTATGGTCGTCAATGAATTCCAAAATGCGAGGATATAGTAAATGTGCCCTAGAAGTTGGCTTAGACTTCATAGATACAAAATCTCTAGAAAGGGCCTCAACATATACATGTAGATGAAATGGTCTAGAGGGCTTGGAAAAATCCAGGATTTGTAAAGAACGGAACATTAAAATTTCTCACTTCATCAACAAGCCTAGAGAAACACCCAAAAAATATATAAGAGTATATTTACATTAACCAAATAGTTCAAAGAATGAAAAATCAAGGACAAACTTACATACTGAATATAGATATCTTCACGATTCGTTGGACTGGTACTTCATCGTCATCCAAATCAATAGAAGCAATTGAAGGAAGTGGAAAATCTATTTGGAGAACCATTGGTGAGCGCATGATTGAAGCAATGAGGGCGTCAAAAATAGCCTTGTTCTCTTCGAATGCTAGTACGTGGCGTAGAGAAGCACGATAAGCGTAAATGTTGGACCATATGACAAGACAATGTACAAGATGAGAGCATTTCAACATTACATCGAATAAAATATTTAAAGGAGAAAAGGTAGACTAACTTGTTGCCGCTGTGCAATCCATCGTGATGTTGTCAAGTGCAAAACATGCTTCAATCAGCATTTGTATGAGAGTGCGGGATTTTTTACGTGGACCTTGCCAAAGCACATTATCGTTCATGCCTACATCAACTCGGCCACAAAAGTTTTGAATAGCGTCGTCTTTACAAATCGACGCCAACCGCTTGAAGAGATGGTACAGATTAGAATGAAAATTTTCCAACAGACTCTTTCACCAAGAGAGATATATGAAAGAGCAAAATCTGCAAAATTATTCAGATTAGAATCCAATGTAGATTATAGAGACTTGAAAAGACCAACTTCTTCAGGTGGAGTAAATCCTTGAGTACATTCGAGGTACCAAGGGCAAGCTTATAGATGTCTAGTAGTCCAATTCCTTAGGTGAGTTGGGGAGAACATATAGTTGGGGGATGTTTGATCCAACCATGTACTTAGAAAGGGAAGTAAGTCTGTTTTCTCAATGGCATTTTTGGGCAAAAGTTCAAGCTTGAAATACCTACAGAATGATTGAAAAATATGGAGAATTATAAAGTTGTAAAGGAGTTCAGGGCAATATGAAAATTATAAGATTACTGTGTCGAAGACCAAGGTTTAGGGTACCAATCATAATGTAAAGAAGGCCAAGAATTCAACAGCGAAGAATGAATACTGAAACAGAACAAATGTAGAGAATCTGTAGATTGCATCAATCACATACAATAGAAGGAAAAAAACCAGGACGCACCTAAACATCAACTTCTTGACAACAAGAAGGCATCAATCCCTTTGAAATTACCCGTATATGCCTGATCCTGTAGCTTCATTCGCCAGCTCTCAATGTATTCCGGTAGGATGTGCGGCTTAGTTGGAGCAGAATAGTCAATTGGCAAACTATTTGCGCGAATAATTGACTCAAACATCTTGACGGCGGCTTCTTCCAACTACGCATTGAATGGAGTTTGGCACATTAGAAAATTCCACCAAAACCACGTATAGTAGAAGAGAAAATTTAAAGCAGAAAACAGAGATAAAATTGATTAATGGTGATCATCAGATCAATGAGCCAAAAGTTACTTACACCGGCATACCAACAAGCCTTTGCGAGGAAGAAAGTAAGTTTATACTCATTAACAGGGCGCGCTGGAAATCGTCTAGCCTCACGCGTGGGTCCAGATGCATTGAGCCACTTCAACCACCTAACCTTGAAAACTGGACTTGCATTAGCAGTAGTAAGCAGCTGTAATTCCTCAAGAATCAACCCCGGTACAACGTACAAGCTCCGGTGCCTCTCGATCTATGAGATAGCAATTGAGTATAGTTAGAAATTAAATATAATATGTAAAAACTGGGAAGCATTCAATTGAAATAACAAAGGAATATTATCTCTTCCATGAACTCTCATCCATACGCCGGATTTGCTATTGACACAATCTTATATAGCTTTTTGTAGAACTTTTCAATTGATTCCTTAATAGATCTCCTCATTGTAGATGCCACACCTTCCTTAGATATCTTATCTGCAGGTGTATCCTCATTGTACTTACAACTGCCGCAGTAGCAATCTCTTGGTCCAAAGATTCACAATGAAGTTGCATCACTAATCTATGATTATCGATTGATAATTTCATAATCACCTCATGTATTTATCGATTAGGTCTGTATGGGGATCGGAAGAAAACTTTGAAAATGAAGCAGATAAATACGTCAAGAGGCATAGAGTACCAAGTCTTTCGCGCACTTTGTTGGCATGTGTGGGAAGGCGTTCCTACTCGCTTCCGAACACTAGCACTAGATCTAGAAAGAAATGGGAGAAAATTAAAAAAATTAGGCAGTAAGCTTTGTTTTAATAACATAAATAGGTCATAGGTAGAAATAAGGTTTTGCTGCTAAACCGGAATCCTTTAACATGATAGTTCCGGTACTTTTCTGGAGGTGTGGAAGCCGAAGTACGGTAGAGTCCGGAACTGGTCGTAACAATCCGGATGATATCCGGATCCGGAACCATCATCATGACCCCAACGGTATCCGTACATCACGCGAGATATATAACGCGTCTGCCAGTAGAGGGCGCCATCATTCTCGTTTGTCATTTCTTGCACTCTTTGCTCTCGTCTGCTTCCCTTCGCCTTTTTCTTCTGATTCTCTAGTATAGAAGTAGTCTAGAAATGAGAGACTTTGTGAGGTTAGTGCGTGCAGAATTCCGGAAGCAATTGCTAGGCGCAAGCACACCGAGAGGTGGAGCCGGATGGCGGGTAAGAAAGGCAAGACTCCAGCTGCCGGAAACCTATTATATTCTAGAAGGTGGCGCTGGAGTGACCAACTTCAGAAGAAGAGTTTAGGGTTTTAGAGAGCTACTTGGAGTTGATGGGCTGCAACGGACTTCTTGGAGCGTCGTGGGCATTCCAAAGTGAGGCGATGGTGGCGGAGCTCGTGGGAAAGCCGTCGAACCAGCATAAAAGATGCATTCGGGCGCATCCGGAAGAATGGACTGTAGCGGTCTGGAGGGACAGCTACAGTTTGTGGCCGGGGGTAGTCAAAGTGGCGGAGCGCAACGACGACCTGCTCTAGAGAGAGTTCCTGCAAAAGGCCAACCCTAAGGATGGGTACGTCCTCAGCGACCTAACGGATCCGGACGCCAGGTTAGTCATTGCCTTCCTAAATCCTATCTTTCATCCGGAGAAATCGAAGAGGATAGTGGCAAAGTTAGCTAGTCTGATCCTAGGAGCGATGGGAGAAAAGCATATAGAGGACTGGGCGATCCTAATGGGAGACCAGGTTGACGAGATAGTTAAAAACCTTTTTAAGGCACGGAAGACAGCCACACCTCTCTCGACTTACGTGGCACACATGTACGCCAAAAAGAAGATGCTGAGTCCGGAGGAGTAGGACGAGTTCGACAACCTTCTAAGTATCCAGTCTTATAGTGGGTTGGAGACGGACCATGAGAAGGAGGTTTTGGAAGACTCGGAGTTGCAGACGTCGTCATCCCCACTCATCACCAGGAGATCCCGGAAGCGAAGCCGGTCAATCCAGAAGACTCCAAAAACCGCAGGTCCGAGCTACCCTCCGGTAGAGATGGAGACTTAGAGCCCGACCGAGGTACCACCCTCCGAAGCACCAGCGGCCTAACTCTACAACTCCGGAGTAGAGCCGGGACCGACTTTTGCCCCGACAATGACCGGCCGCATTCCGGAGGACGTCGCGGAGCTCTGCCAGGGCCCAGTATGCAGTCTGGCAGGCAAGGATCCAAGAAGAAGAGGTCCGGGAGCGGACAACTTTATCATGGCTATCATGGAGGAAGTGGGGACAAACGACTCTATAGATCTCCTCCCACGATTCAAGCAGCTGAAGGCCAAGGAAGTCTTGGTCCAGCAGCTAGAGCAGCAGCAAACCACCCTCACCCAAACCAATGTCCGGCTCTAGAAGCGAGTGGAGCAGGCGGAAGCTGCTCAAGAAGCGGCCCAATAAGCGAGAGTCGAGGCGGAAGCAAAGGTCCGGACCACCATTCAGGCCTTGATGGAGATTCGCGCCTCCCTCGGCTTTCAGGCAGACACAGTCAACCGGGCTCTCCTCTACACAGAGAACGTGGAGAAGAATGAGAAACTTAATAGGGGGCAGATCATCCGGTTTCTCCTGGACCACGGCCGGAAGATGGAGGAAACCTGGAGCATGATGTAGGAGCTGGTGAAGAATCTAACCTCCACAACTCCAAAAGCACCATCCGAGTCTCCAGTTCCGGAGGCGGCTCTCGTTACACTAACCAGAGTCGGGCCATCCGGAACTCCACCTAAACCTGCAACCGAAACATCACAGATGCCGGCAAGAGGTTTCAATGAACTCATTGAGACTCCGGACTTAGCCTCTCCGATGAGCTGGAGCGGGGTGCCCTTTCCAAGCACGGAGACCCTCCAAAAGTGGCAGATTGTCATGCCGGAAGGCTTCTCACAGGAAACCCCTATACCTTTCCAGATTCCGTTAGAGTCCCACTCTCCGGTTCAACCATGGGGGACCCCTCCACTTTGCATCCACGCAGCGACTGACATGGATGTCAGTCGCAACGGAAGTTTCCGAGACCTATCCAATCCTGGAGTCCGGTAGCCTTCACCACAGATTGGCGCACCAACAGCGGAGGATCCGGAAACTCCTTCTGAACAGAAAGACAAGGAGCCTGAATCTACGCCGGAGCCACCAGCGCCCATTCCGGAGCAACCACAGGCGAGTGTGGCCGTAGAAGAGATAACCCCTAGGCGTAAGAGTCTTAGAAAGAACCAAGTTACTCCGTAGTTAGGATCTTTAGTCAACTAGCTTTAGTAGCGATTAACGATAGGGCTCAGGATTGCACCTGGCTACCAAACCATAGGGTAAAGAATACCCTAAAATTGGTTTATTAGTTAGAAGCAGAAAAATCGGATCTCAGATCCATAAATTCCGGATCTGAGATTTGAAATCCAGATTTGTAGAGATAAGATCTTTTAACTTTCAGAGATGAGATTTCCTAGATTTCAAGCGGATAAGGTAGGCTTTTAGATTCAGGAGTTTAGTTAGTACTTAATAGATGAGTTATAGTCAGCTCATCATCTTATTTTCTCTCATAAAGAGTATTTCCCATCTATCATATTTTCTCTTCTTGAACTTGTGGTGATTAAGTGTTCTTTTGTCTGAGGGAACGGATCTATTATGGTTGGTATATTGTAATTCAAGTTCTGGCGTATGAATGTTGGGAGGATTGCATTTAGAGCGACCGGTTGGGGCTTGCATTAAGGGAAAACGCCCAGAAGAGCTATAGGAGAGGTAAGGTAGAGACCTGACCGTCCGTAGGGACCGGAAGTAGCCAAGAGGGAGAAATGAGCGTGTGCAGGGGTGGACCTGGTAGTTCCTAGGGCACGAAATATCCTTGAGAACCCGGATTTTGGTTGAGGCCGGAATTTTCCCTTACGATAGGAAAAAGCCCGATGTGTGTGTCTAAAAGGAAATCTATTTACAAAACAGTAACATTCATTCAATAGAACCACTGTAGTACCAACCGGAATGTTGTTGTAGTCTGGATCAACCTTTGTGTGACCGCATCCGAATGACCATCCGGATGATGTGAGAGTGTGGGTCAAGCTATAACAACTATTTACCGGTTAGCGGAGTAGGAGAGTGGGTGTCTAGCCACTTTAAGTCAGAAGACAGTGGGGAATCCGGCCACTCACACAAAATAGGATCAGTGGCAACCGGCCACTAGTTTGAAAACTTTGGAAGAAACTCCGTCGGACATTATCCGGAATCCGGAAGTATCCAGAAGCTATTGTAAGACCTCCGAAATCCGGAAGGATTTGGATGGTAGATGAAGGGTTGAATAGAAAACCTAACCAAGAGAGTAGTGTTTGGAAGTTAGTTAGTTTTTACCTAGCGGTTAGGAAAGGAACAATAGGTCTCTGTGGGATCGAATTTAGAGCGGACACTTTGAGTACATTTAGCTACATCTAAGTGCTATCCGGAGGAATTCCTACTCTACGAACTACGACAACATGTTTTCACATCCTCACGACTCAGAAGCTCATTAAACTTGTCGATGTCCATTGCCCCATACTTCCGCACACGATACAATGTGTGTACCAAGTTTGTTTTGACGTGAGAGCTCTCAGTGTGCCTGCCACAATCAAACCAATAAGAAGTGACGATGGAGGCCTTCAATGATCATTAAAAACTGTGAAATATAAAGGCATTATGAGGGGAAAAAAATCAGCAATACTTACTTATTAATGTTGTGCATGATTTGCATGGCCACGCCAATTCGGTTCTGGGTGTCCAAAAAGATGGAGTCAACCAAAATATGCCACTTCTTTTCCGTGCTATGAAGGCGCTCAATGTGATTCATCCAGGCAATGCGTCTATGATTCCCATCACAGACGAAGAACTTGAAGTCCACAAAGTGCTTAAGTGCCGGCATCGACATGAGCTGTGAATTAAATTGATCATTAACCAAGTTCCAAAGTGGTCTCCATTTCACCTTCTCATTTGGAGTAAACGTAGCGGTCGGCCCTTGCTCATCTGAAATTGAGACATAAAATATGCAAGCCCCCTTCTCGTACCCATGAACAAATTGTTGTTCAAGCTTCACCAAATCACTGGCCAAGCACCAAGCGACAGAGCGGAATACGCATTCGAGATAGCTCATTTGATGTCACTATCAAGCTGGCGATTGTAGAGATGATGTCCATCTTGTGTGTCCGTCTGATGTCATCTTCCAAGAGCTCACTCTCACCTGAATCATCTTGCATTGATACACGTCCGTCGATGTCCATATCCGATTCAATATGAGGTTGGATATTGTCATCCAATGGGGCAGAGGAGCTGGGCTCACTAGAAGCAAGATCCATTCGTTTATCCTGAGTGGTCTGCAAGATGGGATAGAGACATAACTAGGTAATATGTCATTCAGAAGAATGCAAGTCTGATTAATAGCACTATAGTCACCGCGTCCAGACATTAATACTGACATACCAAACATTCCACCAAACTCTATTTTGACTAGTTGTATATAAGATATTTTCAAATCTGTCTCTCGGTACCTAGAGTACAACTCTAGGATTCTCCAGCCGCAACATTAACTCACGTATGAAGCTATCTCAGTATCGATAGGCACTCTCTGTGGCATCGATTCATGCAGAGGATTGCTATTTTGCGTGCCCAGTTTTGCGAGCGGTGAGCCGTGAGTCTATGTTCGTGAGCGTAGAGTGCAAAAAGTGAGGTGTTAATGAAAAATGGACTGAAGATAATAAATGTATAGGCGGTTTTTAAGAAGAAAACTTGTTAATTCTATAAATGAATGGACATATAACCGTGCTGAAGGTTCAAGATACTACAAGTCAGGAAGGTGTATTATTGACAGTACATGTAGTACATGAAACCAAGGAGTTGCTTTTCTTAGAGGAAGCGACCTATAACCGTTGAATCTAATATCTCCAATGAAGGAAAAATAGAATCTCCTTGGGTCAAAAGGTAGAGGCAAGAATAGCCACAAAGAGGAATAGTAGGAGAAGGGAGGAGGTTGCCAGAAATTAGGAGAAGGTCAGGGTTTAGGGATACTTGGCAAGAGAGAGAAGTGGAGAATTTAAGACCAAGGTTTAAGGATTTAGGATTTAGGATCAGTGAGTGGAAGAGTTTGTAAAAATTTGTTGTAAAAGACTGTAGGTTTTCTACAAATTTACATAATTTGAAGAGAGTAGTAAAGAGGAGAAATGGCAGTGTGTGAGTTTAGATTCCTTTCATCAAATTGCAAATTTGGTCTAATTTTTGATTTAGAGTCACCTTCCCTTCCTTCTTTCCCTCAAATATAGAGCATGTGATGGACAACATGTACGGACTGTGGAGGTGGCCCTTTAAGTTTGACCTCCTATTCATAGATTTAGAAGGCCATAGATTGTAGTACAAAGCCAAAATATATTTGTAATATCTATGCACCGTAGTATTTAAGGAGAAAAATCTGTAGAACTCGTTTAATCTCATTCCAGTTAAAACTAGGAGCGTGAATGAAGACATCTACCTCAGAATCAAATCTACACACTACATTGAAGATGTTATAGAGGTGCTTATAATATGTCCAAGCACCGCGTTTGCCGAGTGACTTTGCTGACATCTCCTTAAAGGATTCGCAATCGCAGCTTAGAAACTGGCCAATCGTCAATAAATATCTGGAAACCTTGGAAATGCTCAAAGACTCGAGGGTCACAATGGCACCTAGAGCTGGAGGTGGGACCATTAGAATACCGTAGATCTTTCCAACTACCGAGAGCGTTGAGGTGCAGTTGTTATGGTGTTTAGTAGTAGGGGCAGACGGGTTTCTACAAATGTTTTTACCAAATCTCTTTGTAGGGTGTTCTGTAGGATTTAGAGGAGTAGGGTAATCGTCCAGGTTCACAGAGACGCCATCTACAAAAAATAGTCGTGGGGACAGCTCCACGCGCTCCGCAAGACGGAAGCCGGCATTTTCGAGGGCCAGAATCTCCTTTCTGCTTAAGTTTGTTCCCATCTTCAGTGGCCAAGAGTTAGGGAGAGGTGGTTTAGAAACCACCCACTTGCGCTTAGTGCCTTTGACACAACGCTCAATGTCGTCGTTGCAGTAGAAGAACTGCATTCTCTCCAATCTATTTTTTTTGTAGCTGTCCATCATCCCTGTGTATGTTGAAGCAACCGTACTTCTCCCAACCTGCACAATCTTAGCCACACATTTCTTTTTGTTACAGCTTGTTGGGCAAAGCAAGCTTTACCAGTTGTCTTGGGAAGCCTTGCTATGTGCCATTGCTTCTCATCGCAGACAGTCTCTTGAACATATTTGACGTGTTGGACCCGAGGTGAAGTGGCCGCTGAGTGGGGGGGAAGATCTTCGGCCACAGTAGGACGAGGATCAAATCGTGGTTTGGGATCTTCACATGTTAGGTCTACAATTCTTGCATCAAGACGACGAACCTTTATCCTTGGGCGGGAGACGTTGATCTTGTCAGGGCGATGTGAATCGAATTCAGAACCAGGAGGAAGATCAGCTATTCTCTTCAAAGACATAAAAACTTCTTCACCTTCGAAGTCAGGATCGCGTGTACAAAATTCATCTGCACCAGGCATATCAGCTAGCGCGGCATGAAGGACCTTTGAATTTCCTGAACGTTGGGCACTACGCTAAGCAATACGCAAACGAAGTTCCTCTTTTTCAGGCCCAGTACCGGGCTTCTCACCCTTCAGAAACTGGTAGTACGCAACAACCTGCATGAATGTGCGGACCATGTCATCGACAGCTGCAACGTAGAGATCATTCCCTCTTTTTCCAGACTGTTGCAGCCACTTGTTGTATATGGATTCGGCCAAATTACACGAGGGCATCTTAGCGAGCTGTGCTTCAAAAAGATTCTGCACATAAACAATTAGGTTAATATTCCATTCGACGTGTGAGGCAGAGAAATGAATGGAGGAGAAGGACTTCTAGTAGAAGTACAAGATTGAAAGATGATTAAAAGAGGGGCCTTCGTAAGTGCTGCCGATGTCGGCCGTGCCTAAGGAGTAACTTCAGGGTGAAATTCAGTGCAAAAATACGGGGGTGTCCATGACAAATGCCAAAAAGAACGAGTGTCATTAGTTCGCAAATTGGTAATCCACATGAACCAAAAATTCATATCCAATTCAGGCGATGGCAAGTTGGGGTGCCAATTTTGGCATTATGATGCATGTGAATGAGAGATGTAAAATATCTGAGCACAACTAGAACGCACAAAATGATAGGACTTACAAGCTGCATGAAGCCTTCCCATTGTCGGTAACGGAAATGCCACAAAGCTAGCCATGACTCTAGACTTGGTAGCACTTCATCGGATGTTGCTCTTGACGACAACCACCACGCTTGGATTGCCAAATACCTGCTTTCTGCCACCTCCAACGAGATTGAGTTTTTGTATTGTTTGCAGAGGCGACGATGTTGATCTTGCAAGTCAGCTCTTATATCTGCCTTGGTGTGCTTCTCAAGGGACTGTGTGTAGTGAAAAAGGCAGGTTCTCTCACGGTTGTCCATAGGGACAGATGGGTCTCTAGTACCGAATACAATACGAACCGCGTTCAGTTGGCTTGTGTGTTGTCGGCCATGAAACCTTTGAAATTTGGATTGCTAATGTCGTTTTTAACGGAAACAGCGTTCAAATTCTTCCAGAACACTTGTTGGGCTACCACATCCTCTGATTGCATATTGCAAACGGCAATAGTCATAACTCGGCAATATGTGGAGTCATATATATGACAAGCCATTGTAGTCCAGGACTTCACACGTTTCACATGGTCAAACATCATCCAAGAGTCCTCCGAGTCACCTCCAAGTTGCATTCGCCTAACTAAGTCAACTCCACTACCAAGGCCCACCTTGGCCATCTTGACTATAAAGACCTTGTCAAAGTCCGTTCCTTGACCAGGAAATCGGTTCTCCTGGATGAATGCCCATTGATTACTCGACCCTCTAAGTTTAGTGATGCTATCCATGACACCAAAACAACGCAAGTATTGAAAATTGGTAACCTCATTTCAAATATTTGGGGAGGATATGTGCTTGAACTTGTCCAACATAGGGATTAGCTCCTCAAATCCAAAATGATTTTCAGGAACACCTTCTGGGCATAATAGCAACTCTCCTAGGTATTCCTTGCTAGCCTCAAGGACGATTGAGGAGTTGGTCGCAGATGGAGTCCTCTGCACCTGCTCAGCAATTAGTGATCGGAATTTTGCGGAGGACTCTCTATAGTTCCCCTTCTTCACATCATGACTGTATATTCTAAGATGCACACATGCACGTGTCATGTGGCTTTTGGCATGTACGTAATAGATCTTAGCCGAGCAACTTTCAATGCATGAGGGTGGAACGGTGGAACCTGGCAGATAGCGCAAACGACAGTAGAATGAGGAGGTGGATTAGAACCTGGATGAAATGGAGTTGAGGCAGTACCCTCCCACTCAGTTTCATTTGTTGGTGAAGGCCGGTTCAGACGCTTTAGGTAGTCACATGAATCATTTGTGCAGTGGAGGTGGCCCAAATAGGCAGACATCCTAAATGTGAGGTGGAACTCCAATTTTATGTGCGATGTGACAATTCCAGTCCACGCGTGGCCATCGTCTCGCTTATCCATTCCATGAAGTTGGCCAGCCTTGGATGGCGGTAGGTACTTGTCCATCGACGGAGGTTCGAAAATGACATGGCCATCGAATTTGGGAGGAAGAGAATCTACTTTCCGAATTGATATTGAATTATAATCTATCTTGCTGAGAGCTGACTTTGCACCCCGTCTCGCACCAAGAAGGCGGAGGCATCGGACAATACTGTCTACAGAAGGAAGTGGGGGTTTTGAAGTGGTCGGACCAATACAAGGAGATGGGGAGGACTCAAGATTCTCAGAGGCAAACTTAGACTGGGGAACACTACGAAGAGGAATTGCAGGGAGGCATTAACAGTCAGAGTCGTCACTAAGGATGAAGACAGGATCATCAAGAGGCTCAAGTTTTACCTTCTGCAGCAGTGGAGTACCAGCCGTTCGAGTGGTTGACCGTCTTGGTGTTAACGTGTCCGCAGACACCTTGGAGGGACGGTCTTTGGTTCCATACACACTATAATTCCCCGACTGCAATTTCCAGTAGTCACCACCATCAAAAGGAAAGGAAATATGAGCTTCAGTGTGCGAGAATTCTTTCGTGATCAGATCGACTACATCCTTGTCAATATGCAAACTGCCATCTAAGATGTGGAATCGAGCAGCTAAACGACTTCCAGTAACAATAGAGAAGCCATCCTCTCGGACTACAAACGAAATGGGCACAACAAATCCACTCCCGTGAATGAGAACATGTTGGGACTCGGCATCCAATAGGGACGCCATGCGAAGCAAATCGAAAGTGGAGGAATAGGAAATAAATCTCAAGCAAAGAATGGTGGAGGCAATGGGGAACTATGTCTAAACATCTGAAGGCATTGATAAATTATTTTCATCTTCTATCTAGCATATTTGCACGCCGTAATGGACAAAGTGAGGTAGGGACCATAAACAATAATTGCATTCAAATACGCTGTCAAAAGAAGACGAGAATTAAAATTAAATAGGAATTGGTGGTTGAATAGGCATTACTGTTTTCTTACTAACAAATGTAGCAGTGAACAATATGATACAGACTGTTTGGCATGAGCTAAATGTTTATGGTGATAATAATAGCGGAGCCGACAAAAAAAATCACAAATGGAGTACCTGTCAGAGCAAGATAATGAGCCCCTTGAGTGTCTTAACCCTTAAAGGACCAAGTGTCTATAAATTTTTCACTTTATATTTTTTCCACAACACTATGTGGTGTAAACCTTTGTACATAGCATTTGGATTATCAATATAAAATATATTAAATTCGCAACAAAATATAGTGTGAATTAACAAATTTTGAACCTCCACTCCTTGCACAATTGTTTGCAATATACTTCACGTGTCCTCTACCTCTAAAAATTGGTGTAAAAGGAAATAACATCATGCTTAACAAGATGGTAATAGATGAAGACCTTGTAGTGCAAAAAATTGACACAAAGTGAAGTCACAGTTTGCTGATCCACTAAACGCAGGGAAGATAATGAACCATATGCTTCACTTCAAACACTATAATTTTTCAATCCGTGCGGTCAAAGTTTATGAAGTTTGCTTGATATATTAATTCATAAATCTTAATTGAGATCTAACAGTTAGAACTGAAAATCAAAGTGTTTGTATCCTTCTTTGTTCATTGCAGCAGAATCCGACATTTTTTAAGTGTTTGTGGTATAAAACTGTCACGGTACCTTAGTGGTTAAATCAAGAGGTAACCGCCGATTTCGTCATCATGCCCTCTGATCTAGATATTTTAATATTTAATAACATTCAAGATTGGCGGCCAACCAAATTTTCATAAACAAGCAACTAGATATCTGAAACTATCCATAAATGAGATTTAGTTGTAGTGGAGTGCCAAGGTAGTGGACAAAGGCTGTCGGCCAATTTTTCTAATATGCCCAAGAGACGGAGGAGACAATCACTGTACTTCACAAGCTCTAAGCAACTCAAAAAGTCCAGGAAGATGAGGGAATTGAGGTCAACTTCTAGGCTACGTTCTGGGAGTGAGACCCCGACAGTGCTTCAGTTTGAAGAAGGACAGTGCAGAAATCCTGAGATGTTTCGTGAAACTCCCAACAATCTAGGTGGAATTGAAGTGAACACGATGGGACAAGGGCAGACTTTGACGATTGATCCGAGGGATAGCCAAAGTAGTAGCAATGATACAGGAGGGAATGAACATGCTGCAACTATTCGAAGTAGAGGGCCATCAGCAGAACGAGGTTTCTTCACGGTTCCTTTCCTCATTTATTATGCATATTAAATCATTTAGACATCATAACTTGGATTGTATTCTCATTTTGTGGAATCGATATGATTCCTTTTAGAAGGCAATGTGTTCCAGTTTGAGGCGGCCGGCTGGGGAAGTCGAAATATTAGAAGTTGTGATTGTGTATGATGTTGACCTAAACAACTTACTATGCTTTCTGTAGGCGACATAGCCATACAACCAACAAGGAGGGGGAGCGAAGACAAAGATCTTCATTACTCTACAAGCGACATGGAAGGTTCGTATAATTCCAAGTTTTGTTTATATCGTTCAGATACACAATATTAGAATTAGAGAACTAGGATATGATCGGCAAGCACTCCGTCTTATGGTATGATCGGCAAGCACTCCTTAGGGTCAGATCGGATAAGCACTCCGTCTTATGGTATGATCGGCAAGCACTCCTTAGGGTCAGGTCGGGTAAGCAATCCTTAGGGTATGATCGGCAAGCACTCTGTCTACGGGTTGCCGATGTCGGCAGCTGTTACATGGGATTGGGAGTCCTGATGGCGTGTCCTCTAAGCTCGAGGTGCAATTGCGTCCATACGTACGAGACCTTAGGTGTACTAGACCTCGTAGCCAGACCTTGGGTGCCTTCGAACGCGCGACCGTCGCCGACATCGGCATCACTTACGGCTCCACATTATTGACCACCGTTGTACGCATCGACTCTTTGCATGTTAGGCGAGTGCGACGAGATCCTCCATTGTTCAATCTTTGATTCAAAGACAATTAGAGCCGTGTGACGCGTGAGATCCAAGGTCGATTTAAGATTCAATGTTGTTTTAGATCGGAGGCCGTTTTAGATAGGTGGTCGTTACAGATCCAAGGTCATTTTTTATTCTCGTTTAGAGCCCTTCTTAGAGCCGTTTATTTAAGATCTGCTACCAAGGTATGACGCATGAGGAGGCAGCCTTATCTTGAGTTTGAGTTGTTTGTGGGTGGAGGTGTCTTGCCTTGCGCGCAACTCCTTTCGCGCGGTTGAGTCAGGTGCCATCTTAAGGTGAGTTTCGCATGCTCAAATTTTATAACTTGTGCTCTTCTGGAAACGATCTGCTTGCGTGAGAGTTGCTTTTGAGCATGTTTGTGAGTGGTTTGTGAGTGGTTTGTGAGCATGGTTGAGCGCTGTGAAAGGGCTGCCAATGTCGGCAATGGTAAACGATTTTTTTTTCTTAGAGCATCACTTTAGGGCGTCCGGAAGAACCGTACCTGGTTGAGGGCTGTGAATGGGCTGCCAATATCGGCAATGGTGAACGACGATTTTTTCTTAGTTACAGCATGACTTGAGCTTGATTGGAGCTTGATTAGACTGAGTCGGGGAGAAGCGTTCGTTGCTGCTGATATAAAGTCGCGGTACTGCTGCTCTTGACCACGGTACTATATCAATGGCGCAATGCGCGCCGTGTATTGAAAGGGAATTAGGTCAATATTCTCGAAACGGGACGTGGCAACGGGCGGTGACGCGACTGAATCCCGAGACACCCCTGGAAGAGTTCTTTTTTCTTTTTAACAACCTGCCCACCTTGAAATCGGATTACCCGGTGATAGAGTCCACCGGCTGGTAAAACACCGCACGTGGCCCTTGAAAACCTGACACCACAAGACCTCTCGGCGGCCCTTGACACCGCAAGACGTGCAGTGCTTGACACCGCGAGACTCGGCGGCCCTTGACACCTCCGAGGCGGCCCTTGACACCGTGAGACTCGACGGCCCTTGAAAATTGGGAGGAGCGATTACTGATCATCCCCCGTTGTACTCATAATCAATCTCCTTCCGGACAGCACATTGCTCGGGGACGGTACTACTACTCTTGACCACAATGGACATGGGTTAGTCGATCCTAAGAGAGGGCATTGCTGATGTTGACCACGTGCTCGAGGACGTAGTTATTTGAGGTCACATTTTGAGTCGACACAGATATTATTATTAACTTTTAGAGTCAAACTATTAGAAATATGCTCGATGCTGGGTGCACGAGATTGGTATCGCCGATATTGGCAGAGCTCTGTAGTCGGGTGGCTTGCACCAGGAAGCTCCATGCAGAAGTTAATATTCGGTGAATGATTCCGTATGTTCGATTTTGGGTCCACGAGTTTTGTATCGCCAACATTGGTAGACCTCGGTTTGGAGTGGGAAGCACGTGCATGTTCCATGCACAAGTTGGTACTCGGTGATTGAGTCCCGCTTAATTGGACTCGCTGAAGGAGTCCCGATGTCGATGCCGAAGGAGTCCTGCTGCTGAAGGAGTCTCAATGTCGTTGCTGAAGATGCCGATGCTGAAGGAGTGCCGATGTAAATGCTGGTGTAAGGTCACGGTCATGTTGCTGGAGCTATGGTGTATGATTCAGGTTGGAATATGAGGTCGCGGTTGAAATATCATCGCATCACCAGTCTGGTGGAAATGTAAACTTCATATGTTGCTATCTTGATTTCCTCCCTCACTGCTGTACGGAAGGAGATTGGGGTCGACAGTAGTTACTCTGGCTTCCCTCTGCTGCCATTTGATTAATTATGGGCCTACCAGAGTAACATTGGTCTTTGAGGGATTGGAATATTCTGACCTGCACAATCAGAAAACAAATGCATGGAAAACGTTAGAAACTGAAATATTATGATACTATGACTCATCATGGTTCCCACGGGGGCGGGAGAAGCCCCCGTATGCATTCTAGTAGATGGTGGTGGTGCATGTGACCCGATGGCGATGTTGATGTTGACCACATGCTCGGGGATGCAGTTGTTTGAGGTCTAATTTAGAGTCGACACAGATATTATGATAAACTTTTAGAGTCAAACTTTTAGAAGTTGATATTCGGTGAATGATTCCATATGCTCAATGTTGGGTCCACGAGATTGGTATCGTCAACATCGGTAGGCTTCGGTTTGAAGTGGGGAGCACTTCGGTTTGAAGTTAGTACTCGGTGAATGAGTCTCGCTTGATTAGACTCGCTGAAGGAATATAAAGGACAATGTAGGACTTGGAATCACTTGCAGTGAATCACTTGCCGATATTGGCAGTGGTAAACAACTCCAGGTGATGGTGGTGGAGCATTTGTCCCGATGGTGATATTGATGTTGTTCGCAGCTGATGTAGTTAGCTTCTAGATTTGTGGACGCAGATGATGGAGTTCATGAGTGCAGTTGTTTGAGTTTGCACAGGCCGCTGATGAGCGATGGCATCGCCTAGGGAGAGTGGCGCTGGTGCTGATGCAGGTTTGGAGTGGCCGCTGATGCAAGTAAACTGCAGCGACCGCTGCATCACATAGCATGGCATGGGGATGGTGGCGCTCGTGCGCGTCGGCGAACAACTAGGGTTGTCGTTGATGAAGCTGGATCCTATCCAGCTCGTGTTCTCGTTGGGTTTACTTGCATGGCATCGCCGACATCGGCAGACCTCGGGACCTTGCTGGGTCCTCGATACCTCGGGACCTCAGGACCTCGTTGTGTCCACTAGCATGGCATCGCATACATCGGCAGACTGTGTGGAGTGGGGATACAAGCAACTATCCAGCTCGTGTTCTCGCATCGCATCGCCGACATCGGTAGACGTATTGACTCGCATGGCATTGACGTGCATCGGCAGACGTATTTACTTGCATGGCATTGACGTATTGACACCTCAAGACCTCGGGACCTCGTTGGGTCCACTAGCATGGCATCTATGGGTCCACTAGCATCGCTGGGTCCACTAGCAGGCAGCTACATATTGACTCGGTTGTGCGCAGACCACAGGTGTTATGCCTAGACCTCGGGTGGCTTGCTCCGCAGTAGCATCGCCGATATCGGCATTAGTCGTGGCTCCACATGATTGAGCCTGGTTGAACGTATGCTCGACATGTTAAATTGAACCAGATCTATGAATCGTTGGTTAAATTGCTTACTATGCAACTCTTGCTCTTTGACCATAGTTATTAATTTGTGGTTTTATGGGCTTAACATGCGATTGATCTAAGAAGGCCTACTTTGTTGCTTCTACACAGCGGTGGATATCGATTCAGCGACTGTAGGACTTGTTGATTCAATGGTGGATCACGAAGAGTCACCTCAGCCTCATATTGGAGTATCTGGTAAGTATTGTTTTTGTCTTGTCTTCATGATTTTTTGATGAATGATATCCTAACTGATGAAATTAAGCAGAGGACTTTGACAATGAAGGAGACGAGGACCCGCAAGATCATGATTCTATGCCCCTGGAAGACAAAAGTCAATATTCGACAGCCATGTCTGTAGAAGAACTTGGCAAGGAGATGGACGCCTTGGTGGTAAAGGAGATTGTTAACACAAATATTGTGTTGGATAAGCTTCATTTGAAGCCACGGAACAAGTCCAAGTTAAATATTCCCTTGTGTCGCATGCTTCCGCTTGCTGTTGTGAGGCCATATCTTATTAACGATGTAATGGCATTAGGTGCTCACTTCGTAAGTACAAGTTACATGGATGGCCATGGCATTTTTTATGTGGCCTTACAGGATAACGAAGGAAGGACACTTGATGTTACCAGTGAGCACTCATCGAATTGGAGTCCGCTCTGGATAAAAGCAAATGAAGCATTTGAGATAGAGCTACAGAAAGAAGAGGCTTGGAAGTGCTTATCTAAGAAGATGTTCTTTGTCTGGGATGGCAACCATCGCCTAGCTGCTTGGATGTCAATTATCAACAGGGATCACGCCAACGATCCCGAGTGGCATTATGCTGTCGACTCAATTATCCTGGAGGTTGAAGGGCAAGTTGGACCACTACTTACCGCGCTTCATCAAGTGAATTGGTAAGAATCTAACCTACTTTGGTGATCACAAAAGTAACAATAATTTAATACTCCAAATAATAATTGTCTAATGATTTAACCGTAGCACTTGCATTGTACAAGGTAAATATGAATCTCTAAATTTATTTGGTGCAAAGTGTTTGCACCTTGGAACCTATGATGTCTTTTGAAATTTAATTTTAGATGCATAAAATTAAAAGGAAACAAGTCCTCTCCCAAATATTCAAAAAATTAGAGGCTTGTAATAACTATTGTCAGTATTAAAAAATTTACTAGAATTAAGTCCTGATTTGGAGTTGGTATGGAAGAAAGGAAGAATTTGGAAACTTTTTCATTCAAATAGTTTCAAGTACTTATGATTCCCTGATTCTGCAGGAGGAATCAAAATTGCCATGTGAAAATGAACCTAGTGCATAAGCTATACCGCATTTAGGGAATTGCCGGTCAACCACTCCGATACTTCGAGAATCTTGTTTCAAAAGAGGAACTCAATGACGCTGAGAAGAAACAATTGTCCAAGAACCATGGTTGGTACACTCTTACAATGGACGGCCTCATTTCAGTTCTTTACCAGGTACAAAACGAAATTCATTTAACTGTTCAACTGGTGGACTGTGTTAAACCTTGAAGTAGAGCCACTTACGAGAATATGTTCTGTAGGCAATTGGCAATTGTTCATCACAATGTAGCACTGTGATGCTAACTACATTGTGAAGCTTGTTATATATCATCTGATACATCGTTTTCAATGATCTCTTTTCAATATGAGATAGGCAGCACTTTTGGGCAGCACTTATGTTTTTATGGCATGGGCATCACTTATGAGATGGGTAGCACATATGTTTTGATTAGTGTACCAATCTGGAACTAAAATTGGGCAGCTGATATCGGCACCCTTACTGCTCGCTCCTTAATTTCTCTTCGTCCATTGTCGTAGTATGTGATGGCAAGTATTCACATCTTAACACAAAGATACCCTTAAGGTAATCGTTCCCACAGAGAGTCACCGAGAACTACAACGACTAACATCAAGCCAAAAATCTATACCATGTCGACTATACTATCGGTATATCAAAAAGAAAGGAGGGAATAAGGGTTTAGATCACAAAGCCTGGGTGTTAATTACACCAATTCTCCATTCTTCGTATGCGTGTTGTCTCCTTGTACGTCGTAGGTCGTACATTCATACGTCCTACATTCGTACGTCCTACCTTCGTACGTCCTACCTTTGTACGTCCTACCTTTGTACGTCCTACCTTTGTACGTCCTACCTTTGTACGTCCTATCTTTGTACGAACTACCTCGCACGGGTAGTAAAGACTTCTATTACTCAAACCTTAGATTAGATCTGAGACTTATAGTTACACCTATGCACAATATGGACAGCCTGAGTACATGCGTACCCGGCAAAAAGGGGGGGGGTTGTATTACCAAGGATGTTGATCCGAGGACTCATAGAGATTTTAGTGATTGACACAAGTAACAGAGACTCTTCCTCCCATTCTCTCCTTCTACCTCTACTCACTCACTTAGATGGTTATGGCGTCACTGAGATCCCCCCGAGGGGGTGTTAGACCCGTGTTTCCGAAACTGTGAGTGGCGTAATGTAAGTGAGCAAGGGGTCTACCCGCCCACTATCCGTCCTCCTCTCAGTCTCCCTCCACATCCAATGCGGCTGGAGGTAAGATGTTCAGGGGATGATACGAGTCTTCACAACCGACACCAATTGGTACGCCGGAAGGTCACTCAAGACTCGTTGGGACCCTTATCCATCCGTCACTCCCCCCTCGTCCTTCCCTAGACACGAACAATCTCACCTGTTATTCCCATCCACCCCAACTATTCTACTTGATGGAACAAGGAAACAACTGTAACGGTTTAGAGTTAGAGTCACGCCCCTACTAACTATCCTCTCACCTCACCTGTTATTCCCATCCACCCGGACTAATCTACTTGATGGAACAAGGAAACGATGATTAGATAATTAGTATAGACTTGAGGAGTGGACTACTTGAAATGGCACTCACAGTCATATATGCAATCCGAACTCTCCAACCTTCGAAGGTCTTCTCAGAGCGTAGGTTTAGAATTAACACTGAAAGCAAATACACACATCAAGCAGTGAAGAGAGAGGCTACGAGGCTTCTCTCTTATACCGCCAAGGACCCACACAAGAGTCCAAACTCAAAAGATACCTAAAACGGCGCATTAACTACTCTTGGCGGCGGTGGCCGCCACTACTCACGACGTGCACCTTCAGAAGGTGACTTATTACACAAATCCCAAGGCAAAACCAAATCAAAACCAAAGTCAACCGGGGGCCAAATCCCGGAATGAACAGTGACCTACGAAACAAGATCCTTATCCTATAGGCGTAAGTTTCTACCTACCCTGCGCCAACTCCTCGAGCCTCTTCTTCTCCTCCTTCCTTCTACGTTTCTTGGAGCTTCGGCTTGAAGACGGGGTGGGTGCGGCCGTAGCAAGTGCCATCAAAGGTGCCAAAGTGGCATCCGTGGGCTGAGTCGGAGTGGCAAATGAACGGGACATGGTTTCTCTTGTAGAGAAAGTGGTGGCCATCCCGGTGGAGGTAACGGGTAAGGATACTGGAACTGGAGGAAACTCGGACCGAGATGGAAGGATTGATACCTGGGTCGGAGTTGTCATGATATCCGAGCCGGATGTAAGAACCGGGAGGTGCAAATGAAAAGAACTCTCACTGGTAGTCTTCCCAAGGGGAAAGACACTCGATAAAGGTGCCATAATTGGCACAGAGCGAACGGTGTCACCTCGGGGTGGCTGGCGATGACGGATCAAGGGTGGAGGTTCCACCCCTGCATCTGAGCTCTCCTTCCATCCACTTTGCATCTGGGTGGTGATTTCTGAAGGAGAGGGTCTCGCCGGAGTCCTCGAAGGTCGTACGAGAGGAGATGGACTGTCAAGGTCCACCACAGCTTTCCCCTTGTTGTTACCCGTACCACGATCTTCCGTATCGGAGTCCGAATCTCCGTCCTTGCTTGAGCTGTCGGAGTCATCTACGAACTTGGGTAAGATATGTGTGAGGTTGCTTACCAATAACCTCATGCTGGCATAAGCCTCCTCAACCTTCACGGTTTGCTCCATCATGAATGCGATCACCCTCTTGCTCGAAACGTGGTCATCCCTCTCCAACCTAGCATCGAACATCCGGGCCTTGAGTACAACATCTGCAGGTAGGTGCAGGGCATCCTCCACTCGTTGTAATGCCTCCGCAGAAGCATTGGCTCGAAGAAGAGCTTCCTTCTGCCTCTTCTCTGCCTCCAAGGCCCGACTCTTCATCTTGGTCATCTCCAAGGTGAGCCGGTGGACCTTCTGTTCCATACTACAGAGGTCGCTCGCTCCTCCTATACTTTCCTTGACCGCCGCGACTAGTCCTTGGATGGGTGGATTACCCACCAAACTACTCACATGTGCCAAGGTCTTGTCGGTGTCATCTACGTATACCCGTAGGGCCTCAATGAGTTCAGATGCCCGGTAAGTCTTGTCTCCGAGGTATGCGGGCCCTGTAACTGCTGCGCGGAGTGCGGCTCGGGTCCGAGTGGCAGGGGCTCCTCCTTCTCTCCTTTTCTGACGCTTGGGGGGTGGAGGCGCCTCTTCTGCTGATGGGGAGGAGGTGCTTCCTCCCTCAGAACCCGACTCGTACTCCGACTCTGTCCCCTGGAACTTCTTCATCATCAAATGGGTCCCGTACGCCGTTGTCTCTTCTGGCGTGGTCTCCTTGAAGTGATGATAGAGGTGGATCAAGAAGGGACAAAGAGGAGAGCGCTTGGCATTGCTAACACTCTTGGTCAACCGAAGTACTACGTCCTTCACAATGATGGCCCAATTTACCATCCTCTCTCCTAAATACGATCCGTACACGGTGTTAGCAAGAGTCATAGTAACTCTCGTGGGTTTTTCAGGGTGTAGAATGGGTATGAGGAAAGCAAAGACCCGTCGGGCTCGAGAGTCTATGCAATCCTTCAAACCATAACCGTTCTTGGAGTCCTTGGTGTCGAATCGTCCCTTGCCATACTCCTCCTTCTTCAAACTCGTCCATCCTGCACCCTGTCGAGGGAACTCGTACACCTCCTGCCACTTACCCATAGTCCACCGGTCTGGACAAGCCCAGATACTATCACCCTCAGGTTCCGGTAATGGGTCTTGCCTTAGTTCTTGCACGGTAGACTCGATGCAGAAACTCCAACAAAAGTTAAAGAGGGAGAGACATCCCATGCGAAGGAGGTCCTCCTTGAGTTCGGTAAGCTCAAGGGGATCCTTGGGGATGGCGGGGGAAATGGCCTTCACCGAAGACAGGGTCGGGTTGGAGGAAGCCATGACCCCTCCTTTGTTGCTAGACATCCTCCGTCTTTCCTTCCTCCGCCTCGTGCACAACCTCCGGGTTCTCGTCCTGCGGACAACCTATACGTACCCACCTTGTGCACAACCTCCGGGCTCTCGTCCTGCGGACACCTTGTACGTACCTTTCTTACCTCGCCGGCATGGATTTCCTCCGAGGGTCGTTTCTTCCTTAGACAGCCTCCTAGTTCTTGTGTACAGGCTGCTCGTGGTCGGGTTCGCTTCCGGGCTCCTGTGTACACAGCGTGCTGGTGGTCGGGTTGCCTCCGGGCTCGTACCAACAGCTTGGTCGTCGTCGAGTCGCCTCCGGGCTCTGGCAAACAACCTGGTCGTCGTCGAGTCGCCTCCGGGCTCTGGCAAACAACCTGGTCGTCATCGAGTCGCCTCCGGGCTCTTGCAAACCGCCTCGTCGTTGTCGAGTCGCCTCCGGGCTCGTACAAACAGCATGCTGATGGTCGGGTTGCCTCCGGGCTCGTACAAACAGCGTGGTCGTCGTCGAGTTGCCTCCGGGCTCTTGCAAACAGCCTGGTCGTCGTCGAGTCGCCTCCGGGCTCGTACAAACAGCGTGCTGATGGTCGGGTTTGCCTCCGGGCTCGTACCAACAGCTTGGTCGTCGTCGAGTCGCCTCCGGGCTCTTGCAAACAGCCTGGTCGTCGTCAAGTCGCCTCCGGGCTCGTACAAACAGCGTGCTGATGGTCGGGTTCGCCTCCGGGCTCGTACAAACAACCTGGTCGTCGTTGAGTCGCCTCCGGGCTCGTACAAACAGCCTGGTCGTCGTCGAGTCGCCTCCGGGCTCGTCCTGATTCTAGTCTACTTCCTGTTGACTCTCTCTCGCTCTATGTCACGGTGTAGAGCTGAATGGGAGAGTTTGTTAAGTAGTCGGTGTTGGTGTGACTAGGAAGATTCCTTCTGCCCGCGGTTGAAGCATCCGCGTCTCTTCCTTTCGCTCTTGCTTTCCAGGTTGTATTCTTGATCTCCTTATCTTGAGTACGATTGTAGTCTCCAGGTTCCTCGTTGCCTTTTCCCACTTGGTGGACAGCCTTTACGTAGTGATGACCAGTTCAGTCTAAGGGCTTGGGTATGAAGTAGCCTCCGGGCTCTGGTAGGAAGCAGCCTCCGGGCTCGGGCAGGGAGTAGCTTCCGGGCTCGGGTAGGGAGCAGCCTCCGGGCTCGGGTATAAATCAGCCTCCAGGCTCGGGTATAAATCAGCCTCCAGGCTCGGGTATAAATCAGCCTCCAGGCTCGGGTAGGAAGCAGCCTCCGGGCTCGGGTATCGGGAGTAGCCTCCGGGCTCGGGTATGAAGCAGCCTCCGGGCTCGGGCAGGGAGTAGCCTCCGGGCTCGTCCTTCGTGTTTTTAGGATACTTAATCGGTCCTCACTAAGGGTTGTCCTTAACCTATCTAATAAACCATACTAAGGTAGTATTAACCCAATCCCTGAACTAATTAGCCTAAGATTATTATAATTAACTTCCTAACCTAAAAATTTTGAAAATTCGTGGTACGACATCCATCAAAGCTGCCGATGATGGATAGTTCAAGTAGGGCCCTTCAATTGGGAGTACAGTAGTATTCTAGATGCATTGCCGATGTCGGCTTCTCATCTGTTTCATTAATAGTTCTAAGTGCCCGCCGTGGACGTGTCTAGAATTTTTTTTGCCCTTGCATGTGTATCATTTTTCATTCTACGATATTTGAATATATTTGACCTTTGCTTCATTGTTTTCAGCTAGAGCTTGGAGATGCTGTGGCCCATGCGACAAGAGAATTCAAAGAAAAATACCCGGAGAAATCAAGTGAGTGGACAACCGGTAAGTTGCACGAGGAAATAGGAAAAGCTGTGGATAAGGTGAAGAGAGAGACCTCTTCTGAATTGAAGAAGCAGCTTCCAATTGCTGATCCAAAGCATACCCCACAGTTCCTTGAGCAAGTTAGAAGGCATTACGAAAAGCGAGAGGACGATCCGGAAATGTCTCAGGAGAAGTTGTGGTACCTTGCAACGTCTGCAATGGAACCAGTTGTGAAGGTGAAGTGGCTTGAGCGCTAGAACATGCCAGCCTTACTTCGGGATGTTGTATGGTTTCCAAGGAGAAAATTTGCTGACCACGCGTTCCCCGAATGGCTCCACAAGGCGACTTGGTGGTCTCACATCATAATTTAGTGAATGTATTTTTTTTTTGACCAACTTCATCTTGGTTCTAACAAAATCCATGTCCTCAGATTGCCAGCGAGGTTCAGGAGCTATTCGACGCCACATTGTTTGAGCTTGGTGTCTCAATTGATTACGAACCGCTTGATGGAGACGTCATTCAATCTTTGGCAGACTATGTAGAGCAGAATCGAATTCAGTTGTGGGACTTAGCCTTCCAGCATGAGTTCAAGGGAAAGGGAGTTCATAAAAACCCAAGCCCGGAGGACTAGGTTGAATTGTCACAGGCAATTTCTAGGATTCTTTACAGGTATTTCAAGTTCATTCTCTATCCGCGGAAAGTAGTTTCCAAGACTCCGTCCTTCTTTCCTAGATATCTCGACACGCAAGCTGTTAATTGCATGATCACTGACGAGATCGCAAGTAAATGGTCGAAGGACCACTAGATGCAATGTGGGTGGTACATTGACTGCCCGTTGGACAAACCATTGTCCTTTGAGATTGACTTGAAGAATAGTATTTAGCCCAATTTGGCGGGCACAGAGGTTGTTATTGCTCCACAGTCAATCGAGGCTATAGTGAAGAAAACAGGACGCTCAAAGAGGAAGGCAGAGGACGTTGCCGCGGCTACTGCAAAGTCCAACTCACAAACAGAAGTTGCGCTAACGGTGAAGGTTGTTGCAACGAAGGCAGAATTGAATATGAAGAAGCTTGCTGAAGCCGCCATCATTGTAGCTAGTGCGAAGAGGTCTCTTGTAGCAGCATCGTCTCCAAGTTCCTCTTCGAGAGTTCCACTTTGTTTCAATAGAGGGGTGCGTAGATACATTGACAATGAAGCTGAAGTTCAATTTTCTACACTCACTTCATCCTCAGAGAGTTGAGGCCAACAGTAGTTTTCAACTTCAGCGTTTCTTCTATGAACTTTTCCCCCACTCCTTGAAACCTGAGTCAAAGTTCAATTCCCCCTTTTCGAGCTAGCGTTTGCATTTGGTACATTGACATTAAAGCTTCCATATCCACTAATCCTAAACCCTAAATAGGACTGGATACAATTTACTTCATTATCTTGATTGTCGATTGCATTTTCAAAATGTATCCTGTAGTGTCCAATTTTTTTCTGTCAAGAATACAATCAAAGCTAAAATCCACAATGCTATATAGCCTCTCTAGGACCCAGAATGTTTTTGCCTTCCACCCCTACACCTCATGTACCATCCTTCGACAAAATACATCAATATGGATTTTCCATCAGATACTTACTTGCGTTCCCTTAACCCCTAAAGGACCACAACCATTTTTCGCACTAAAACCAATCAAAGACTGTGACTCCCAAAAAGAGACATGAAAATAACATTTTAAAGTGGATTTTGGATTGTTAACCATAAGATCTTAAAATAGACTTCAATATAAACATACCGTAAAATTTTGGTTGCAATCCAGTGCACAGATTGATAGATTTTAGTGTTCAAAGTCAAAACAATGGTTCATTTTCTTCCCTGCGTTGAGTAGAACAACAGACTTTGACTTCACTTTGTATCAAATTTTTGCATTGTACAAGGTCTAAATCTCTTACCATTGTCTTAAGCATGATGTTATTTCCCAACACATCAATTTTTAGAGGTAAAAAAGGGGTGTAGCATATTCAAAACAAGTGTATAAGAAGTGGAGGTTCAAAAATTGCCATTTCACGTTTTCTTTTTTGAACTACGTATGTATTCGAATGATAATCCAAACGGTCAATAAGAAGGTTTTCACCACATATTGTTTTTATAACAAATAAAAAGTGAAAAATATGAAGTAAATACTATTTTGTAAGGTCATGCAATATAATTAGGCATAACATTTCATTGGACGCTGGTATAGTGAATATATCAACCAAAAAATTGGTTTGAAATAAACTTGATGTGGAAAATGAGGGTTGATAATGCAACATCACTTATTGAGGGGTGTTTTTGCAATCCACGGCCATAGGGTTCCTACATCCCTCCCCAAACTCATTACATGTTCTCTTCTCAAACAATACCTCCCTAGATAGAATGGAATATATTACCAAAAAAATCACAAAAGTTCTTGGAACCCACAGCTATAGGCCCTCTACCGTCAACTTTGGCTTGAATTTCACTTTTCCATTTGCTTTATTTTCAACTTTATCACTTTGTTTTCCCAAAAAATCCCCAACTTCAGTGCTCTAGGCTCACCGCTCACCGCTCTAGGCACGCAAAATAGCTTCATCCAATTCATGCATGACTCTGAGACATGTCAAGTGAAGTCAAGCAAAACCACGACACCACGACTACGTTGGGAACCACAAGCAACTGCGCCACCGAGCCATTGGACAACACGTCACGGCATCAGCTACGCCATCGGGACTCATGCAACATTCTCCTACCGCAACATTTACTCACATCTGAACCTATCTCAGTACCGAAAGGCACTCCTTCGACCAAGATTCATGCATGATTGTGAGCCATGCAACAAGACACGTCAAGTTAAGCGAAACCAAGACCATGTCGCGAACACGAGCAACTGCGCCACCGAGCCACCGGACAACACGTCACGGCATCAGAATCGCCATCGGGATTCATGCAACATTCTCAAAATGCAACACAAGCTCTCGTCACCTATCTCGCTAGCAACGCCGCACTTGCCTTGACAGGCCATGATTCATGTCGAACAATAATCAAACAAAGGAAACTGAAGAAAGGTTTCTTACCATACTTGTGATCACTGGTTCGTGATCTCATCAGTTTCCTAATAGTTCACCTAATTATCTAACACCTGTGCAATTAAGCATCAACAATACTAACTAAATTCTACTTATCAGATCCCTCTGCATTTGAAGAATTAACCTAATTACTAAACCCTGACTATAAACTTCGTCTGCATTTAAGGAATTAACCTGATTATTGAACAAGTCTCTTTGTGTTAAACAAGTGACCTAATTACAAAATACTAATAATCAAATTCCACTGCATTCGCACTATTAACCTCGTTACGGAGCGCTAATTGTCAAGTCCCTCTACATTTGCACATTTCGAACAACACGTCACGGCTTCAGCATCACCATCAGGACTCATGCAACATATATACACACATTCAAGAAATCAAACCCCCTCACTTGTACAAAACTCGGAAAAAAAACCGCACTCGATTTGGAGTTGCGGTTCTTTTGACCACGCTGTCAGAACAATCAGCGGTGTTCCTAAATCGGGTTGTCCCAAGGCTTTTGGCTATAACTCCCTCGTTTTGGGGAGTTTTTGGACGTGTAATATACCATTGAAAGCATCTTGAAAACACGCTTTCAACGGTATATTATTGTGATTGCTGTAGAGAACCTAGAGTGAAAAATTCATCTCGGTGCCAAGATGAGTTGAAGCGGCAAAACTTCATGCATAAAATTTGACTTCGCCAAGAGCAGCAACGAGACAGACCCCAATGCGCGACCCATGGAGCACATTCTGTTTTTCTCACTCTGATTTGGTTATTACATCTCATTTACAATCTTTCGTGACCAGTTTTTCCACTTCAGATGTTGTCACCATCTAAGCTGCGACCAGTTTTGACTTCAGACGTTGTCACCATCTACGTTGCGACTAGTTTTGACGTTCAGAAGTTGACCAATCATGTAGATATCATCACATAGAAAGAGAACAAGAGTCTGAACAAGCTTCACCAATGTGTGTATATGAAAGTTGGCCCTACTACCTCTTCCAATGAATCAGTCCACAACGGCTGAAGATCAAATGAACACTAATTTGTTTTTTGATCCAACATGCATTGCATGCGGTTCATTCACCAACTCAACGACACGAGCTTTACATCTGACTACGCCAAGAGCATCGTTGAGACACACCCCAAAAAGCACAACTCGTACTCAACACATATCATCTCGGTGCCGAGATGGATTTGTTGGATCTACAATTATGGTGCACAATTCATCACTATTATAAAACTGGGAAAAAAATCCGCACTCGATTGGGAGTTGCGGTTCTTTTGACCACACTATTGGAACAATCAGCACTGTTCCTAAATCGGGCTGTCCCGGGTTTTTTGGCAATAACTCTCTCATTTTTGGGAGTTTTTGGACGTGTAATATATAGTTGGAAGCGTGTTTTTAATAGTACTAATATATTTAAATTCTTTAGTATATCACTCCATAATACATCAACCACTACAAATGTTATGTCTATTATTTACTGGATCGATGCACATTTGTTGGTTGGAGGAACTGGCCGTTATAGCATATTTACCATGCCAGGTTCAATTTCAGTTTCTTGTGTCTACAAATCAGGGGACTTCCGTGCTTTCAATAGTGACATTTTTCTTGCAAACTTCGTCTTCACCCAACATCCTTCATTCAATAAACTAGTGCGTTATCTTGTTGTGGTTGTTAACTAGTATGAGCACAATCATATCGCTAAGTTGAATGGCAGTTGTTTGGGCATATGGCGTACCGGTCACTATTTCATTTCCTATTGGTGACATGGAACACGCGGTTGTCACTGCCTTTTGTTTGAGTGTTTGTTTTCGTTTTGCTAAGACTTCATTGCACATCGATGAAGAGCTTTTTGATAGTATTACTAGAGAGCTGACGCTTACAGTTGGTCAAGAACCTGTACATGGTTCGTCTCCAATGCAGTGGCATTTGCGCCCTGGTCGATACTTAGCTTATGGCTTACCCAATCTAATTTTTGGGCTACATCTCATGACGGTCCTCCTAGAGTCTCGACCACTAGCACTCTCCACATGCCTACATCTAGAAAATAAAAACAGAGCCAGGACTTGAGTTCATTGAAATCGGAATAGATGATTCTAATGTTACTCACCTCCTCGCAAGCTTTTTAGACAATCTCCTACTCTTTCATCTCATTTGCGAGGCACATCATCTATACATGTTTTCCCGGGGTCAGATTACTGTGTTGGACAATCCATCGTTCCTTGTCTTCAAAAGCTTTGTCTCACAAAGGAATCAAGGAATCTCTTCAAAAAGATTGATTACGAGTCAATTTCAATCCATGTGGTTGAATATCTTCCGCATGTCTTCAATGGTGATGTGATATTTGAATTACCACCGATCCAACTTTCTGGAGCTCAATGTCAAGCGAAGCTTTTAAGTGGCACGGAGAAGCGCTACGACGAGCACGTCTGGTCAAACACCAATACAACAAATATCAAGAATGGCGATGGGCTTTCATTTCAATTCTCGTCATGCGTGGGACATCTGCGATGTGACAATGCCAACTATGAATATCTTACTCAAAAACACCGCATGGCAGCTATCAATGAAACGAAATGGGATGGATGTTCACCCGTCCCATTTTAAGTTGGCTCAATACCTCCATCTCGTTCGACCTTAACTTATAAGATATGTTCTTTTGTTCCAACTTGTGTTGCAAGTTGTGCAGCAAAAATCTACTATGTTCTTGGGAAGAAGGAGATGAGGCGTGCCTATGTTTACTTCGGTGTTCATGGTCACCTTGTGAAGGATGGAGTCTGTCGTGATTCTAAGGAAATGACGCGGTCTCTCATTTTGGATCAAGTTCAAAGAACTTCCACTGCAACTAACTCTTCTATTGTCCTTGAGGCAAGTAAGGAGTTTCTGGGAGGGTTGCTTCTTTGTCCTCAAGGAGCTCCGCCTCTAAAGTTTGGATTTGACGAACTCATGCCAGTTCTTGAGAAGTGCAAATACATGAGTTCTCCAAGTATTCGAAACAAGGTGAGCAACTTCAAGCATTTCCGACGGTTTATTGTCATGGACAACATCACAAAGCTCCGTGGAAGCAGTAATTGGGCTTACATCGAGAGAGTAAGTTCCCAGGTCACGGATCCAATATAGACAAAGTTTTTGTCTTCAAGATGTTGGAAGTTGGCCCAGGTAGTGGTGTAGATCTGGTTAGAGAAATGCAACATGGGGGTGATCTTCAAGATGCTTAGATCATGTTTGATTATGTGAAGCAAGTGAAGGAGTCGACGATGATTGCATGTCATGTGTATGATCCAGAATACTGCCGTGTGATGACAATTGCTATATGCAACATGCAGTCCGAAGATTTAGTAGCACATATGAATTTCTGAAAAAATTTGAATGAGGTGATAGGCAGGCATGGAACTTATTTCAAGGAATTTATGGCTCATTCTGCACAAGCAAACTGGAATGCAGTGCGCATCGTCTATGGGAGTGGTGATCCATCGGAGCCTATGCTCAATCGGGAATGCACATGTCTCTTTCATTGGACTCAATCAATGGAAAAACACACCAAAGCAGACATTCGAGTTGACCTTCAAGATCAACATCACAAGTTGTGCAAGCTATATAAGGATGCAATATCCGTGGCGGAGTCCGAGATTTGATTTCATGCAATTTGAACCTGGTGGCATCCGCCCGGGGCACCACCTTAAGAAGGACTTCGACGGCTGGAGCTGTGGTTAGCTTTTTGGCACTTCCGATACAGGCAATGGGGCGGATTCATGTTCATTGTGAGGTTCTTCAACTCTTGTACTTGGTTTTTCTCAAGAAACTTGCTTAATTCAAATGTATGTTAGTATCGTTTTTATGATTCCGTATTCTAGCTACCGCACGTACCTCTCGTGCATCTGATGACATGATTGAACAATGCAGTCGTTGTTTAGTAACTTCTCATTTCTTACTGCACTGACTGCAATTTAATTGTTCAGGACTTACTAGACGATGAACTCAGAGATATGCCATCCTGCAACCTTGCGAAACGAGTGCATAACAAATGCTTGCAGCAGTCCAGAAACAGAAGGAATGACTTACATGTTGCCACTATTGATGATTACGTGAGGGCGTTCATGGAGATGGTTCGGTGTTATCAGTTTATGAAAGGTGAGAATCTTGGAACCGGTCCTGGTAAAGCCGAACTCCAAATACGGGTAGCACAGAGGTATGCTCAGCGAATCAGAAATCCGAAAGGACTTAATGAAGCCATGGCTACTGTACGAGGAGCAGGAGAGGATTGCACAAGGGATCCACATTTTGAAGGTGAGGAAGTTTTTGGCTCTTGGAAGCGGATGTTGGATTTGCCGCCCAGTTCTGAGCATGATTCACCCCGCCACAACAAGGTGAATTTCTCTCGACCACGTGTACTTACACGGTCCACCCAAGCAGGTCCACCTATGATTCATTTGAATACAATTTTAGAGGATTCCTTATTTCATACGGTAGAAGAAGAGGCTGAAATCCATATGTCAAGTGGCCCATTGAACGCATCAGCCGCACCTCGAGTCACTCGCATAGAAGAATCAGCTTGTGATGAGTCTAAGTGGCACATTGCACGGTTGCCCAAGATGTTGGCTAAAGCATGTTTTGCCTTACAAGCTCTAACGAGGAAGAAATGCGTCTCTAAGATTGTGCAAGGGAACAGAGGAACAACTGCACCAACTTATACAAGGAACATAGAAAATTACTGGAAGGACAAAATTGAAAGGATGCAATTCTTTTTGTGCAACGATAACATTGAGCGGTGCGTTAAGGGTTCCAAGCGGAAATGGGTTTTTTTGAAGCCTGAAGTCCCAAGCGTTTGGCCAGTCAAACTTGGAACTAATCTTACACCAAGAGAAATATTGGATTTTCAGAATGCAGGGTTCCATCTTCTTCAACGTGTTGAGATGTCTCCTCGAAAGCTATTCGGGAATTGTGACCTACCAACAGATTTATCAGGATTCCAAGTTCAGCTTGTTCCTGACGACCGTCCGAGTACACGACCTTGGAAGAAGATTTGGAGAAATCCTAATGCACCAACAACTAAACAAGTAAAAAATTGCGCTTTTGCACTCATCTTAAAGGCAGTTATTTGTCAGGTAACTTTGATTCTCAATCCCGGATTTGGATGCATTGTATTGCTTGATTCATGCATCGCACCTTCGATTCAACAATACATCATTACAATAAGTTTATTTCCTGAGTGCACTTGTTCTAATTTCAAAGAAATATCAACAAAGGCGCTAGGAAAGAGGGGGAAATGGGCAAATTGCAAGCATTTGCATTTCATATCGATTGCCATCTGCCAATTTAGTGCGGAAGTAGATGTTTTTATTCTCGCTCCAAGCTTTAGCTTCAATAAGATTAGACGTACTCTTGATAGCGGCATCTTGAGGCAAAGTTGCAACATATAGCTAAGTGCTATTTCTCTCTCCATGTACTTGGCCAATGCAGAGGTATACCGGGTTGACACTCTAGAATTCCAATTGAAATTTTTAATGTAGTGAGACTAAAGGGCCACTACCCCGTTTATTCTACTCTTAGTTACATGCTGGTTGTTTTTTGATCGTGTCATGCATGAGTGATATTGGCTTTGGGATGGAGTTTCAATAGATTGAATAGAATGATCTTGACTCAAAATAATTTGGGACATTGATCCTATTTGATCTGGGTGAAAACAATTGATTTCCATCTTGCAAAATTCAAATCTTTGCATTTTTTTATAAGAATTCAACATCCAAAGATGTCTCGGTACCAAGACGTCTTAAGGGAACGAGTAGCCTCTGCAATGCCTAATCCTCTAATATCTTATAGTCAATGAAGTATAGAATTTTGAATTTTTAGCCCCATCAACATCTCCTCTGCAGTCTTGCACGGCCCTTATTATAATATTCACTAATTCTGAACCTTATTTCATAGAATTTAACGTCCACGTTGTAGGGCCAAGGTCTAAATCCATGTTCCTAGCATCTAGGTGCTTGGTCCACAGTTATAGGTCTTTGCCCATGGACCTAGGTCCACGATTGTATGTTTCAAATTTTCCCTTCAAGATCCTTAATAAACTTTTAGAAAATTCCTTACATTTTCCAGAATTGTTATATCCACGCTTTTGCTTCCATGCTCCACGCTCCAGGCTCCCGCTCTACGCTTGCATACTAGCTTCGCTCCTGACTGTCCTGCTGTACAGGCCGCGAGTACCTCGAATTGAATGGTCTTCTATCATCCACGCGATAACGCTCTGCCTTGTTTGAATGGTTGCCACCCCGACCAAGCCAGACTAACATGTATGGTTCAAATGCTACAAAACCGCACACAAACTACAACCATCCATAAAGTTAGAGCACATGTCAATATCAAAGGAAACAAACAAGCAGACAAAGTAGCTAAAGAAGGACTAGGTAAATCTCACAGAAATGCCAAACACCCGCATGAACATGTCCACGCTACTTCATACTATTTCCAAAGAGAAAGTTAGTCTTCTATAAAAGACACCCCAAACAAACGTCCCATTAGATTTTTGGACAAATATCTCAAAAAACAAGACCTAATCAACAACCTCGATTTAATCTCGGAAAGTTTTCCTAACATAGACAAATGGACCGGTACAACGACATTGATGACAAACTCTCTACAAACTTCTGGAAAAATCCCACAATCACAAATTCACAAAAACATGCCTTATTAGATTTTGTATTGGACAATACATAGGAAATACCCGCAAACAACTCTTCTGGTATTTAAAGATTCCCATCCACAACATGGCCCTTATTCACCTCCACGGACCAGGACACATGACCACACGTACTCTTTAAATGCCAAAACCATCACATACATTCTCTAATTGTCAAAAGACACAACAAAGTGGTATGGCAAATCCGGAAACAATCTGTATCCTCAAACAAATCTCAATGCTTTATACTTATGAAGGCCAGAACCTTCTATAATAATCCACAAGAAAACACGGTCCCCCCATGGCTACTTCCATGCACATGTGGAACCCAAAGGTGTCATTGCAATGCTAGATTTATATTAGACATATTATGCGTCAGATGACTACCATATAAAGACCCCCCACCGGACCACATAAATACAAACCTTACTATCCAATTTATCAAATTCAAATATTGTAATGATAGATTTTCCCACAAGCAACTCGAAACAAAATTAATAAATACCAACCACTTATTAATGATATTATAGCTCTTGGATAGAAAATTTACCTCTTTATTGTCATTGCCGCTGGAGCTAGAGCTGCTACCTTTACTCCCTCTATGGAAAGTCTAAAAAAAATTTAAACATGTCCCCCGCAAAAGAATACCGTCGGGTGTACAGACACAACGAACTTTCAAAGTTCAGCAAATAAAAGACAAATTCTTTTATCGGAGAGAGCATTACCCTAGAACCGTCACTGCATCCATACCAACATCTACAAATTCCTCACACGCTTTAAGTTGTACAGACCATGACCGAAATCTACACTTCTCTTCTCCCAGTAGCGGTTTTGAGTATTCATCTGAAGGCTCGCAACTCAAGATGGATGATAATACGCATTCCCTAAACCGTCACAGTACCCTAAACCACCAGTTTGCATCTCATATGTACGTTGGAAAAGTTGACACAACATTTTCTTTAGATATTGACGGGTTAGGATTTATCAACGGGTTTGAGGAACCATTTTACATTCATCCAACTGATGTGAATGGAGGGAAAGGAAGGCCGTAGCGAGTTTTGAGTCGGAGTTGTTTCGAGCGTTTTGTTGCAGAGAGGCGACGGAGCTCGGCAGCCATAGCCAGGGTTAGGTTTTCGCCCGCTCGGGGCTCCCTCCGGATGTGACTATGGCCAATCGCACGGATCCGACCGCGCGGAGCGTGCACGGCACGAATCCGCAGAACCTCGTAGAGAAGATTTTGCGCTCCAAGATCTACCAGAACACCTTCTGGAAGGAGCAATGCTTCGGTCTCACCGGTAACGTTCTCTACGCACTTCTCGTTTATTCACTTCTCGCTTCTGAACCGTGTGTTTTGCGAGCTGTGAGAGGTAGAGCAGATTTTTAATTTATCCATGGCTTACATTTGAACGTGATTTTAGTGGAGGAGGTTCTTGGACGATGAGGTTGATGTGCTTTTCTTTAGCTCTTGTATTTTTTACTTTTACCATTGGTGCTTATTTTTGGTTTTCTAGGTTTTGAGGTGACTTAGGGGTTTAGTTTTCATGTTTCTTTTGGTGGAGTTTTTTATCTGTTTTTTTTGGTGGAGTTGTTCCGAATTGCGTGGTTGAGGCTTCTGTCACCCGTGAGTGGTTTGCTTGAGACCTAAACCGGCTTGTGAGGAGCTGGAGACAATGCTGTATATTTTGTGTTTGTGAGGTGATGTTTGGACTTGAAGTTGCACATGGTTGAGAACTGGTTTGTTTGCCCTAGCTTTATGAGCTGTCTAATCAGGTTTTCACACTTGTGTTGTTGCAGCTGAGACTTTGGTGGACAAAGCTATGGAGTTGGATCATTTTGGAGGTACGTTTGGAGGGAATCGGAAGGCGACGCCCTTCATGTGCTTAACGCTGAAGATGCTTCAAATTCAACCAGAGAAGGAGATTGTGGTCGAGTTTATCAAGAACGAGGATTACAAGTAAGCTTTTGAATTTTTAATGGAGTACTTTTGTTGAGAAGATTTAGCTGCAAATTGAATGACTCTGATGTCAAGTAGTGTTGATTGTTGACCGGTCTCTTTGTGTTGGAGCTTTTGCAAATTTTTTAATTTTTTCTCGGGCCTGGTCTTGGAGTAGTGAGAGTTTGATCTCTGGTAGTTGCTGCGCGAGGTTTTTGTTTATGTTTACTTCGTGATTGGCTTCCACTTTTGGAGCTTGATTCATTGTTTTTATTTATGTTTGTGCAGGTATGTGAGGATACTTGGTGCTTTTTACTTGAGGCTGGTTGGAAAGCCAACTGATGTGTATCAGTATCTTGAACCCTTGTATAACGATTATAGAAAATTACGACGGAAGACTGCGGATGGTGGTAAGCAATATGTGGATACATGTTATTTCGCTGTCGTTGATCTCATATTTCCACCTTCAGGCTTTCCTTGGCGTTTTCAACGTAATGTTTACACTTCGTAGTAGTAATTTGCTATAATCTGTGTCATTGTGTATTAAGTACATTCGCCTACATGTGCACATTAATGTCAATTTATTCACCTCAATTTTTTTAATGGCGAAACAGGTTACGTTCTTGCTCACGTGGACGAGTTTATTGACGAGTTGTTAACAACGGAATATAGCTGTGACATTGCCTTGCCGAGAGTTCCCAAGCGGTATGTTTATGAGAATTTTCACACTTTCCTTTTCTAAGCACATTGTTAGTAATATCTCTGATTTATTTTAAATTCATTTCGTCTATTTAGAAATCAGGTGTTATATCCTCCACATGTAATTTATGGATTGTCGTTACACAAGTTGAACCCAACATTATGCTCACAGGGGTATCAGTATCAAGTCTGTAAGTCCACTGTGTGCTGAAGGGGCGTAACTGATTCGGAAGCCATGTATCAGATGGACGCTGGAGACGGGTGGACTGCTGGATCAGCGTCGGAGTGCTCTGGAAGATGACTTCGAAGAGGAAGAAGAAAAAGAGGAGGAAGCTGCTGTTAATGGTCTCGAGGCCATGGAACTTGACAAGGTAAGATACCAAGGTTCTAGATCGCTGTTATTCGTTCTTTGGCGGATTCGGTTTTAGGAAGCTGGGTGTATTTGAGCCTGTCGTTTTTGTGTCTTTAACTTCAATGATTGTTGTGCCTAAAACCTTAGGTTGTTGAGAGACTTAACCATGAAGAGTGTCTATATCGTCTAGTATCACTCATTGACCGGACGTTCAAATCTTGTGGACGTAAAGTATGCTTTTGTTTTTTGTCATAACTAATCAATGATGGAATTTGAAGTCCTCTGAATTTCTACTTTTTTAGTGCAGCGAGTTGGCATTATTAAGATTTAATTAACCATCCGTTGTTTCTATTATTGCTTCTATTGTTTCTATTGTTGCTTCTATTAATTTATCTGATATGGTTCGCAGGAAAATAGAAGTAGGAGCCCAGTGAAGGAGAGGGACCGAGAGAAGGATCGGGATCGAGATCGAGATCGAGACCGTGACAGAGATCGTCATCGAGACCATCGGTACGTGTTTCATCTTCTTCAATCTACGTCTTCATCAATTCGGCATGTAACAATATCTACGACTTATAGATTATTGCTGACTATTTTTTGTTGAATGAGTCTCTGGGAGCAACTCAACAACTTTCGGCAGTCTGCTATTTTCTTGCTACATTTAAAAGTAGCTTGAAAACCATTAGCAGCTCACCAAGCATGCCATGCAGCTCTCTTTCACGAGAGAGAATTGCCGCATCTTGTGCTGCCAGTGTTTGTCTCCTAGATGAAAGTCCAGAAGCAACTCCACCAGGTTTCACTGTGTTGGCAGTGCACAGATGAGAAGTATGATGAGATGCACAGTCCCCATTTGAATGCAGTGCTCATGCCAACTGTTTTCATTGCAACTTACAACCGTTTTCGTTGTGGCAGTGATCGGGATAGAAGTGACCGTGACAGAGGCCGGGATCGTGACTATGATCGTGATCATGACCGTGCTAGGACTAGAGACCGGGACCGTGACCGTGACCGCCATCACCGTGATAGAGACCGGGACAGGGAGAAGGATCGTGACTTACATGAAAGAGATAGAGACCGCGACAGAGACCGTGACCGAGACCGAGACCGGGATTATCACCGTCGTGACAGAGGCCGTGATCGAGACCGCGAAAGATACGGTGATCGTGATCGGAGGAGGAGTCGATCCCGAAGCAGAAGCAGAGAGCGGCGTGATCGTGAAAGAGAGCGTGGACCTCGGTCTGTGTCCCCTGAACGGAAGAGAAGGTTCGTCTCCCCTCTTTATCCACTGTGCTTTCTCTTGGTTCAATCATGGCACTCATTCTGGTATGATGGTAGTAGATTATTTGTGAAGTCGGTCAAATCTTGAACAAGACACCCCCACTTTTGCAATTTTGAATAGCTAAAATCACCTCTAAATTGTTCCAATTAATTTAAAAGTAGCTTAAAAGAGAGGGTTGATATTCATAGTTGTTCAGTAATTTCTCTCTCCACTCTCGAAGACGGCTACCTAAAGGTCACCAAGCTCTTCCATTGACTGATTCAAAGGATAAGACCACCAAGCTCTTCTATTGAATCAATAGTAGTAATGAAAGAGTAGTCTACAGAGGGGGCAGCTTATTGGAACATGGGGTGGCTTTACAATGCTTTCTGCGAATCTGATGTTAGTAGTGACCTTCAATTCTCTGACTGTTTCATTTCCTTTCGCCAGGCGAGGGCGAGCAGAGGACGATGGACCATTGGAAGACGGTGAGCATAGGGAAAAGCCCGAGGAGAAGAAAAAGGATAAGAAGGAGAAGAAGGAGAAGAAGCAACCTGTCACTGACGGCACTGATCATCCAGATCCCGAGATTGCTGAGGCGAACAGATTACGAGCTGCATTGGGATTAAAACCTCTGCGTCCCTGATTGTGTTTACCCTCTTTATTTTGTACTGGCTCCGGAAGAACGCTTCGGCTGTTAGTAGGAAGGTGCCGCAATATAAGTCTTGTTAAAAGAGTGATGATTTAACGCATTTCACTGGGAAAAGGTAGATTATTGGGGTCACTGGGATCACGCATTTAAGGGAGTGATGCTCTAGGCTTTTTTTTTCAAGTCTCTTTTATGTAATACAATTGAACTCACGACAATGTATGTATCGACAAATGGGAAGTTGGAATCGAATCATGAAATCTTGTCATGTTGAAGCGTGAACTCGAAGTAGATGTACCAGTGATTTCCTTAGCTTGAATATTACATCCAGATATTTAGTAGCGTCACTGTGCACATCTTCGTTAAATAGATGAAATCAATGACAAGACGTGGTAGCGACACTGAGATTATTGCAGACTGAACGAGCTCATAATACAAAAGAGTAGCCGCTGCAACTTCGACAAATTTTATCAAACATGTGTACCAGTTCACTTGTTCTTTGCAAGCCACTCCACAATAGCCTTCTCAGCCGGTGTCATCTCTTTCTTGTTCCTCACAGAACCCTGCAAATTCACACATGCAGATTATACCAGGGTACTTAATATCTCCAATCAAACCTTGAACACACGTGTCTCGATTGAGATGTTCTGATAGAAAACCAAATTAGAATGTTTTGAAAACCTCCTTATTATCAAGATTCTTGATACATGCTTTGGATATGGGGCTTTCACAGAAGGTGACATGAAAGAGGCTAGAGTGTAGAAAGGAACAAGCGCCGGGTTGCATCAGAAGACAAAACACTAAAATTCCAACAAGAGTCTGATTTAAGTGAATTACCTCCACAAACTCGAAATATTCCTTGAAGTTGCGCCTGTAATAGTCTTCCAGTCGCTGCACCAGCCAATTCACGATGGATCAAACAAGGAGTGCAACAACCATACGTAAATTACATCATGGAGCACTTTGTGGTACAATACCACGATCACTAATAATAAGCTTGAAACACCAGTGGAGGGAAAAAGAGGCAAACCGCAGCATCATTGGCAGCCTTGTTAGCTTTCGAAGTCTCCAGAAGCTCTGTCCACAAAAAAAAAAACCAATAGAATGTCACAGAATGTCACCTTCTACAAATTGCATTCATCTCCATAACAACTCAAACCCCTAAGAAACAGTCCTCTTAAACCGTTTCACAATTAAAACAAGAACTCAGGTCCCTAGCATGAACCAAGTGTCTGTTTGTCAGGTTTCTGTTAACAGTGTCCACATCCAGCACTTACATATAACTACCTCCAGGATTATCAAGCCTTGTGTGGCACTGTATCTCACATCCTATTACCTATTGTAATCTCAATTCAAACTCATTAGCGAAGGAGGTTGAAAACTTAGGCCATGTGATAGGCAACAAGATTGAGGAGTTACATCAAGAATACATTGATAAGGTGGCGCCCACTCACAATCTATTGTGGTAAGGGCACTTAAGTGTTAGAGGTGACTACATGAAGGTGAGGAAGGAGGAAAAGTCACATGAGGTTTGCGTTCTCATACTCTTAATAAAATAACCCAACAAAGCTACTTCCTTTGTCCCATGCCATCCTTACATGCAAAAAAGTGGTGGTGGTTATGTAAGGGGTGTCAAAACTTAAGATATAGAAACCTAAGTTTATAGAGAATGGGGTTATCCATAATACTTTAGATTCCTAAGATACAAACACTTGAGAAAAATTGAAAGGTTGAATCCACATTACTCTGAATCAACGGATTGGCAGCAGCCTCCTCCGCAGTCTCAACGACCTGGCTTTTCACAGCGTGAGCTGCACCCGCTCCAGCTCCCAAGCTCAGCAACGCCGCGGCGCCCGCCACCATCATCTCTCGCCTGGACGACATCGCCAATTCACAAGCGACCTCACGCTTGCGAAACGGCACACAAGTTGGCTGGATGACACTTCCTGATGGGGCAGTGCCATGGTCCACTGCCTGGCAGATTGATGTGCGAGCTGATCCTCTCACTGCAACAAGCGACGACATCGCTGCAGACAGAGCTCGGCGAGGAAATTTTGCAGGAACCTAGACAGGGTTCAAGGATTTTCGACCCAGTTTGAAACACATGAGTTGAGCTATCCGTGTCCAATCGAATCAGCGCGGCGCAATCCTGTTGGGTCGACCGTTGGTCGCCACGCGTAGTGCAGCTCGAGAGCTGGCCTACCGTTGGTCGGCGGGTAGTTCTGGGAGTAGAAAAGTGATCAATTTGCCATAATTGATCTTGAGTAGGTATCCTTTTGAAACTGAGTTCCCAATTTTGGTCAGAGAGGTTGAGGATTGTTAGATTAGGGGATAGGTAGTGGAGAATTGGGATTTAGATGAGGGAATGCACACTGGAAGGGAGTAACTCTACTTATTTTTTAAGAAAGGAAGGGAGCTATTACTGACTTGCTAACTCGGCTTCAGATTGCACTTGGTGATGCAGCTCAAGGTGAGTATGTGCTAATGCTAATGGCATGCAAGGTGAAGAATGGTTCTGATACGTCTTTCAATGTTCCTCCTGTCCTTCCCGCTGGAGACTTATGTTCCTCCTTGAAATAAAGGAAAGGGTTTTAAGTGAACAGTTTAGTGTATTCTGCTATGAATCCTTCGGACTAGAGCACTAACCTGAAAGCCTAATTGCAACAAAGAGTTCTGATTTGCAATATGCAAATGAATTCCTACTGTCGGGTCTCCAAGGTGTAGAAGATTGTAATAGTACCTCGCACATCTCCGCTCTGGAGAAACCCTATCAGTTCAATTATCCGAAGAGATTCCTATGCTTTTCCCTGAGTGGGTCAAAAACCAAGACCTGCTTCGCCAGCCCGCGGTTTCCAGGGCACAGTATATGAATGTGTATGTACAGTTCAAGGCGACATTGTCCTCCCATCTTGATATTTATGTATTGTCTCCATGTCTCATGAGGATGAATCACGCAATCCGAACTCGGCAAGCGTTTCTGTGGTTTCTTGCAACACGCTACCAGGGCGAACCACCTTGAACACGCCTTCCTGCGTGAGGTCAACAATGGTAGACCCCGCGCGGCCACCAGGCAACGTCCCCGCGTCAAAAACAAAGGCACAACGCGGCCACAAATGCGCAAACTCCTCCACATTCACAGTGCTCGCGTGGCTGCTCGTATTCGCACTCGTGAGCGCTAACGCACCACCGAACGATCTCGACAATCCTCTGATGAAGTCACTATCCGGAATCCGAATCCCAATGCTCGCTACTCCGGGGTTCAGCGACGCAGACAGAAGCGCGCTCTTGCGTCGCGGAAGCAGCAAAGTTACAGCTCCGGGAAGCAGGGAAGCCAGCAACCCGGTTGGCAAGTGGGATGTCTCGCCGTAGGCAGAGACGACGTCTACATCTGCGATGCACACAGCGAGTGGACTGCTCAGCGTGCGCTCCTTGATCTCGTACACCTTTCGGATCGCCTCCCCGGAGCTCGCGTCGCACGCCAAACCGTAGAGAGTGTCGGTCGGCACCGCGACGACGTGACCGCTCCCCAGCGCCCTTACGGCGTCGCTGTAAATCTCCTCAGTCGCTGGTGCAACAACACCGAACGCCTCGTCCTGCTCCACAGACACGGAGGAGTCCATGCGTCCCAGACATCCCCGCCAAATCTTAAACCCTAGAACGCCTCCAAACCTTGAGCCAACATCACACGACGAGATGGCGCCCGTCCTATCCCATACCTTAAACCCTAACCCCGCACTCTGAAGCTTTGGCCTGGCAGCGGAAGCTGCAACAGTGCACCTCGCTGGATACGACGAGGAGGAGAGGGTGCGGAGCGCGGGCGGTGGATGCAGGCGCTGCTGCAGAGCCGCAGGAGAGAAGGCCATGGCGAGCCGCAGTGCGAGAATTCTCGTCACGGGAAAAGTTTCAAGAAGCACAACTTCTCCCAATCAAATCCGAAACCTGCAACGCGGCAGGTAACTCGTAAAATGCAGCAAATTCCGCGTCCCTGGGAACACAAAGACCACCGATTTCCGCGTCGATCCCCACAGCCGCAACGTAACACTAGGTGAGCGTAGTTGGTGTGACTCCACCAAGTCACACCAACTACGCTCTTCGCAACTCACCGCTCATCAAATGCAGCAAACCTCCGCCTCTCTCATAACAAAAAAACCAAAGTTCCCGAAATGTGAGCCAGAGCACAAGCTACAGCACTCGAAAAAATTCTGGAAAAAGACACTCCTCCGAGATCCCTTTAAATTTAACCTAACAGACGCACTCCGCAGCTCTCCGCTCGTCAAATACACCACACTCGGCCTCCCTGACAACACAGACCCCTCCGTTGCCCGAAACGTAACCCTACCTGAGACAGAACTTACGCTACAAGACGCGGAAAACTACGACCAGAAATCAGCTCACAAGTCGAAAGAGCGGGAGGAGAGGCGCGTACCTGGATAGAGCGTGGATGGGGTCGGAGGAGCTCCACAATGCACCAAACTGGACGAATTTTGGCTTGATCAATCGGTGCAGGCGAGGAGGGTCCGAGAGAGAGGGCGTGATGGTGGCAGGATTGGCGATGGGAGAATCGCGGAAGACGCTGGAGCTCTCGCGCTGTGACGAGGGAGATGCAGTTTGTAGGCGTCAGTGATGTCGAAGAAGAAAGTTTCTCAAATCTGCGTTTCGTATCTTTCGTTTCCTGAAATGTACGACTGGCATAGATCGGTGGTGGGTTTGGGGTTTGACGCAGTCTGCATGGCTGCCACTTAATTCATTTTCTAGGTGCACTAGTTATTCAACTTATTATTACTAGATTGTACCATGTGTTATCTAACCCTTTTGAAGCACAAGAGCCAAGCTGTTCAATGTGAAATGAAGAAGGCATGTAAAATTCCTTTTTTGTATAGTGCATACAGAGCTCTGGAAACTTAACGAGCAAGCATAGATATTTAACGAATATTTATGTTTGAAAATCTGGAACTTTCAAACATTTTGCTGCATTTGTGAACAGAGAAGTATTTATTGTTGTAGCCCTTGCAAGGATTGTGTTTCAATCTGAAGCAGCACACAGTGAAGCCAGCTGAACTAGAGTGCTTGCTTCCAGTTAGAGTTACGAAAATTCTCGACTTCCTTATTAAAACTGCAAGGAATGAACTGAAACATGTCTTTATATCCTGAAAAGAAAATGTTCTGAGAGTTTTTCATGCGGATATTCAAAAGATCTGTTTGTTGCCACCTACGGAGTCCAACCACAATATTATAGTGTCAAACTAGGAACATTGTATAAACATAAAGAAACGCACTTCACGATTAAATGACCATGGCAAACAATTCCCAGAACCTCAGTGTCGCTGAAAGCAGCAACCGTCTGAAAACAGGGACTCGACGCTTCTACTCAATAACTACGTCCCCAAAGCGCCCACTTCTTGGCTGGTTTCCCAGATGCAAAACACTTGGTTCCTGAAATTGTATCAAGCAAAACAAGTCCACCAATGTCAGATCCAAAGTCATGCAAATGTTTACCCCCAAGAGCCTATGAGAAAAATATGTCCATTGCCAGAGCTCAGTAAATCAGGTTTACTTTGTTTTTGGATTCACGGTTTTAGGGTTAGGGGTCTGATAAATGGTGTTGTTCACTTGCCATAGAAGTCTCTAGTGATTCATTTGATTTAACATCTAAAAATGAGCCAAATTATGTACCAGTAATCTGATCTCCGACATAGGATAGATTAGATAGAGGTAGGAATTTCATCTATGGAGGTGTGAAAGTGATGTTTCTCTTTCTAGATTGGGTATTTTAGAGCATCAACATTAAGCGAGAGAGAGAGAGAGAGAGAGGTACCTTCAGAGATGGTGTTTGACACCATGGGAAGGGTGTCCTGCTCAAATGGCATGCACAGAGTCTTAGCAGCACCAGCTTCTCCCTTGGTCTTTGCCTTCACGCTCTCCTCCACTTCCTGAAAGTGCATACTCTTAACCTTAAATTCGATCTTTCAACAAAGAACTTATTTGATTGTACAGGGAGGAGAAAGTTGAACATCTACTGCAAGTGCGAGCATACCACTTCATCGCACCACGGTGCGAGGACCATCTTTTTGTTGTTCAAAGCAATCATGAAATCATCCCAGTTCTCAGCAACTGCAATGCATGAGTCATGCTCTTCGCGGGCCTTTTCCAAGAGCGCCTTCTGCATTGTGTCCAAGATCTCTCCGATTTTCTGGGCGAGGTCGGCCATGGGGATGTCCTGGGAACGCCCCTCCGCTTTGTCTTCCAAGTCTCGCCGAACCACTCGGACCTGTTGCTTCTCAATGTCCCTGGGGCCGATTTCAATTCTGAGGGGCACACCCTTGAGCTCCCAGTGAGAGTACTTCCATCCAGGAGAGTAGTTGTCTCTCAAGTCGTCCTTCACTCTAAAGCCTGCCTCCTGCAGCTGCCGGGTGACTGTTTTGCACTCTTCCGAGGGGTCGATTCCCTTGAACGGCACAGGAATCACCACAACCTGGACAGGTGCCACTCGTGGCGGCAGAACCAGCCCTTTGTTGTCTCCGTGCACCATCACCATCACTCCAATCTGCAACCAGGAAACGACATGAGATAAAATGACCCTCGAGCAGCATTTACTTCACGTCATTTCTGCAATAGCTCACCGTTCTGGTGGTGAGACCCCACGAGTTCTGCCACACCATCTTGCGCTCCCTGTTCTCGTCCTCAAAATAGATTTCGAACATCTTAGCAAAGTTCTGGCCCAGGCAATGGGAGGTAGCGCCTTGCACTCCACGTCCGGTAGCAGGAATGAACGCCTGTGCATTCCAAAAACAACTTAGATTCATGGTCAGTAGTAATCGAATGATCAGCTCGAAGAGCAGAACGCGACTAAGATTCATGGTACAACATGACCTTCGTTCTCAAATACTACTTCACACTTGAGACCACTAAGTTCTTCCACACCTGATAAGGATTCTAATTGAGGGACCACCAAACTCTTCCATTGATTTAATAGCTATTAGGAGTAGTATTATAAATCGAAAGAGGGGTGTTTTCTTCATACTTTAGGTGACTTTACACAAGATGAGAGATGTGTACCTCCACGGTAGTAGTGTACAGACCGCCAGCAAACTTCTCAACCTCACTCTTAACACCCTTAATGACTGGTACTGCCAGAAGCTCCTCGTACACTCTACGGTACAGCTCCAGAATTTGATGCACCTGTCAACAGACCAAATTTCCAGAATCTCAGATCCAACTCAAAGGTAAGTGGAACCCAGGTTAGCCAGAAGAAACGACCCTGCTATCTAGGAAAGTGACTAACCTCTACGTCGGCTTCGTCCTTGGTAGCGAATGCAGTGTGGCCTTCTTGCCACAGAAACTCACGACTCCTGCATCATAAGTGCATGGAATTCTCACATTACACCTCTAGCTCAGACACTTACAAGGTTCAAATGCAACCAAGAAGTTTTAAGCATTTGGCTCTACAATCTAGCATGTCATTACTCCAGAAACAAGTCCTCAACTTGCTGATCTTCTCGGATAGATAGAACCATCGTGGGAAAGATCGGCCGGATCATGAAGTCAATTCCTGCAAGTACCTGATGAAACTTGTCGGTTTTGAAGGCTTACCTGATGAAAGGAGTAGGGTGCTTGAACTCCCATCTGACGACGTTGCACCACTGGTTGATTCGGAGAGGGAGGTCACGGTGACCACGGATCCATTTGGAGAAAATGGGGTACATGACTGTCTCACTGGTCGGCCGAATGGCGATGGGCTCCTCAAGCTGCGAGTCTCCGGACCTCGTCACCCACGCAACCTTTCACACACCAAAAACATGTCACATCTCTAATAAATCTCAGCAAATATCTACAAATTGATCTCACGTAAGAGTGGAAGAAGCAAAACTCTTTATCTGCGACTGATATAAACCTTAAACCTGACAGAACTTGAATCAGGAGGCCCAAATATGAACAAGGGTCCACAAATTGATCACTATGAGAGTAGACGAAGCAAAGCTCTTTCTCTTCAAAATGACTAAACCCTGGACCTGCCAGAACTTGAAAAATCGATACCTCAGGCGCGAACCCTTCCACATGGTCCTTCTCCTTAGTCAAGGCCTTCTCCGAAACGAAGAGAGGGAAGTAGGTGTTCTCAATGCCCATCTTCTTAATCTCCTTGTCAAAGAAGTCCTGCGAAATCAATTCATCTCTCAGAAAACCATCTCTCGTCTCAAAATGGCGGCAAAAACTACCAAGAGTCACACACCTTGATGGACTCCCAGATCGAGTACGACCACGGACGCAAAATGTAGCACCCAGAGACGTCGTAGTACTCAATCATCTCCCCTCGCACCACGAGCTGCACAACAATCCCTAAACTCGTCAGAAACCAAACCCTAACCTCTTCCAAAAACCTCAAAATCAGTTTCAGAGGCAGCAAAATCCAGTTACTCACATCGGAGTACCAGTCTCCGAAGTTCTCATCCTTCTTGAACGGAAGCCCGAGCTTCGACTCCTTCTTCACCTCCTTCGTCTTCGCGTCTGCACGAACAAAGAAAGAAACATTTGTAACCAAGCTCGACAGAAAATGATCAATTCCTCCAACGAAAACTATCGGTCCCTCTGCAAGCGCGCACGGACCTCCAGGAGCGCCACCGTGAGCGACAGGCTTCTTCTCCTTGGGCGCCTTCTTCGGCTTCTCCTTCTTCTCCCGCGGCTTGGCTTCGGGCGCCTCCGCGCCCGTGATACTCACCTTCTCCGCCACGTTCAGATCCTCAACAGAGACGCGATCCGCCCCCGCATCCGCCATGGTTGAGAAAACCAGCCCCTACACACTGCAAACGACAACTGAGAACAACAACCCGGAGAATGAAAACCGCGGGGCTTTAGGGGCTTTGGAGTGCGCACCAAGGCTAGGGTTAGGGTTTAGCGCTCCTCCTTTTAGAGCGTCTCCCCTGTTTTGAGGCTATTTTCAAATGCTTCTGAGGTTTTTAGTCGCCTCTCTCTCCGAGGTTGTGGTTTCTTTCTTGTGGTGGCTCCGCGAGGATGGGGACGAATCCATTGGCAGTTCCTGCCAACAACATCATATGCTCTCTTTCGGATCCCGAGGGGCGCAGCCTCGGCGCTCCGCTCGACCTGCCTCAGGATGCTGGTCCCAAGGAGCTCTACCTCCTCATCAACACGCTCCTGCAGAACGTACGTCAGCTCCTGGCGATGGTTGGAGTTTTTGAAATAACGATGGTTGCAGTTGTGCTCATGTTTTTGTGCTGTTTTGGTCGCAGGAGGAGAAGCTGCCTTACGCGTTTTACATCAATGATAAGGAGCTTCTCAGCAGCTTAGGCGCGCATCTGCTGCAAAATAGAGGTGCCGATGAGAATTTGGAGTGCATTTTACCTTCGATGTGTGTTCATTCTCAAAGTTCTGGAGCGCAGTTAGAGGTCGCATTTCGAAATTGAAGGAGGTTTCGGACTTTTCGTGCGTTCGTTTTTGAGGCGGCGTTGTGATTTTGCAGTGTCGGTTGAGCAGGTGCTGCAAATTGTGTATCAACCGCAGGCTGTGTTTCGCATCAAGCCTGTGACGCGGTGCTCTGCGAGCATTCCTGGTGAGTGTTCCAGTTTTCATGAGTTTTGTGGTTTGTTTTACTTCTTAACCCGTTTGTAATTGCTTTTTACTCAGATATGTTCGCTTGATTGTGTTGCAGGGCACTCGGAAGCCGTGTTGTCTGTGCAGTTTAGTCCGGATAGCCGCATGTTAGCCAGTGGCTCAGGCGACACAACTGTGCGCTTTTGGGACATTTACACACAGACGCCTCTGTTCACTTGCACCGGTAAGATTTTCGCTTGAAATTCTTGTAATTTTCTGGGGATTTATGAAGAATTTTGAGGTTTAGGGTTTAAGGTCGCAATGAGAGTCGTGCTTACCTTGGTGGTTTATGATGGATATTTTGGGGTTTAAGGTTTTTCCATGAAAGGTCGTGTGATTTGTGATGCTTGTTTGATGGGTTTTGAGGGATTTAGGGTTCTGGTTGCAATGAAAAATCGTGCTACTTTCTGATGATTGCTCAGTGGTTCATGATGGATTTTGAAGGGTTTAAGGTTGCAATGAAAGGTCGTCTTATTTTCTGGTGATTTAGGACGGACTTGGTAAATGGGTTTTTAAGGGTTTAGGGTTTAAGGGGAGAATTTGTGTGTGGTGGAACAGGGCACAAGAACTGGGTGCTGTGCATCGCTTGGTCACCGGATGGCAAGATGCTTGTGAGTGGAAGCAAAGATGGGGAACTGCGTTTGTGGGAGCCTACAACAGGCAAGGCTATTGGAAATCCCTTGACAGTATGTTTCTCCTTCTTCATGGACCTGTAGTTTCAAGAAATACCCGCACATGAGGGCTTTTTCCAATTTCCCTTAAGTCATGTTTGCCAGCCATGTGCACAGTTTAATCTATCTTGCCATCTTTGATTCCAGGGCCACAAGAAATGGATTACTGCAGTCTCATGGGAGCCGGCTCACCTTCAGTCGCCAAGCCGGAGATTTGCCAGTGCTAGCAAAGATGGAGATATTCGCATCTGGGACACAACTCTGCATAAAACAGTGATGTGCCTCACTGGGCATACACTTGCAGTGACCTGTGTTAAGTGGAGCGGCGAGGGTTTTATTTATTCCAGGTAACCATTAGCCCGAATCTCATCCTCTTGATTTTCTTAGTTGCAGCGAATGATCATGTTTCTGGTCTTTTTGCAGCTCCCAAGATTGCACCATTAAGGTTTGGGAAACCACACAAGGGAAACTTATCCGGGAGCTCAAGGTATGTGCCTACAACGAGACGTCCAGATGATGAGGATAATTAAAGCACTAAAGATTTCGCACGCTTGAGTGATATCGATGGTCATTGCTGATAATGCCAGCATTTTGAGGAATTCTACATTGTAGAATGTAGATTGTATTTCAGAATTTTTACTTTTGTGAATTAGGGACATGGCCACTGGGTTAATACACTGGCGCTGAGCACCGAATACGTGTTGCGGACTGGAGCGTTTGATCATACTGGAAAACAACATAATCCAGGAGAAGAGATGAAGCAGGTGAGTATTCCAACGACCACAAATAGGTCCTTTTTTTTCTTCAATTTCTAAGAATGGCATTCCGTTTGAAGTGTACCTTACCTTTGAACGGTGTTCTTGAATTTTGAGGCTTTGCTATAACTCTCTTTTGGTAGGATTCAGATTTTATAATGATTCCTTCTTGTTATTGCTATCCTGGAAAATTTAGACTTCCGTATACCTCTCAGAATTGTGACAATGGACTCGTTTTAGGCAGCACTGGTCAGGTATAAGGCAGCGAAAGGCAATTCACAGGAGCGTCTGGTATCAGGGTCCGACGACTTCACCATGTTCTTGTGGGAGCCAGGAACAAGTAAACAACCGAAAGCTAGAATGACAGGGCACCAACAGGTAAAAACACTTTCTCGCCTCTCACAACTTCGAATCGTCATTCATGTGAAATGGAAATGACTGATGAATGGCAGAGCTTATCCTGGTGTAAAATGGAAAGCCATTCTCAACTGATTTGTGTCTGTTTTGCAGTTGGTGAACCATGTGTATTTCTCTCCTGATGGGCGATGGATTGCAAGTGCTTCTTTTGACAAGTCCGTCAAGCTCTGGGATGGTTACTCGGGAAAGTTTCTTGCCACATTCCGTGGTCACGTGGGCCCTGTCTACCAAATCAGGTCAGCAACTCCTACAACTTCTTCATTTCTTACCATAACTTCTTCACCTTCATTTCTGTGGTTGTGTCCTTAGCATCTTGACCATTCCGTGGATCTTAAAATATAGCGGCATTATTATTACCTAATTTCCCACTCTGAACGGACTTAACCTCTAAGTACCAAAGCCAAAAGTAGGAATAGTACCTTAAACCTCGCTAGATGTAAGTAAAAACTTTTATGGTGAACATCCAAAGGATACGGCAAACTTTCTTCTTTCTATTGACATACAATTTGGCCACTTCTTAGATTCAGTTTCTAGTGATTCATTTGAGGTCCAATGAGACACTTTTTAGGGTTAAGCATAAGACATCTGACCTTTTGGAATGGTGTGGAACAGTTGGTCTGCGGATAGCAGGCTATTAGTCAGCGGAAGCAAAGACTCCACCATGAAGGTATCTTTGATGCCTAACTTCTGTCTTCAAAACCCACTTTGGTGAGACCTTGCATTTGTAGTGCTTTCCTAGATGGTAACTCGAGTCTCAACAATGCTGTTTTGTTCACCTCATTTCAGATGTGGGACATGAGAACACAAAAGCTGCGAGAAGATCTTCCAGGCCATGCTGATGAGGTATTTAAACTCACTGGTTCTAGTTTATATCAGCGTGGATTGAAATTGTCCTCACTAAATTACATCAAGTGTGTAGGGAATGTGAGCTGAGGTTTTTGTAGGCATAAGTCCTCAGCCCTAAACTCTGAAACTCTGATTGGGTTTTGTGATGATTTAGGCATATGTAAATTTCTCATTTTCAAGCACAGTTTTCCATGTAGTGTAGAAATCCAGAATGCTCTTAGTGAAGAGAAAGTTCTTCTACTAGTCTGTTGCAACATTATTAACTTAAAGGTGAGTTTTCAGGTTTTTGCTGTGGATTGGAGTGCTGATGGTGAGAAGGTAGCCTCTGGAGGCAGAGACCGCGTTCTCAAGCTGTGGATGAGCTAAAGAGACACAGTAGTAGCCCCTTCGACAAATGTAGCATACCAGCCAATACAACTAAAAGTTGAAGTTTTTTTGCCCTTCTCCGACACGAATGAGATGTTTCCTTCCATGGACATCTCTAAAAGGATTGACCCTTAGTGCTACGTTTTATTTTATCAGACTGTCATGCGTAGGAGTCTAGAAACTGAGAGCTTTTTCTCTGTACCACGAAACTTACAGTAATGTAACGACTGCAATCCATTACACTAGTTGAGTGTTTTTGTTTCACAATTTGAAACGAATTTGTTCATGGAAAGTGAGTAAAAAGTGTGATCCAGACACTCTTTGAAAATCACACTAGAACCGGCAGTTTCTGCAACACCAGGTGCCTTGAAATCTTGTGGCATGAGCATGAACACTCCCAAACTCTCTCCTATTCTGAAAACTGAAAATCAAGCCAGAAAGTCGTTGTTTCCAAGCATTCCTTTGCGCTTTCGATGCTAGGTTTAGGGTATAGGGTTTGAGTGGACAATTTCGAGTCGTTGGAGGTCTCTCTTTGAAATTAGCAAGTTTGTCGTCAGTTATAGCAAGTACAAATGCACAGCTCCTGTCGTCTTTTGTGACAGGATTGAAGACGATTGCCGAGGTTTTGTTATGAAATGTGATCCGGGTTGCCATCACATGTCGCATTCCATGGCGCATCGAGTGATCTTGTCTGCTGATGATTCAGGTTGCAATGCTCGCGGGATTTTAGCGCTTCTTGTTCTGTGAGGGTGCATGTCGGAGGAGCGATGGCGGACTCGGAGTGCGGATCGTCTCTGCAAACCCGTTTTAACCAGGTTAACCACTTCACGCATCGCGTCATCGTCTTTTTCTCTTCGGTGAAGGTGTGAGGGTTTCATGAGCTCTCGTTACGCTGCTCCTGAGGTTCTGTCTCGGCTCTACATTCCCTGCAAGTTCGATCGCCACCCGTGAAACGCCTTTCGATGTGTGAGGGTGATTGCGTGATTGCGCCGGTTTGATGAGCATTCTTAAGCCGGATTTTTTGTTGTCAGGTTTGTGAGCAGGAGCAGAAGCTGGCGGAGCTGCGCCGCAGCAAGGGCCCGTTCGACCGCGCCGTGCGCGCGCTCACCACCAACACCCGCGAGGGCTACGAGAGACTCATCCTGGAGAACGTGGGAACGAAGTCGGAGCCGATCGAGGGACGGCTGTGGCGTCTGCACTACAACTTCATCGAGGATTTCCGCGCTCGCCTGGGGAAGCTCAAGGCCGCTGCTCAAGCCGCCGCTAATGTGCCTCACAAGAAGAAAGCCGTGGAGCAGCAGAAGTTCGAGCGCGTCGGAGGCCAGTACAAGTGCTTCCTCGACGAAGCCACCGGCTTCTACCACGGCCTCATCGCGAAGCTCGGAAAACTCTCTTCTCCGAGCTCCATCGCCGGTATATTTCTAGAGCTTTTCGTCCTGTTATTCTTCCCCTGATTCTAAACCTCTGGCTGAGAAGAACTGGTACCATTTTTCTAGCGTGTTTCAATTTGGTTTTTCTCCTGATCTTAGCCTTGTTTTCTCTGGCAGATGTTAGCAGCAGTAATGGAAGGTTCTGGAAAACCGAGTGTGTTTCCCACAGGTGCTACATATACTTGGGAGACCTGGCTCGGTATAAGGAGCTTCACCTGGTTGTCGAAGGGCGTACTGCGGACTATTATGTTGCAGCGACGTATTACAGGCAAGCCTCCGCCATGTGGCCTTTCGGTGGCCATCCTCATAACCAGGTGCTTGTGCCAACTGACATCGTTTTCTATGAATCAGAGTAGTGCTACCAGATCTTTAATCGAAGAAGTGATCAGCATGTTGGCTTGAGGAAGGAGCAGTTGTGCTTCTCGTAGAATAGAGCAGTGTCATAAGAGCTTACGTTTTTTCAGTTCTTGCCAAGCTATGGCTGATGCTTATTGTGGTGTTGCAGCTTGGCGTGGTGGCCATGTATGCAGGCGACAGCTTGCAGGCTTTGTATCATTATCTCCACAGTTTAGCTGTGCCTGTTCCGTTTTTGACTGCCCGTTCGAATGTGAAGATTCTGTTTGAGAAGGTTTTAAATCCTAAATCCTGAAGCCTTTCATGTCACCAGACGTTTACAGTTGAGATTTCTTACCTCGTGATATATATCTGAACCGTGCGTCGCAATTTGCAGAATCAACAGTATAGTTCGCAGCTTTCGAATTCACCTGAAGAAGATGTGGCGATCGATATTCAAATGGCGCAAGGTTTTGAGAGCCATGCCACCAAGTCGAGCACCGAGTCCCATAAAGAGTGCCCTCTCGCGAGGTTGCAGAGGCGGTTCCGTGTGCACTTCATCACTCTGCTCGGGGTTCTTTTCAACAGTGCAGGGTCTGAATCCTGAACCCTAAATTAGTCCAGTGGGTGTCTCTCTTCTTCAAGTGGGTGAGGAGTATCTTGATCACCATTTTGTCGTTCTGCTGGGCATGCAGGTTGGAAGAGTTATCTGAACTTTCTACGCCAGTGCTTCGAGAAGCGCAACTGCTTCTTTCTCAGGACAACATGCTGATCACTTCCTCTTTCACCCTCGAGAAGTCGAATCCTTTTAAGAACCAAGCGTTCAGCGTCATGCAGCTCGTTGTTTTGTTAATACTGTCCATTCATAATGCGGGGCCGAGGAAGGAGAGAAGGAGCAGTCGGAATTCTGAAGGGCCAGAAATATCACCTTTGGTGTTGCAGGCCATTACATTTGCGTTTCAGTTTATGACTGCCATTGTGCAGCATTGCACCAGAACGGAGGAGCCGTGTGGCAGCCACTTGTTTCCTGCTGTGGTGGTCTTTTGCAACTGGCTGGGTAGCTACCCTGACTTGGTCCAACAAATTCAGGGTGACGAAGAATGTGACAAATGCCTTTGCAGCTTCGGAAAGGAAGCGTTTGTGCTTCTGGCCAAGTGCCTGCAACAGGTTAGCACGACAAAAAACCATGACTACGACTTTGTAGCTTTCTCTGAAAAGGAGGGTCATCACGGCATTGAAACGGTTCTGTGGGAAGACAAAGAGCTGTACGGCATAGTTGCTTTGAAGTACTTCGAAACGTCAGAGATTGCTGCTGTGAAAACATCTGCCTTGGGGAAGACAACACCTGATTCCGCGTGTGTGGTGCGTGTGGAGCGTCTCATGAAGGCCCTGACGTTCCTCAGCTCTGTGTTCAAGATGGATTCTTCAGAGCTCGATGTTATTGGATCTGTTACCAAGTCTTCCTTCGGTTGGGCCTCTCTGAGAGCAAGTCCCTCCGAAAAGATCAAATGCTCACAATCCTCTGGAGGCTCGGTCAGGACTGGGGATGGATCAATGGAGCTGAAGACCCAAGCCCCCTGCATTTTGCAGCGAAGCTTTGAGATTAGTCTGTCAAGTCATTGCAGAAAGGAAGAACGCACTTTTTTGAAGGCCAGGGACCGGAAGCTGGATTCTGTTGGCCCTTCCAAACTTTCCAAGCCTCCATCTGGTACGTTTCTAGGATGACTTCTGCTTCTCTTCCGTTCGAAAATTTCTGCATGCTTCACCTGTTTTTTGCTAGAACGTCTGGATACGTTCGTACTAGAATCATGTGTAGAAGGTAAACGTCATCACTTTTTAGAACTGATGATTCTCTTTCGTGTTACAGAAGTTCCTTATCATCTCGAGACTATCACTGGAGGAGAACTGAGAGCTTCCAACGTGTCAGAAGGAACCGCCTGTCGACAGCCAGAGATTGAGGTCTATGACAACAACCTGGAGACAATCTTAGAGGAACCTGCTCGTAACCACTCGGAGCATAGAGAGGAAGGCGCATTCTGTTCCGTTGGTCGGGGGGCGTTGTCTCTTGGAGACTGGGTGAGAGCTTCCGAGGACAACGGGGACGCAACTCCAGTCGTGAAGAAGCGGAAGAACATGTCTCGCCTTTCACAGACTCACTCAACGGGTGAAGAATCATTGAATCCAAGTTTGAGCTTCAAGGCACCGAAACCTCCGCGCGCACCCTCTTGCAGCAACGAAGCCGGAGAACCAAGAGAAAAGGAGCAACACACAGACTCCCCTGGGTTCTGCAGATCGACCGACACGCGCCAAGGCTCCGCTCAAGACCCCATCGACCTCGACGAAGAGGCCATGGAGCCTAGAGGAGTGAAGTCAGTGCTCAGTTCAAGCCAGAGCAGAAAACGCAAGCACTCTCCAGACATAGCAGTCCCTCCAAGTGAGGAGGACGTTGAAGTCCCTCCAAGTGAAAAAGACGTTGAAACTGGCAAACAGACCCCATTTCCAACAAACACTGAAGAAGCTCACGCGGTAGATGGACAGAAAATCAACACGACCGATGCTCAATCCGTTCAAACCGCCTTAGATCAGGAACAGGAGGAACATCACATGGTTGTTGATGGCGCTGACCCTCCACAACCTATGGATACTCCAAGACAAGGGTTGGAGGGCTGCAGCGCTGTGGCAGGGCGAGGCAAGAAGAGGAAACCGGAAGCTGTGACTCCAACCACTTTATGCCACAACTGCCAAGGCACAAGCCCAGGTGAAGGAGACTCTGAGAGGTTGAATGTTGTTTCAGGTTGGAGACGCGCTTCGAAGCGGCCCCGGGTGAAGGAATCTACGGAGAGTGATGAGGATTACAGTTGGCTCGACACCTACACTCATGTTGTTCCGCAAGCCTTGACAAAGCTGGCTGCTGCCATGAGCAAGGTCCCGTTTTCGTTTTCTGATTTCGGGATCTTCTTCGAGCTTGGCGCCATCTGAGATTTCCAAGGTACCTCTAGCCTCTTGAATCATTATTGCATTGTGAGGTTCTGGGATTCTTGGCTATGTATGACATATTCTGAGTTCGGCTTCTACTGTTCGTGTACAATAGATTTATGTGATGTGTAAAATGAAATTCGATCTTCATTTGAGAATGTAACTCGGCCTCACCCGGCTTTTGTACATTTACGTGTCGAGGTGATTTTCAGTTTTGTCCACTTCGCCATCAATCTTGTCTTTTCCATGCGTTATGTGTGAATTCTACCGATCTGGGAGAGTAGCCATATGATACAGTGACTAGCAAAATTGAGTGCATGTTCTGGAAGTTCGTGATTGAAAACAAACTACAACACGTACAGTTAATTATATTACAAAATTCAAATCGAGCTGCAAAGCTATGAATGAAACAAACACAATCTAGAAAGAAGCCTTGGAAAACAGTGATTTGAGGTGAAAAAAATGAAGTCTGAGGTGAAAAAAATTAAGTCCGAAGTTGAGGTCCTCATTCACTCAATTTTGCACAGGCATGTTTGCAGACTCCTGGCGGCGCTTCTTCATGTGATTTTCTAGCCCTAGCCCTGTTTTGAGAGTATTTTTTGAGAGTATGTTGCCGACCCTAATAGCTTTGTTATGCCTCTTCTGCCCTTCTGCCGCTTCTTCTCCTAGTGCCTTGTCAAGATTTTATTTTCGTAGTGTATGCAGAAGTTGCCAAGGAACATTGAAAATGTAGTCGTTTCCAAGCTTCTTCATGGCTGCAATACACGTGTTGTAGCTCATGAATTAGGAATCTCTCAATCTTGTGTGCAAAGGGTCAAGCAAGACTGAGGATTGAGACGGGAGAAGTAAGAAAGTTGTTGTGTTGTCCCATTGCGGACAACAGGTGTATATACTACTTAACATTAAATGTAATCAACATGTGTTGCATTGTACATCTACAAAAAGGAATCAATTTTAAAATGACCAAACAAAATACACATATAAGAAACAGATTTAGAGTTGGAAATAGGGGATATATACAGTACATACATTGAACATATAAACAAAAAAAAATTGACATACATACAAGAGTTTATTGACATTTTCCTCCATGCACACAAGTATTAATTTACAATGAAGCATAAACACACAAAATGTAGACTTCACCCCAGAACACTCATTTGGTACTGAAATACATACTTTGACAGTGTACATATGATTGCATACATCCCAAAAAATGTCGAATGTATTGTTGATGTGTTTTCCAGGCATATGAAAGGTTTTACGTACATAGCATTCCAATGAGTATACCAAAAGAAATGATGGTTCACTCAATGGCAAACCCACGGCGTTGCGCTAAATCCCGCTTCGGATTAAAGAGAAACCAGATAACAACTAAGGCGCACAGCCCATCAAGTCCAAACCCAAAAGGAATGAGTAGGCACAAACCAAAGCCAGGGGAAATCCTCAAAAACACCCCTCAGCAGTACAGTACACTAAGAGAAACATGCAAGAAAGAAATAATCCTAAATGCCAACAGAAAAGAAGGGAAAACCCAACTGAAGAAAAACTAAGACCGATTTGAAAGAGAAACACAAACAAAAACGAAAGCAACAATATCCAAATGAAACCCTAAAAAGAGCAAGGAGCTAATCCAAAGCATTCCTGGGTCCAAAAGTCCACCTGAGACCTAAGATCCACAGTCACTTGAAGATCCAAAGGAAGCCCGACTTCTTCCGCCTAATGGGAGGAATTAAATTGGGCCAATACCTGTATCAAAATCGGGAAGATCACCCACCGAATTCTTGGAAAACTGATCCCACGTCAAATCAGTCATAGCGTTATCAAGGATTTCTTCAGCTTGAGTCTCAAAACTTGAATTCGAGAGTAAGAAAGCTCCATCCGATGAAGAGGAGAATCCTTGTGATAGAGGAGGGAAAAAAATGGAGTCTAATTCCAAGGAAGAACAACCCACGGCGTGGCGCCATAACGGGGTTTTATACCCACAACGGGAGTTGAAGGAAATCACTCAATTGCGGAAGACTTGGAAGAGACAAGGCTCAAAGGCGATATTCTGGGAAAACCAGGCTTACAGCGTCGGAGGTATCATGATACGGTCGCATCATGGCGGATTTGTTTTTTTTTCATTCACTGGAATGATACTAATTGTCTTTTCTTTGCCAGATGTAACAAGACAGATCCAGAGCCTGCATGAATTTCCAGCGTGCTTTTGATAATACAAAATTGTGGGTCACGTGAAGTAAAGAAACCTTCTAATAAAGAGACTCGCACGAACAATCCGACAATATCTCACATGCGCAGCTTGGGTTGTACAGTATGACAGCACGAAAAAAAAAAGGTTAATCAATAGGCTTAACGAGTAAGAAAAAACTGTTCTGCAAATGACATTAAAAGACTTTTAAACAAATTTGTGTTGTAGCATAGAAACCAACCGGTAGTTTGCGATGCATAAAGAAGGGAACCTACCGTACTAGTCCAAAACCAGAACGATGATAGAATACAAATCGGACCTCACGCGGTGCTCTTATAACATGTTCTCGATCAATCATCGGCGGTTCTCGAGCGATCTCCTCGAAGTGCGCTCATAACGTGTTTTTCCTTGATCATCTGAGGTTCTGGACCAATCTCCTCGTTGTTGCAGTTCTCAATTACCTCAGATAACGAGGACTCAATGATACCTGATATCAAAAATTGCCAAATCAGGGTTAAAGACGCCTTGATAAATGCGAAAAGGGGAAAAAATGAAACATGGACGACTACCGTCACAGAAAAGAAGGCACCAAACACTACCGGTAGTTTGAGATTCACAAGATTTAATTTCCTAATGAAACCAAGTCAGCATCTATCCATATGAAAAGTGGAGAACCAACAGAGAGCATATGATGCAGACAAAGAGCTCACCGCACAACTTCACCGATAATCCGCTCACGAGAAGATTCTTTACATCATCGTCTGCAAACCTAGCATCTGCTCGCAACGCAACGTGTTTGGCCACAATAGCTGCAACTGAAGTCAAACGAATCAGTTTAAGTGAGTGCCAAACTCTATAGTAGGAACCAACTGCCACTTTCTGGCACATCAAACAATAAGTACGTGACCACAACATCCAACAACGAAACAAAAGCATTGGAGTCATTCACCAACAAAGATCGACAACAAATGCCACAGGTAAGCTGAAAAAGCTGAAAAATCTGAAACGAGGAAAATCCTCAACAGCCATAATATCATGATACAATTCAACCCACAAAGATTGACAATTCAGCATGCTAAAAAGCACCCCCTCACCATCTTTGTCCTCCTCAGGGGCAGGAAGTAGGAATGGTATCAACATTGGCTCAGAAGTCCGAGTGCGGCCATCTTGTGGGTTAGATCCCAATGCACGTTCCATATCATCACGCCTGTCTAGGATCTTTTCAATCACACCTCCCACAAACTCTGTGAACTTCTGAAATCCTGGAGAGGATGCATCGCTGAACTTGTTGACTGTCCTGTGATCCGTCCCCGGCAATTCCATGACTTCTGAAGATAGTAGATGCCCTTTTGTTGAGGCACGATCAACCACCTTCGTTGCACAAATGCCACTTTCAAAATTTATTGAATACCGAACATAACATCAATCTCCAATGATTACAAAGGCTAATAAACCAACAGATCATCCTTCATGTTCTAGTGTTCTACAGAAATATATTCAGGTTTAGAAAAACTTACGGTTACGGGAAAAAACCAAATCATCGTCGGCTTTGTCTCGCCAAAGGCAAATTCCTTCACATCTCGATATTCCCTGACAGAATCAAATTTTTTCTCCAGCTTTTTAATAGTCTTACTGGATGTCACCAGATCACTGTAGACAGTCTTTCCAATGCATTTGGGAATGCACATAGTCATGTAACTAGCACAATTGGCAAGCTTTGACCCTCTTAGAGGCACGCCAAAATATATACAACCTTTGAGATTTTCCATGAATCTCGTTGCAATCTTGATTTGGGGGTGTAATCTGACAGTAGGACTTTCCTTTGATAGGGCATTGCAATGAACCACCAAACTTCGCAAAACGATACCGCCGTAGCTGTGACCTACCAATACAAATGGTCTATCTCCCAATGAACAACTGCACAAAAATAAACAAGACAGCATTATTAATAACCATGTTGAGGATGAATATGGACCAATCCAAAATTCACCTACATGTAATCTGTTACCATCATTGTTCCAAGAAAAATAATCATGTCAGCAAAATAGTCAAAGACTACTACTGTGCATGCATTCATCACTAGTAATGTAATTAATTCAAAATTGGTAGAATTTGTACCCTGCAGAATCAACCAGATGAGTGAACAAAACTTTAGCGGTTCTCTTATGGCCTTTGCCTACTACACCATAAGCACCAGTTCGGCACCGACTTGCTTGAGCATTGTATGAGATTCCCAGTACTCGCAGTGGCGTGCCTTTGAGATACGGTGAAAGGGCCTGCGGTAGCAAATCTCGAGGCCAACAAACACTCTTGGAGTTAGTCCAAGTCTTAACATGCGCATTCGTTCCATCTCCCAGTTGCAGACCGTGGAAAAAGGCTATGTCGAAACCAACTTTTATGTCTTGGTGCCTCTCTTGGTCTTGAAACCATATTGCCCAAGCTTTAAAATCCTGTCAAACAAGCAACATGTAGGCTCGATGAAGCAGAAACATGAAGGTAGAGTACATGTGAACAAAATCCACCTGCTAAGAATGCTGCTGCAGATCCAAAGCCCTAGTTTCTAGTGCATTCTAGACCTGCTCCCTGCAACTTTGTATAAAAACTTGCTTTACAGAGTGTTGCTTGAAGAGCAAAACTCGCTCTAGGGTATGAACCTGATATATACACTTTGAATACTTTATGTGCACCTCTTTGATTTCCAAAACTCTATATGTGCATATGCTTGTAGGAAAATTTGTAGTGTTTGCAGACTAATGTGCTTGTAGAGATTCAATATAGGCTGTGCAATTATAAAGGTGAAATAAAGTGCAATATTTAAGAACTAAATGTCATCTACTGTGAACCCAAAAAATGCAAGAGCATATTATACAAGGTATGATATTATTAGAAATAGCTAAAGGCTATGATCTAAATATTCATGAGCTCCAAAAAAAACTTGAAACTAAAAACTAAGGAATCTATACAACTTTGGTGATTGAAGCAATTGCAGTTAGTAAAACCAGGATCAACTTTCATTCCCATAATCCTATACACAAAACTCCACTTAAGAACCCCACCTCGGAATCCCACTTCAAAACCCTACCTCGAAACCTCACCTCAAAATCCCACTAGAGCATCTTGTTGCCCAATCCACCAGAACAACCATCAAAAGCCCACCGTAAATCAAAACAAGACCAAAGAGCATCGACGAGATTGTGACGAGATTGCAACTCACTGTAGCAACAACTCACGTGAACGTAGATATTAGAGAGTTTGATGGTGCTTGTAGAGAGGATGAGTCCGTTCCCTAGGGTTTTATGACACAAGAGAGGATGCGCACTAACAGAATGTGCACCGAAAGAATCTACACCTAAAGAACGCTTCATTCTGGCAAATCCCTAGGATGAAGAATCTTCTGCTGCTTGAACTTGCAAAACATTGATATAGACTAGCAATCAATCGCAGAAACCAAGATAAAATTTATTAAACAAATTGGAACAAGGGCCACAAATTAACACACCTCGGGAGGAGCGATTGTGTCTGCCATACTGCCACCGGTACTGTCCGAGGTTGTGGGCTTGCAACGCAGCAAGAGCGTAAGAGTAAAGCAGAAGAGACACTCCCTCACTCGGACGCTGCAGATGAAAATGGACGGGTTTCAGGCGTGAGACCGGCGTGAATGTAGTGTTTGTGTTCACTAAGCACATGGCCACGTGACATAGGCTACACTGAAGATCACATTTGGTGGCCAAGTGGAGAGGCCGTCGATTTCCACCAATGAGATTGCTAGAATGGCCAAAGTCCGGGCTTTGGGCCTGCCCAAACTCCAAAGGCCGTCGTCCTACATGGCAACATTTTTGGGTTGTTTTGGCGCCAAAGCGACGACCTCTCGAGCAAAACTTGGATCGCCCATTTTGGTCGACCCAAACTACAATCGAGAGTCCGTCGAATTTTTTTATTAAAATAATCAAAAAGTGACAAGATCTAGACCGTTAGATGAAAGAGACCGAATTTTTGGGCTGATTTTTTTTTGGCTGATTTTTTTTGGCTGATTTTTTGGCTGATTTTTTTGGCTCAATTTTTGGGCTGATTTTTATTGGCTGATTTTTTTGGGCTGATTTTTTTTGGCGTAATGATATGGGGTTTGGACTTTGGACTTGGCCTTTGGGGCTTTACACCATGACCAGCCAAACCTTCAATCTATATTATTTAATGTATTTTTTTGGCAAAAAAGTTTGGCCTCTCGCCATAGTTTGGCCACTCATTTTGACGGTTGGCCTCTCGACTTGGGCATAGTGTGAAGCAGCCCTTAGGGGGGTTTCGCACTAGGGGCCGAGCTCGAGGGGCCGAGCAATTCTAGCAATTTGATTGGCCTAGAGTTGAAAATCGGCCCGTGGGCCTTCACACTAGGGGCCAACGGCCAAGGGCCGAAGGGCACCAAAATGCTTACATGGCAGCACTTTTTGAGAATTTTGGCGCCAATAGTTCGGCCCCTCGAGGAGAGTTTGGGTCCAACAAGAATAGAAACCCAAACTCTTGCCGAGGGGCCGAACATTTTCTCATTAAAATAATTTTAATATTTTTTTACAACTCCAAAACTCGGCCCCTCGGCATAGTTTGGTCTTCAATGGAGTTCGGCCCTTGGGCTTAGTGTGAAACGCCCCTTAGTGTAGCATACACTAAATGCGAAGCCATACACTAAATGCAAAATTCGCAATTGGTGTAGTGACACAACCATACAGTAAATGTGAAAGACTACAGTAGTACACTAAACACTGAATATAGTGTAGAGGGATTATTGATGTAGATCACTGACACTAATTTCCATCAAAGCATGTGCATGCCAAGTTCTGATTGGGTGTTTGTTCTCAAGCAAGTGTGTGTCAGTCAACAATTGCATGTAAATTTTCGATTAGTGAAGGAAATTTCAAATAGTCTGGTCTACATTATATTCACGGAACGGTGTAGTAGTAGTAAGAACTCCGGCCTTCCAAAGAAGGTCGGTGTGAATAAAGTGTTTGTTCTTTCCCTTCACTATATCGATGCTCAGAAGACAAAGATAAGTGGTTGAGAACTACTGCCCCCTTTCGAGGGTAGATGAAAGACTACACTATATGTGAATTTCAGTAAAGATTGTAATGGATTTTATTTTACTTGTGCGCATTTAGTGTATGAAAAGTAAAAAAACATAATATGTTCATTAAGACAAAAAAACAACCATTTGGAGGAAGAACGTTGATTAAATAAAACAGAACTTGCAAGAAAAACAAGGAAAAAAAGAAAGGCTTGAGGAATAATGAGGAATATTAAGAGATTCTAGGGAATATTAAGGAATATTATGGAATATTGAGGAATATAGACAAATGTAGAGATTTTTTGTGGAATTTGGAGGAATCTTAGATAATCATGGATAGTTTTGAGGAATCTTATGGAAATCTTGTAGGAATCATTTATGAATATTTTATGAATCTTTTGGTGAATCTTGTGAGGAATGTTGAGAATGTTGGAGAATATTTTGGAATAATTTGAGGAATCTTGATGCATTTTGGAGATTCTTTTGAAGATTCTTAGGAATTTGTGAGAATGAGAGTATGATGGCCACTAAGCGGTTGTTTGACTGTTCACAAATAGTGTACTAAGGTAATTATACTATTCTTGCTCATACACTAAATGTGCACTAAATTTAGTGTAGTGTAATAGAACTACTCCCCCCTCTCAAGGGTAAATACTTTTCTACACTAAGTGCTTCCCTACACTAATTGCCTTAGAGGCAATTGACATGTCATCTCCCCCAAGGGCTTTGTGGGTCCCCATACAACAAGGCCTTAGGACCCCACCATAATTGGGTGGATTATGGTGGTAGGCACCATGCCGACAATAGGACTTGAACTCACAACCACCTCACCGGTGTGCCATGACCCAAACCACTACACCAAGGCCGTGGTGTTTTTCTCTTTACACTCAACCCATAACCCTTTAACCCTTAACTCTTTACAGCCCAGCTATGTTTACGAAATAACCAAGATTTCTGTTGATTTTTTTCCTTGTACTAGATTTGATGGAAATATAATGCCTAATTTTAGTATCTAACCTTGTATAATTGAACTCAAACCACGGCCTAAATTTTAGGAAGAATTTGCACAACATCCAATGGTTGATGGAATAGATTATAGTGTTTAAAGTTACCGTATATAGGTAGTGAAAAATGTGCGTTTTGGAGGGTGTACTACTTCAACCGTGAATAGATTCTTGCAATTAATTTTGTACTTTGATCAAAATCACTTCACATGTGCACTAGGTTGATAGCTTTGCATAGACATATCATATGTGAAGAAAATATTTATACAAAAAATTTGGTGATTTCTTTGCTTCTTTCTACTTGATTGTATATAAAAATGTTCCAACCTTCTATGGATCAAAATGGAAGTTTTGTATCTGAAGAGAGGGATCAACAATAACAAAACAATAGAGAATGTCTAAAAGAAAAAGTTCAATAAAAATTTAAGACCAAAATCAATGTACATGTGTGTGAAATACAACATAGTATGCTGCATGGTATTCACTGTATTCACTATATTTTAAAGTATTCAATGTATTTTGTGTTGTATTCCTAGTTTCTCCATAAGTTCTATAACTCCAAATCATGATCTGATTGTTGGAGAGTGTTCATGTAATGAGTGCACAAACTTGAACCTCGTATCTCAAAGCCTAATCCTTGTAGATTTCATGCAAATCAAGTTTTAGCACCTTCAGAGGCCCATTTTCGGCATCCTGGGTGGTTAAAGGTTATAGGTTAGTGGGGGACTATATATACGATCGCATACTTTACTCATAATATTTTTAAAAATGTACTAAATTTCAACAAGACATGCACCTTTCAATTGAAGATTCTTCAACCAACATCTTTTATTTGGAGGTCATTTCAATATTTGCACCTTATCATGCTCAAATACGACACCAGACATGCAGAGTTTATGACCAATTTGCAACTTCCCAAGCATGTCATAGGTGCAATAATGATCTAAACTAGAATTGTCATGTGTCATTGGATTGGGCTCAACACAAATACAAACTTGTGTAACTATCATATACATTAATTCTCTCATCTTGTATTTCAAATATACTAAAAACATCATGTTGCATTTTGAATGTGGTTCAGACCTTCAAGGGTTAAGAACGATGGTCAAATGTGGTAGTTGCAAGAATCTACGAGGGTTATAGACTATGCTAACCAAATCTACAATGTTCCTAGATTCTTATAGCAGATTCAACTATTGTTCTTAAAGGGTTAAAGGTCAAAGAAGCCACATTTAGGTTGCAACATGATGCTTTTTGTGTATTTGGCATACAAGGTAAAAGACATCATGTATATAGTAGTTACAAAAGTTTGTATTTATGTTGAACCCAATCCAATGACACATGACAGTCATAATACAAATCATTATTGCACCTAATACATGCTTGAGAAGTTGCAAAATGGTCATGCATTCTACATCTATGGTGTCGTATTTGAGCATGATAAGTTTCACAGATTGTCATTTTGAAATGACCTCCAACTAAAAGATGTTAGTTGAAGAATCTTCAACTAAAAGGTGTATGTCTTGTTAAATTTCAATACATTTTTGTATTCTAAAAATAAAATATAAGAACAAATATTACTCTTATCTTATTCTTTAATCTAGATCAACCATCCCCTCCGTGATGATAGCAAATATAAGGCATAATTGTATGTCATCTTTAGCTAAAGATGAACACTTGAAAAGGAGTGATTTGATGCAAATTTCCATGGTTTATTCTCCTTAGTAGGACCTTTATCTTTCTTCTTCTTTCTCTAATTTCAAGGAGCCTATTTTTAATAGCAAGTACAAAATTTTGCATATTGCACTATTAGTAATTAAATCATTCCCGCATGGGGACTTGAACTCACAACCACCTCACCGGTGTGCCATAACTCAAACCACTACACCAAGGGCGTCGTGCCTAACCTAGATAGAAAATATTATCTTTTATGCTTCCTCTTGAAGATAAACACCATGTAACTAAGGAAAGTAACCAAATAAAGTAATAATTAGGTGTTATAGCGCATATTTCCTTTGTCGTGCACAACCGCATCGTGCCAAGATAACATCGTGCTAATCAAGCGAGAGTGTACAGTTAGAGACAAATCCAGAGTAACGGTGGCAAACCCACCACCGTCACCTCCATTAAACAATAAAACAACACACACTTATACACTATCAACAATCTAGACTTAGGGAAAAGAAATAAATGACTCATAACCCCGTACACCAAGAAGTAGTAAGCAGTCTACAAGTACCTCTTTACTAAGAAACAAGTGAAACCCACTTGTAAACGTACAAATAGTCAAGTCAATGCCATTCTTAAATAATGATCACATAATAACAATGAAGCGAATGAAGTGTACACACTCATGCACTTCCTCACTCCATCATGTGAGAGACTCAACTTGACAGAGATGAGTCTCCATCAACTACACGTGGAGGTCATTTGGACTCCAAGTCCCAGATGAGGTGTCAAAAGACACCACCAATGCCCTAAAAGTCAAAAGACTCTAATACTAACTCTAATTACCAACTAGAGCTAGAATCTAGGTCTTCCCTTGGCCGCTTAACCTCCTGATTGGTTTACAACACATAAACCAACCTCCACAAACCCTCCAATACGCCGAATCTAACACCTTGTGTTTTTGTTGTCAAGTCCTAAGCTCAAACTTGTTGGTTGATGTGGTTGTGCCTTGACCAATCTATTGAATATCTCTTATTATAATAGAATTCAGGATGAGAAATCTGTCGGATGAAAACGGTCCGTCAAGTGGATGAACGCGTCGATGAAAAATACTTTTGGATGAAAAAATAAAAGTTAGGATTTTAAATAAAATGAAAAGCTAAAAATTAGGGTTTTGGATAAAATGAAAAGCTAAAAGTTAGGGTTTCGAATAAAAGGACGGGACGGGACGGAGACGAGGCTGGGGACGGGGACGGGGGACGGGGGACGGGGGACGGGGGACATGGGACAAGGACGGTGGATTGGAGGGAAAGGGCTAGGGGACGGGGAGGTGGGGACTCAACACAAAAAAAATGTTGTGTCCGGAGGACACGGGTAATACTCTAGTTATGCTATAACTAGTATTCATACCCGCCATTCCAACCGGGGAAGGTTTTTTATTAGTGCTCCTGAGAATAAAATTTGTTTGACGAATTATATCATAGATTGCAATTTGCATCCCTTGGAATGTCGTGTGCTGATCCGCGAAACGTCGTCATTCCGTGTGGCAAGGATGGCACAACCGCTGAAGTACTTGCGCGCATTTGCTTCGACGTCAGCAATTCCTCCATAGTCGGCATTGATCAAGCCGTTCAAGGTGTGACTGTCGACAATCATCGCCCGTGGACACTTGATCATGTCATCCTTCACCTTCTCCAACTTGTCCTCTTTCAGCGCTAGGAGCCACTCTGGAAATGTACGGTTGCCCAAATCCACATGGCGTTCACCAACAACAATACGCATATTCCGGCGAAATCTTAGGTTGAGGGTTTAGGGTTTTAGAGTATTTAGAGTTTTTAGGGTTTTTAGGGGATTTCAGGGGTTTTAGGGTTTTAGGGTTTTTAGGGTTTTTAGGGTTAGGGTTAGGGAGCGGCGGACAGACAGACTGTCGCCTATTATATATGTAGATAACTTGTGATAGGGATAAGGGATTGTGGATGTTCCTAAAGGGCATTTAACTAATGATATTGGAGCCAAGCTAAGAACTCATATTTGGTGGTGGTGCAAAAACCACTTCTTCTATTATATATTAAAGATAGAAAAATTGTGTTTTTTTTTCCTATATTCTTTTCAAGCGTTGGCATCAGTTTCTTTTTTATGCTAAATTTTAAGACATGATAGCAGTAATTGGTTAAAAATCTAAATAATATCTCTGAATCAAAATCTTTTAAGGATTGATCACTCTTATTAGAATACAAAAGAGCTTCATGAAATAATTAATAAGTTTATCGTAGTTACAGTGAACTTAGACTAAAGTTACATTTTTATAGGTCTACATACAGTATTGACAAGTAATGAGAGAATGCTAGAGGAAGAAAAGAGTTAGAATGTAATAATAATTGTACTTTGATTAAATATTGAACCATGCACCCAGTAGGTTCCCAATGTGCGGGAACGCGATCGAGCTATCAGGGAACTCGTGGAAAACGCGTTTACATGCCTCGGGAACTTCGTCTCTCTCGCGGGAGAGTTGTTTGGAAAGAATTCGCGAAGCGTAGATGCGCGATGCCCAAGCTCGCGCACGCACGCTCGTCAAGCAGGATCGACTCCCGCATCACGTCAAGCAGGAAGCTGGAAACATGCAGCTCATATCTTCACGCCACATGATGACATGAGATGAACCTATCGCTCCCGTCAAGGAGTACTCTCTCGCATCACGGCCATGGTCACAATTTACGTCTGAGTTGGAGCGCTCGTGTCGGCGCCCCTGGGCTTCAGCTGCCCAGGACATACTCCGAATTGCGTAGTGGCACAGCATTTCGCTTGAGATTTAATTTTTTCGGTGCTAAATATTTTAGTTTCGGGTACCTTAGGGTTTGGGGAGGGAGCAGAGCTGGAGAGGAGGCTGGTGATGGCGATGCGCGATGGATACTTCGTGTGTGAGAGCTAGGGTTTAGAGACGAACAGGGTGTGAGATGGCGAGGATTGGTGGCGGAGTTGACGATCATCACATCTCGGGTGAAGAGATGCTTTTGTTGCAGATTGAGTAGGGCTTCGGAGTGCCGGCATCAATTCTTGAAGCTGTAGGGGTCCTCAGTCGACGAGGTTCCCATGGGGGACGCCAAGGACATATTAGGGTTGCCGAAGCTGGGGGAGAGGGGCAGCACGGAGAAGCGGAAAACGCCCAAGGATGTGATCAAGAAGCCGGATGGCATTCACAGAGAGGTGAATATTTAGTGCTGTGCATGCAGAGAGTTGTTAAGAGATGTCATTTTTTTAAAGGAGAAATTCGTGCTTTGTGTGGAGGTGTATGTATGATCAAATTTTAGGTAGAAATTCGTGCTTTGTGTGCAGGTGTATGGTCATTTTTAAAAGAAGGATTCGTGCTTTGTATATCATTTTTTTTGGTAATATTTTGTGCAGGTGTATGCTCTTACTGGAGGTTTACCGCCTATAATGCCAACTTTGGATCCTGTGTCTATAAAGAAGCGAACCCTGCCCACTAAGAAGGTGTGTTTACACAGCACCTGCCCTTTGTTTTGTGGTATTAATCTTTGGGATGGAATAAACTCAATTTGGTGAAATGTTGCAGATATCATGGCAGTGGCTTCCTTTCTCGACATCAGCTCGGACGGACAATCTGCAACTATATCATTGGGTACGCTTGCACCTGTTATCTGTGTATGTGATAATATTTGTGTAGAGCCATTTGTGAAGTCACCTGAATTTTGAACAAGATACCCGCTTCTTTTTCATGAAAATTAGCTCCAAAGAGTCAAAGCTAGCTCAGAGGAGAGAAAGGCGGCTATTATTCATCAGATTTGATCTGATGCAAACTCTTTCTTCACTCTGAAATACGGCGAACACTACTTTGACCTGAGTTTAGAGACCACTGAGCTCTGCTATTGATCTAGTAACCATTTAGATAGAGGAAAGAGTACTAAAGGGAGGGGGTATATTATTGAAATTTTACAAATAACTCTAATGTCATGCTTTTATATCTCTACATGTAGTATACATTGCTGGTACTTGTCTGCGTATGTGCCCTACATAAACTGGGTCTTGATGATGTTGAGCTTCTCACGATGTTTGGATCCTGCAGGTTCGAGTAGTTGATGATTCGCAGCCGTCTGGGGATTATGCGTTTGCCAAATATAACAAGGTATATCATGTCAGACGCCGTGATTTTGATTTCTTTTGTATGGGTTTATGATGCGGATTTTTACAAACATGGCTCCTGTTGCTTTTCAGGTTGTGGATAGTATTCGGTACACGGATGAGGAGTATAATCAGTTGCTTGTTGACTCGGTAAGGCTTTCTACAACTTGTCAAGTTTTCCTTGTTTTCTTCTTAGAGAGCGTCGTTATCTGATGCCCAGTCTGTTTAAAATACTCTGAGGACCAACTTTGTAATTGATATGCAATTGTTTTTATTCTCAGAGTTGGAGCAGAGAAGAGACAGATAGGCTTTTTGACATGTGTGAGCAATTCGACTTGAGATTTATCGTCATTGCCGACCGCTTTACTCCTCCACGCACTGTTGAGGAGCTTAAGCACCGATACTATTCAGGTGAGATAGTGCATATCATGTCACCTCTTTTATGTATGCAACAGATTAACCTTTGTGGTTCAGTGACTCGGGGGGGGGGGGGGAGGTTTACGAACTTTAAGCACGTTCATCTAACTTTGTCTTCAATTATGCAGCTGCCAAAGCGATACTTCAAGTCAGGGTGGGACCGCATGACGATCTCAATGACCATTCTTTTTTCAAGGTATGGAGGTTGGTATACCACCCAACAGTTCTTACACCCCTTTTTGTCACCTGTGTCAGAATGCAAAATTACGAGAAAATTTAAATTTTTAAAATAGTATCAGGGATCTGAGGTTGTAGTGTCTGCAGGATTCTTATAATTTTAATCATGAAGTGGAGCGGAAGAAAGCATTGAACATTATTTTGTCCCAATCACGGCAGCAAGACCGCGAAGATGCAGAGGTTATTGCAGAGGCAAGGCGTATTACAGAGGCTCGTCTCAAAGCAAAGGTAAGAAGTTACCATAATCACATGTGTGAATTGGCAAAAGGCGATTCAAGCTTTATGCCCCACAGTGACAAAAATCTCCGATGCATTTGCTCTTACTGTGTTGGTGCGGTTTCTGTACCTGTACCTTGCGACTATTTTGGACATATTGTTATGCTTTCTCTACTTTCTTTTGTTAAGAAAAGAATGCGTAATTTTTTCCAGGGGTTAGAAGAGTCCCAATTATCCACAAGAGCTGCCCTTCACGTGGATACTACACCTGCAAGGCTATCTTCTCCGGCTGCAACTGGGGATTTATCGTATTTGCCTGTTCCTGTTACTGTTGCATCCACGACGTCTGTTCATGTGACCCCTCTGCCTACATCTGCATCGGCTCCTTCTTCAACTCCTGGTCTAACACCCGGATCTATTCCGGCTCTTACGCCTGCATCTGCTGCCCCTCTTCCAGTTGGACCTCGACCTGTAAGCTCGCTTTCTCTTTTGCCATCCTTGGATCGTGATTGTTTTGAGAGCATTGCATGTTTTTAAGGTTATGTCGTATCTGCTTGCTGGCCAATGTGGTGGAAACACCTATGCTGCGTGATCATATGAATACATCCTCTTTATATGCTGGTGTGGAAGCAATTTCAAGTATCTTCCATGCTGTGTTCTACATGATATTTCGTGTGGTCTGTATGTGTGTCATTGCACTTCTAACCATTTGGAATACGGTGATTGTGGCAATGTGGGCGCAGCCTCGAGTGTACTTGAGAGGAGCATGGTTAGCTCAACAAATTCATTCCGTAGTTTCGCCAGCTGGCGTGAGGACTACGAAACGTGTGGATCAGATGCTAGAGGAGTATGGGGTAATGTACCAAGGCCTCTCTTGTGGTTTTTAATAGTTGAAATCTGATATATCATGTTTCAAATAGCAATTTATCGACTCATGTTTGAATATTGCTCTAATTAGTAAGCAATGGAATCTCCAGGTGCGGCCCAAACCTAAGGTCCCAACAGCAACCGTCTGTGCTGAGCATCTGGAGCTTCGAAGGGAACTTCTCAACCTAATTCAGCTCCAAAAACAGGTGCCCATATTCTTGCCATGAGATCCAGTCTCTTCTAACCAGTATCAATTTTCAGCCTCATCATTTATTCTCCTCTGTGCAAAATTTAACGAGGCGTGTGATTATGCAGGTGCAACACAAGGAGAACGAGCTGGCAATATTGCGGGAAAATCCTTATGCTGAATTTCCTGCTACTCCAAACACGCCAAAGGTCAGTCTGAAAAGAAAACCCTGGTGCTTGAAGGTGTTATATTCCACTTCCGGTCACTTTTTCTTAGCTGGTCAGGAAGAGCAATTTGGAAGTGAATTTTATTTCGATTGGACCCACCTTACGTCATAGATTAAGTTTTGCTGGGCGTATTTAGGCAGTGTGCCAAGCAAACAATCATCGTTAGTTTTAATCAAAAGATCGTGTCACTGAGATTACAACTTCTTAAGGTTTGTGATCTGCGAAATGAAGCTGTGCCCAACGCTTCCCTGTGGATTGTGACGGAGTTCTCATGTGTAAGTTGAATGTTTGGATGCAGAGACCTCATCGTGGACTTGAAAATGAACGTGTTTCAACACGTGCAACCGCCATCGGTGCAGAATTTGAGGGTTTTCCCAGCAGTGGTAAGTCTCCTTTTCATACTATCTCGGTGCGGTAAGATTATTCCAACAGATTAAAGTTATCTGTAGAGTCCCCTCTTTTTTCACAAAAATCAGCTCTAAATGTTCTCAGTTAATCTAAAATCAGCTCAAGCAGAGACGGGCAGCTCATATTCTTTGATATATCTCATACAAACTCCTTCTTTACTCTCAAAGACGACAAGCATTTTTGACTTGAGTTTAGAGACCACCAAGCTCTTCTATTGATTTTATTATCATTTAGAGTGAACAAACGGTAATATAATAAGTCCAAAAAGGGGATATCTTAAAGAAACTTCAGGTGACTTTACAAATAACTCTACTGCATGAAGCCTTGCGGAGTATAGAATCATCCTCAAGTTGACAGCGGCTATACAAAGTGGTCTCCCTCTCATATTTGGATCGTAATTGGCAGGTGAACGTGTTGGCAAGCGAGAGCACAAGCGGAAGGTACCCAAGCGTCCTTGACTTCTCATTGTTTCTCCCAAATCTCTGCAGCTAATTAGGTCAGAAGCACAGAAGCTCTCTTCAACGTTGTAAAAGTTATCTACGTCGGTTTGTTCCGGCTTTTCCCAGTTTTGTCACCATATATACATTATATATATTCCCACTCCACTAATGTGTTACATAAAATTCACAGGCTCCGGCCAGGTTTCAGGAAACGCTCACATCACCACCCCATCATAAGCGAGCGCGTAAAATGAAAGGCTCAGAGAGCTAATGCGGACGTACGTAACACATTCATCCTCCCATTTTCTTACCATTGTACGATATTCAGTCCTTTTCTTTGATGGAGGGAGCAAGGCCGCAATTTTATCCTCTCCTATACACACCCTTGGCGGTTTGTGCTTTTTATTTTAAGGATGTCACTCTTGCAATTGAAAAATCTCAGAGCGTCACTCTCTGTCACGTCCCTCCTGAAATCGATATTCGACAAAAGAAAGGTTCTTGATTCTATTAATCGTTGCCCAGTGTCAATTGTTTGAGATGTGTCAGGGTTTCATGTAATGGAGTTGTAAAAAGTACTCTTGAAACTTTTTGAAGGAAAAAAAAATAAAAATTTCGGAATGTAGTGCATACTCGGTTTAATACACTTCTTGGATTTGTCCCAGTTTGTATGAATTTTAGTTTAAGGGTTAGGGTTAGATTCCTCGGCCACTAACTAAGGAACCCCTGAAACTTGATCCGAAGCTCAATAAATCACCCAAGCTACCAAATTGTTATAGGGTTTAAGGCTCATGCCTGGGCTATCAAGAATTTGTAAACCTTACTTTGGAACAAACTGATGGTGGCAAATCTGGGGTATAAGTTAAACCTTAGATTCAAACTCTTCTACGGTCATCTTTATCTAAAGTTGAACACAAGAAGGGATGGATTTCACAGTTTGTTCGTTTTGGTAGGACCCTTGTCTTTCTTTACTCTTTTCTAATTCCCTCCCTTACTATTATGTTCTGAACCTAAACCTATGTACAACTAGTAAGCGATGTTAAGTACCTCTGGACGCAGAACTATTAAAATATTTTATATGTCAATTTTCTTTTTTATCTGTTTATTTTTTGACCAAAATCTATCATGCCAACTCTCCAGCATGTCACCTGTCTTCCATTTTCACTGAATTCATATTATTGGTCTCAGTGGATTTATTAACACTGGAAACATGCTAATGAGATTAATAGTAAGGCCTTGAATCTTGCTGTCACAACCTTTGCTTGTTATCAAGGTGCATGTGCAACCCTCATCACCTTTCACAGGTGTCGCTTTGGAGAACATGACTAGTATTTGTGATCTTATGAACAATTCATGTACTTTGAACTTACATTTTGCTTCAAATGAACAAACTTTGCGCATGTTAATTGCTTTGGTTTTTTCATGGTTTTGGTGTACATGGCTTAGTATTTGAGTAGAACATGAAGCCATGTGTCGGGGTCCGTTGAAGGGCATATGGGCATGTTATGGATGGGAATCTTTCAATTCCAAAGAAGAGTTGTTTGCGAGCGTTTCCCATGTATTGACCGGTACAAAATTTGATGAGGCATGTTATTTGTGAGTCTGAAATGATGGGGTTTTTCCAAAAATTTGTAGAGAGTTCATTGTCAATGTCGTTATTGTTGGTCCATTTTTCTATGTTAGAAATATTTTCAGAGATTGTATCAAGGTTGTTGTAGAGGTCTTGTTTTTTGAGATATTTGCCCAAAAATCTAATCGGGCCTTTGTCAGGGGTATCTTCTTTGGAAGGCCAATCTTCTTTTTGGAAGTAGTATGGGGTAGCATGGGCATGTTCGTGTGGGTCTTTGGCATCTTTGTGTGTTTTTTCTCAGCCTTCTTTTGCTAGTTTATCTGCTTGTTCGTTGCCATCAATATTGGCATGGGCTCTCACTTTGTGGAGGGTGGTGATTTGTGTTCGATTTTGTAACATTTGGACCATTGACGTTAAAATGGTTTGGTCGGGGTGGCTATTATGGAGAGTAGGGTGTGTTATTTGTATGTTTAGTAGGTAGAGTGTGTTTATACAATCGGTGAATATATGTATGGGTTCATTATTGTATTTTGTTGTGATAATTTGTAGTGTTTTATGAATGGCCATGAGTTCTGTTCTATGGATATTTTGTAGTCCATGGAGTCTTTTGGCTAGTTTAATTTCCTTGGTAGAATTATAAATGCCATAGCCTGCTTTCTCTTTGCGCCAAGCCCCCAGGCTAATTTGTTCTGGTGGTTTAAAGGAGCCATCAGTGTAATAGCTATGCGCGGGGTTAAATTTTGGTGTGGTATGGGTTGAATAGTTTGGGAGAGGGGGAGGTGTGACGGAGTAGTTTAATGTATTGTTAATACAGTTTAGTTTTGACCAATTTTTGCTTTTGTTTATAGGGGTTTGTGTAGGTGTCGGTGGAGCCAGTTTTGTGTGTAGTTGGGGTATGTTTAAATTATTTGTTATGGAGGTAAGTTCGGCAAGTTGCTCTAGGGTGCCGAGGGTTTGATCTTGATGATGGACACATATTATTTGTAGTGTAGATGGCTCGATTCGGGGTTTTTTTAGCTCAGGTGGAATAGTAGGTTCTTCGTATTGTATTGAGTCTGCCTCGAATATTGCAATGATATGGGAGTCTGGAAATGGGTTTGAGTGTTGGTTGTTGTTTTGGTACCATTTGTTGTTTGGTGTGATGATGATTGTACTTGTATTATTTGGATCATGTTTGGCGGCAAGTCTAGCCCAATGTATTGCTTGTTCCATTTCCTTCTCGTTGTGGGGGTGAGCTATCCCCTTGCCGGTCCATTTGTAGTCAAAGGCTTTTCCCAAGTATCCAAATATTTTGTCTCTTTCAAAGGGTGAGTAGAATTTTTTTAATTTGGTGGAACATGTGACCGGGGAAGAGAAGTATGATTGTTCTATGTTAAAGGATGAGATTAGTGAGTCTAAAATGGGTGTGGGTATTGTGTATTGCGCATTTTTGAG